>ONZH01013175.1:0-229707 GCA_900303285.1 Rhinella marina | reverse complement strand
AAAAAACAAAACTAAAAGAAAAAAATATTTAAAAAAAAAAATAGAAAAAAAATTATTTTTTTGGTTGTTTTAACTGAGTGATACAAATCCATTTCACACAGCTGCGTGTAACCTTTCTGTGTGTCACAGTTCAGCACACTCACTCCAAACCGTTATTCTGTCCAGGTGACACTTTCTGTACGTCACAAAATACAACCAAGTCACCTGCTACCTGTCACGTATATATATAGCTTGATCCTAAAAATCTCTGTGCGACATTTGTCTGGGTCGCAGTCTAAATAGCCACCGTTAACAGGGTGTGAGTTAGGTCTCCGATAGTTCCTGCACGTCACGTTCCAAAAAAACAAAACTAAAAGAAAAAAATATTTTAAAAAAAAGAAAAAAAATAATTTTTTTGTGAGTGATACAAATCCATTTCACACAGCTGCGTGTAACCTTTCTGTGTGTCACAGTTCAGCACACTCACTCCAAACCGTATATTCTGTCCAGGTGACACTTTCTGTACGTCACTTAATTAAACCAGACTGAACAAGTTTGTGGGTTTCAGTACACCAGGCCCATTTATTTTTTTTTTTTATAGAATACACTTATATACAGAAAATGTTGAACCCCAGGGCTAAGGGTCGAGGGCGTGGGCGTGGGCATTCAATTACTGCAGGGGGCAGAGGCCGTGGTCCTGGGCAGGGTGAGACAGTACCTGCTGATGAGGGAGCTGTGGAACGCCGCAGAGCTACACTCCCTAGCTTCATGTCTCAACTTACAGGGACACGTGGTAGAGGACTGTTGAACAACAGTCCAAACAGCTGATCTCGTGGATTGCGGATAATGCTTCAAGTAATTTGTCCGCCAGTCAGTCTTCCACGCAGTCCACCCACGTTACCCAAGGGAGCACTCCTCTGGCTCCTCCACCTCAACCTCCTTCCCCCCAGTCTGCCCCCTCCCAGGAAAATTTAGAATGCGATCCGGCATACTCTCAGGAACTGTTTTCTGGACCCTTCCCAGAGTCACAAACCACTTCTCAGGTTGCTGCTGACCTCTTTCCCGATGCCCAAGTGTTCCAACTGTCGCAGTCTGTGGGTGATGATGATGACAATGACAATGTTGAGTTATTGGAAGAAGTTTGTAAAGAGGTGTCAGACGATGAGGAGACACGGTTGTCAGACAGTGGTGAAGTTGTTGTAAGGGGAGGAATTCCGAGGGGGGAGCAGACTGAGGAATCTGAGGATGACGAGGTGACTGACCCGAGCTGGGTTGATATGCCGAGTGAAGACAGTGCTTCTGAGGCGGAGGCGAGTGCTGCACCTGAACAGGTTGTAAGAGGCAGTGGTGTGGCCAGAGGGAGAAGCAGGGCCAGAGCTGGTGCATCAGCAGCAACTGTTTCACGTAGTGAAGCTCCCGTGTCGAGGCCTAGATGTTTGCAAGTCTGGAGGTTCTTTAAAGAAAGTGAGGATGACCAACGGACTGTGGTGTGCAACCTGTGCCACACCAGGATCAGCAGGGGTGCCACCACTACTAGCCTAACCACCACCAGCATGCGCCAGGCATATGAGTGCTAAACACCCCACTCAATGGAACCAAGGCCGTTCACCACCTCCTGCGGGTCACACCACTGCTCCTTCCCCTGTGTCACTCGCTGCCGTCTGCTAGTCAACCCCCTGCGTCACTCGCTGCCTCTGCTAGTCAACCCCTGCCCAGGACCCCGGCCACGAGCGCCTCCCATTGGAAACCACACCTTCGCCCTCAACGATCCTCCACAGTGTCCACCAACGTGTCCCAGCGCAGCGTTCAGCTGTCTTTACAGCAGACGCTGGAGCGCAAGAGGAAATACAGTTCCACCCACCCACATGCCCAAGCCCTCAACGTCCACATCTCCAAATTGCTTAGCCTGGAGATGCTGCCCTATAGGCTGGTAGAGACCGAGGCCTTTCGCAATCTCATGTCGGTGGCTGCCCCTCGGTATTCGGTCCCCAGCCGCCACTATTTTTCCCGATGTGCCGTCCCAGCCCTACACCAGCACGTGTCAGAAAACATCATTCGTGCCCTGACCAACGCTGTTTCTGAGAAGGTCCACCTAACCACGGACACGTGGACAAGTGCTGCCGGGCAGGGACACTATATCTCACTGACGGCACATTGGGTTAACTTGGTGGAGGCTGGGACCGAGAATGACCCTGGGGCCGCTCATGTACTGCCCACACCGAGGATTGCGGGGCCTACCTCGGTCACGGTCTCTCAGACGTACTATGCCTCCTCCTCCTCCGACCCCCTCCTCCTCCTCCTCCACCGAATTACCATCCGTGGGCACGGCGCCTTCAGTCGGTAGCTCTAGGCGCAGCAGCAGTGCCGTGGGTAAGCGCCAGCAGGCGGTGCTCAAACTGCTGAGCTTAGGTGACAAAAGGCACACCGCCCAAGAGCTGTTACAGGGCATCACGGCGCAGACCGATGTGTGGCTGGCACCGCTGAACCTCAAGCCAGGCATGGTTGTGTGTGACAACGGGCGTAACCTGGTGGCGGCTCTGCAACTCGGCAGACTGACACATGTGCCATGCCTGGCCCACGTGTTCAATCTCAATCCCAATCTGTCTGATTTGCTCACCAAAGTGCACCGCATCTGTGCGCATTTCCGCAAGTCGAGCACAGATGCTGCCACTCTCAGGGCAGCGCAGCGCCGCCTACAACTGCCCGCTCACCGACTGTTGTGCGACGTGCCCACGAGATGGAATTCCACATTAAACATGTTATCCAGAGTTTACCAGCAGCGCAGAGCGATTGTAGACTGCCAGATGTCATCTTCCACCAGAACTGGTAGTCAGGTCTCTCAGATTCCTCAAGTCTACAATGAGGAGTAGACGTGGATGTCTGATATCTGCCAGGTGTTGAGCAACTTTGAGGAGTCAACACAGATGGTCAGCGGCGATGCCGCCATTATCAGCCTCACCATCCCGCTGCTTTGCCTGTTGAAAAACTCACTGCTCAGCATCAAGTCGGATGCTTTGCGCTTGTCACAAGAGACGGTGGAGGAAGATACGTCGCTTGATAGCCAGAGCACCTTCCGGTCTGTTTCTCAGCGCGTATCGGAGGAGGGGGATGAGGATGAGGAGGAAGAGGAGGATAATGTCGGCGAGACAGTAGAGGGTACCAGTGCTCAGTCCTTAACTCTTGAGCGTGTATGGGCTGAAGAGGAGGACTTGGAGGAGGAGGAGGAAATGGAGAGTCAGGCCAGTGAGGAGAGGGAATTCTTGCGTGTTGGGACTCTGGCGCACATGGCAGACTTCATGTTAGGCTGCCTATCCCGTGACCCTCATGTTAGAAGCATTTTTTCAAACACCGATTACTGGGTGTTCACTCTCCTGGACCCACGGTACAAGCAGAACCTTTCCACTCTCATCCCTGTAGAGGAAAGGAATATGAGAGTGAATAGATATCAACAGGCCCTGGTGCACAAGCTGAAACAATTCTTCCCATCTGACGCCGCTAGCGGCAGAGGGCATGGTTCTGTGGGCCAAGTAGCGGGGGAGAGGAGGCGAGCAGGCAGCTTGTCCAGCACTGGAAGGGGAACGCTCTCCAAGGCCTTTGCCAGTTTTATGTCACCCCAGCAAGACACTGTCACCTGTCCCCAGTCTAGGCAGAGTAGGGGGGAGCTGTACAGAAAGATGGTGAGGGAGTACCTAGCTGACCATACCAACGTCCGTAGCGATCACTCTGCTCCATACAACTACTGGGTTTCAAAGCTGGACACGTGGCCTGAACTGGCGCTGTACACCTTGGAGGTGCTGGCCTGACAGGCTGACGCTTATTAAAATGAACAAAGCCTGGATTTCACCGGAATTCAAATCTCCTCCGGGGGAAAGCAGCTAAAGATTTAAATAACTTATGTATCCGATTCCTCTTCTCTACTCCTCCTCCTACTCCTCCTCCATATCGTCTTTGCCTAACGCTGACCCAAAAAACGCCATTTTTTAGAGGTCCAACTGGCACTCTTTTAGCACAATTTTTCAGGAGGGCCCCCTACAGGCCCTCTATTCAAACAATTTTTCCAGAGGTCCACCTACAGGCCCTCTCTTCAAACAATTTTTCAGGAGGGCCCCCTACAGGCCCTCTATTCAAACAATTTTTCCAGAGGTCCACCTACAGGCCCTCTCTTCAAACAATTTTTCAGGAGGGCCCCCTACAGGCCCTCTATTCAAACAATTTTTCCAGAGGTCCACCTACAGGCCCTCTCTTCAAACAATTTTTCGGGAGGGCCCGTACAGGCCCTCTATTCAAACAATTTTTCCGGAGGTCCACCTACAGGCCCTCTCTCCAATTCCAGTTTCCAGTTGTATTTGCGCAAACTGCATACATTTTTATTTTTGGGATAGGTGTGAAAAATAATATTACTTGCGAATCTATATTGCCCAACATTGGATACGGTAGCAAGTAGAAGACCAAACACATGCTGCTCACAGGGTTCAGCAAATTCCTGGTCCACCCGCAAATTCCTTGTCCACAATGTCAAGGAGGACGAGGTTCTGTGGATGAGCAACAAGTCCTTCAGTACTGAAATCGCTGACAAAGTCTCCATCTAAGAACCTACAGAACATTGTGGAGAGAGCGTCACAGCTCGCCATCAAAGTGACGAACCCCAACGCCAGACTGCGCAGAGAAGATTACGAATAAATATCTCTGTGGTTATTTTTGCTAAATAAAAGTTAAATAAACCCCCCAAAAAATTCATCTGTTCCTGTGCCTGATCCACCCAAGTTGAATCTGTCCCATCATGAGAAAGTCCCCCCAAGGAGTCCCCACTGTAACTTGCTTCCCATACAACTACCTCACCCCCCGACACCTGTGTCTCGCCATTGTCCACCACCTCCTCAGACAACACTGGTAAATCCCCACTGTCAGCACACGGAAACAGCAAAAGGTCTTGCGAATTGGGGCAGAGAATGTTGTGGGCTAGCACATCAGAGAAGGGGTGACTATGGGGTTCCAGGGAGTACGTGACCACATGCAATCTCCATCTAAAAAGTCATGCCACACTTGATCAATTTCATAATTTACGACTGTACCGGTTGATGCTAAATTTTTAAGTTGGGGTCCTGTGTCATCATTCTAACTCCATCCGGCTGTTGTCACCACCACACACGCTAGCCCAGGGGGCACTCCTCTGGCTCTTCCAGCGAAACCTCCTTCCCCCCAGCCTGCCCCCCCCCCACCTACAGGCCCTCTCTCCAAACAATTTACGTCTTTGTCCTATCTTTCTCTCTCTCCAAACCATTTTTCCGGATAGCTGCCATATACGGTTTTAAACTGAATAGTATACATACCACAGTTGATCAATCTCATAATTTACGACTGTACCGGTTGATGCTAAATTTTTAAGTTGGGGTCCTGCGTCGTCATTCTAAATACATCCGGCTGTTGTCACCACCACACACGCTAGCCCAGGGGGCACTCCTCTGGCTCTTCCAGCGAAACCTCCTTCCCCCCAGCCTGCCCCCCCCCCCCACCTACAGGCCCTCTCTCCAAACAATTTACGTCGTTGTCCTATCTTTCTCTCTCTCCAAACCATTTTTCCGGATAGCTGCCTTATACGGTTTTAAACTGAGTAGTATACATACCACAGTTGATCAATCTCATAATTTACGACTGTACCGGTTGATGCTAAATTTTTAAGTTGGGGTCCTGCGTCGTCATTCTAAATACATCCGGCTGTTGTCACCACCACACACGCTAGCCCAGGGGGCACTCCTCTGGCTCTTCCAGCGAAACCTCCTTCCCCCCACCTACAAGCCCTCTCTCCATACTATTTACCCGGATAGGGGACGTATTAGATAGTGTACTGATGTTTTTTGTTTTTCTTCTTTTAATTGCCTCCTGACCTGTGATAGGCAGAGCATGGACACTCCCCTGGCCAGAGCAAGCTCTTTTTCCATTTTCCGTGTTTGAAAAATCCATTAAATATAGGGTCCCAAGATAGGGGACGTATACGGTATTAAACTGAGAAGAATCGATACCATACGGGTTAAAGCAACAGTTTTCCCAAATCCATTCCGGCTGTTGTCACCACCACACACGCTAGCCCAGGGGGCACTCCTCTGGCTCTTCCAGCGAAACCTCCTTCCCCCCCACCTACATGCCCTCTCTCCAAACAATTTTTCCAGGTAGGGGGACGTATTAGATATTGTACTGATTTTGAATTGCCTCCTGCGATAGACGGGAATCGAACCCAGATCAACTGCTTGAGAAGTAGCTATGCTCACCACTATACCACCAGCAGCCACAGCAGCTGATAAGAACAGATACTAAACTTGATTTCAGCTGCAGTGCCAGCATGAGCAGTGGTGTCACCTGCAGGCGGTGATGGACCTTTGTTGCACCTAGTTGGGTGCTTCCCTAACATGTGATGGGTATTTGCCTCGCCTTTCTTGGTCTGGGTGAGCACAATTGCCATGAGGGTAACCACCAGGCTGTTGCCTGAGAATTTGGGGTAATGGTGGGATTAGGCAGCCTCAGAGGCATCCATGCATGCTGCCCCTGCTGTTTCCTGTCCATTTCCGTGGTGTTTCCATCATTTTCTGAGGTTTCCAGGTTTTCACCCAGCCTTCCCTAGGCAGAGCCTTGGTCCCCCGCAAAAATGCTTGAGTCTCCCATTGACTTCAATGGGGTTCGTTATTCGAAACGAGCACCCGAGCATCGGGAAAAGTTCGACTCGAATAACGAGCACCCGAGCATTTTAGTGCTCGCTCATCTCTAGATGTAAAGCATCCAAAGAAAAATTGCAATTTTGTCAACCTACTGTCACCTTTCTAGGTCATTGTATTTCATCTGTGACTAAACATCTTAGTCCCCAAGGAGTCCAAGCTATCAGGGATGCACCTTTGCCACGCACCCCTAGACAGATGAAGCAGTTCCTAGGGATGGTAGGGTATTGTAGAGAGTGCATTCCTGCTGCATCTTCACTGCTATAGCCTCTCTTTGATACTCTCACAACAGAACCATACATGGTTTCTGAAGAAGCCATAAATGCCTTTCATCAACTGAAAGTGCTGCTCACATACTCCCCAGCTTCGGGCATACCCAATTACAATAAGCCTTTTTCATTGTTCTGCCATGAAATTGATGGACATGCTTAAGGGGTCTTAATAATAATAATAATCTTTATTTATATAGCGCCAACATATTCAGCAGCGCTTTACAATTCAGGGGTTCATGTACAAACAGCCATAAATAACATAGCAACAGACAAGTCCATTATTACAACAAGAGGAATGAGGGCCCTGCTCGTAAGAGCTTACAATCTATGAGGAGATAGGGGTAACACAGAAGGTAGTAGTGCTTGTTTTGCGCAATGGTCCAGCCATCTTGGGAAAATAGGGGAGCAGATATAGAGCTGTATGAACCAGTCACCAGCTAATATATAAAGTGCTTCTGGGTGTGGTGGAGGATCAGGTTCAGGGAATGATAAATGGGCTATGTATGGAGAAGAGTTAGATCAGGGGAGGTTATAGGCCAACCTAAAAAGATATGTTTTTAGGGAGCGCCTAAAGCTGTGCAAGTTGTGATTTAGTCTGATTTCTTGGGGTAGGGCATTCCAGAGAACCGGTGCAGCTCGGATTTTTGTGGAAGTCAGTCATAAGTCATTGGCTGAATGGAGAGCACGGGTAGGGTGGTAGACAGAGATAAGGGAGGAGATGTCGGAGGGTGCAGCACTGTGGAGAGCTTTGTGGGTGAGGACAAGCAGTTTAAATTGGATTCTATGTTGTATGGGCAACCAGTGCAGTGACTGGCACAGGGCGGAGGCATCAGAGTAGCGATTAGACAGATAGACGACCCTGGCTGCTGCATTGAGAATAGATTGTAGAGGGGAGAGTTTTAACACAAAAACATGGGGGAAAACATAGACCCCTCGCTTATTACTCCTTGAGATTAGACCCCATTGCTAGGGGAACCCCAACCTGTGTGCATGCAGTACCAGCAGCCGTTCTACTTCTGGATAAAGCCAATGAGATAACGCTTGACTCTCCACTCACCCTCCAGGTTCCTTATTGTGTGAATGCCATCCTTCAAAATGCCCAAATCAAACACATCGGCTGCCAGACTGACAAAGTATAAGGCAGTTTTGTTAACCCCCTCCTTCACTAACTATTCAAAGGTGCACAGTGCTGAATCCTGCTAAACTGCTGCCACATGATTCAGAAAGAGGGTAGAGTGATAGTGATGGAGAACCAGAAGCTCGTGATTGCTTGTCTTTAATGAACCAAGAACTTAAAGGTTTAGATGCAGTAACTGAAGTACCAATTTCTAACCCAGATCTTGAGTTTTTTTGTAGACGGCTCCAGATACTGCCACGAAGGATTCTATAGCACATGAGGTAATTGTCCAACAACCACTCCCACCCTCGTGTTCGGTGCAGGTGGCGGAGCTAAAGGCACTCGCTGAATCGTGTAATCTGGCAAAAGATAAGACGGCCTACATCTACACTGACTAAAGGTACGCATTTGGTATAGCCCACTATTATGGGCCTATTTGGCGAAGTAGGCATTTTATTGGATCGTCAGGTAAACCAATGAAGAACAAGGAGGCTGTGTGGGAGGTGATGGAGGCTCTGACCAAGCCACAAATGGTAGCAGTCCTAAAAGTGCAGGCACATACCAAGGAAGCTCCTCCAGAGGCTGTTGGCAACCGTAGAGCAGATGAGGCCGCAAAGCAGGCAGCTCTTTCGCCACTTGGTCTCACTGGTGTGGTTGCTCAACTGCCAGAGACTGGGGTGGTGGATCAGAAAGTGGTTATGCAGGTGCAGAACCAAGCCAACAAAGAGGAAAAGATGGCCTGGCAACTCAAAGGGGCAGAACCAGTCAATGGCCTATGGATGAGAAATGGTAAGACCTGTCTCCCTAGGGCAGTGTACCCAATGATGGCCCAGCTTACACATGGAAAGGCCCACAGCTTAAAAGAAGTGATATACAGCCTGGTAAGTAGACATTGGTTTCAATAATGCAACAGCAAGGTTTGTTGCGGGCTGTACAGTATGACCTACGTCCGACACATTCCAGGGAAAACAACTAAAGTACCTATGGTATGAAGAGTGCACCAAGGCCAGATTACCAGTTTCAGCGACTGCAGATTGACTACATATAGCTTCCAAAGGTTATTGTGTATGAGTATGTGCTGGTCTGCATTGATTTGTTTTCAGGATGGCCAGAGGCTTGGCCAGTGTCAGCTCCCACAGCTAAAAACACAGCAAAGAAACTGATTAGTGAAGTGGTTTGCAGATTTGGTGAACCAGAAACCATAGAAAGCGACAGGGGAACCCATTTCACTGGCGAGATACAGTAATGAAAGAAATTATGTCAGCTTTAAGAATAGAGCAGGCCTTTCATGTCCCTTATCACCCCCAAAGCAGCGGCAGAATAGAAAGATTAGAGGGCACCCTAAAATTGAAGATTCAGAAGATGAAGGAGGAAATCCATAAACCATGTACTGAATGCTTCCCAATTGCCCTGTATAGTGTAAGAGTGATTCCAAATAGGAAAACAGGCCTTAGCCCTTATGAAGTGCTATTTGGAGGGCCACCCAAGACAGGGTTATACTTCCCTCAATAACTTCAGGCCATGTTTGAAGATATGACAGACTATTTGGAGACCTTGCAAAGGGACTTAGGGAGTGTGCATAAACCTGTCTACTCTTCCATTCCAGACCCAGAATCAAAAGAGGGGACACATCTCTTAATTCCAGAAGATTGGGTGGTGATTAAGAGACACATCAGAAGGAGTCTTGAGCCAAGGTTTAATGGCCCCTACCAAGTTCAACTGATGACATCTACATCAGTCAAACTTGATGGAAAGGAGACTTGGATCCACACCAGTCACTGTAAGAAAGTGCCAAACCCAGAAGCTGTGCCATGTGGAGGGCCGTCCTCATCCTCACAGGAAGTCTGATGTTGCCCCTGGCAGGGTCCCTGAGTGATGTGCTTGGAGAAGACTGGGACAATAAGTCAAACATTATCAGATTTTACTAGGTGATATGGACTACAATTCCAGGAGCTAGCTTATAGACTGTTGGATATACACACATAGTCCAGTGGAGGCAAGGACCATGGCATATTTTGCTGTCCCTGTTTGATGAACTTGCTAACCTATCCTGCAGTGTGTTCTCAGACAAAAACCAGAAAGCAAACGACACATGGAACACAACTAGTGTACCTTTGCCAATAACAGGATGAGTAGAAGCCCCTTGGTGGAAAATTAATTTAACAGCAAACAATAACCTTGAACAAAGAGTATATGTTAATCAGAGGACTAATTGGGAAAAGAAGAAGGTACAGCAGCTAGATTTAGGAGAAGTTGGTTCACCTGTACAGGTCTCTTTTCAACTTGCAAAGAGATATAAAACCATGTCATACCGCCAGTGAATTTTACATAATGGCACCTGGGATAATAATATATATTTTCTGGCAAAGGAGAATAAGCAGTGCCAACCTTATGAAAATGGGTCAATAGACTATGAGTATTGTGGTCTTATTGGCCCCCTGGGAAGAAATGGTTCAGGGCCTGAAGTCACGCAGTAAGTGTCTACATAAAAGAAGTTTACAGCTTATAGCCGCAGTCACATTGCTGGCATTCGGTAGTACATATGATTTTACCTTACCACATGGCATATATTATGTGTGTGGGCATGCAACTTACAAATGGGTACCCCCTGGAGCATCAGGTCAGAGTACCATAGCCAGGCTGACGCCTGCCACATTCATAGTGCCACATGGTAAGGTAAACATAAACCTGGTGCCTAAACACACTTTGTATCTTAGATCAGCAGACAATACACTGAGGCCTAATGGAAGACCACACCTGGTGTCCATGAGCATTCCAAATAAGGCTACTTTCACACTAGCGTTAGCACGGATCCGGCACCTAAAGGGTGCCGACGGATCCGTGCTAACGCTATACATGTGTGGAGCCGGAGCAGCGCTCCGGCCCCACACATGACACACATTAAAACAACACACAGACTACATACAAACAAACATACAGACATACATACAGACATACATACATACTCACATACTCCCGGGACGCCGGCAGAACGTCTTCACGCGCCTCCTGCGCGCAGTGATGACGATTCCCCACAGCGCCCTCTGCTGGGCGCAGTGGGGAAACGTCATCGCAGCGTGCAGGAGGCGCGTGAAGACGTTCTGCCGGCGTCCCGGGAGTATGTGAGTATGTATGTATGTCTGTATGTTTGTATGTATGTCTGTATGTTTGTTTGTATGTAGTCTGTGTGTATGTATGCCGGATCCGGAATGACCCCCCATTGGAAATCAATGGAGGACAGATCCGGATTACTGGTGTGTCCACACCAAACGGATCCGTCCCCATTGACTTCCATTGGGGGTCATTCCGGATCCGTCTTGGTGCGGATGCCTGGACCGGAGAGCAAACCGCAGCATGCTGCGGTTTGTTCTCCGGTCTGAAGACGGAACGGAATGCTTTCAGGAGCATTCCGTTGTCTTCAGTTCAGTTTTGTCCCCATTGACAATGAATGGGGACAAAACTGAAGCGTTTTTTTCCGGTATTGAGCCCCTTTGACGGAACTCAATACCGGAATTTAAAAACGCCAGTGTGAAAGTAGCCTAAGATTTTTAGCTCTGCGTTTATATAGCCATTCATTACACAAATGGTTGAAAAAGTCTCATGATGGATTGAAATGTGTCCCCTTATTGTAACTGATGTATCAATAAACATATTGAACAAAGGATGTGAGTACTAGGATTTTTCCTATTTGTCATCATTATTACGACCGCCTGAGCCGGGCTGCAAGTGTAGTTCCCTGGAGCAGGGATAATTTGAAGTCTGGACATTTGTGGAATTTGCCCCTGGTTCCCCTATTCCCTTGTTCCCCATCAACTCCTTACTTTATTTCACTTAACTTTTATTTGTATATTGTGACAAAGCAAGACTTGTTTGGCAGGGTTAACATCACGTTTTTTCCCATCCGTTTAACATATACAAAAAAATTTATACTTTAAACGGATGCCTCAGACTGATGCCGTACAGTGGCATCCATCACCATATAGTATATCATCACCACAAAATGTATACATACTTTTAGCAGACTGTGCAGGGACAAGAACATGGTGTTTTAGTATACTTGGCATTTTAGTATACTTCAAACAGAGGCATAAAATATGATTCTTAGCCAATATATTTTGATCAAAACACATCTGTGCCCACCTACCATGCAAAGGTTGCCTCAGTTAGAGATGAGCAAATCTATTCTTTGATTCGTTGATTCGTATCGAATCTTGGAAATTTTCAGCTGCAAAGCGAATCCGAATATTAGGTGATTCGATCCGTTAAGATTCGAAAATGTTCCTAAGGCTTTCTACGCATTCGCTACATACTTGTCCGATAGATTGTACGCTAATGCTACATATAAGTTACTCTATATGCTGTTGCGTACGAATTCAGGTAATTAGCGAATTTTTACTGTTAGTTCGTTATTCGTGCGCAAAAGCCCGGGAAGAAAGCGGTCACCTGACCTAATGGGTAGGGCTTGCTCTGATTGGCTCAGGCTCGGTAAGCCAGTGACGCATCACTTCTGCTGCGACTGCTGAGACAAGCAGAAGCACTGTGTGTGAAGTTCTGAGACACTGAGACCTGTGTTGTTGAAATTGGGGTGTAATTGTTCAGGGAACCCATATTACACATCAGGGATACTGCAGGGCAAGTGCAGGGCCAGTAATTAATCAGGCAGGGGGAGAGAGACAGGGAAAGAGACAGGGACAAAGACCAGCTGCAAGGCCACAGAGTGAAGTGAAAAATGTCTGGAATGGATAAGCAAAAGAGGTCCAGTTCCAACCAGACCTCAAGCTCTAAAAAAAAAGAAAAGGTGGCACAGGGCAGCAGTGTCGAAGGACCTGTAGCCGGAGCTTCTACTTGTAGTATTCGCAATACTTGGCCGGTGTTCCACTGGGCTAACCCACCAAGGCGCAAAATTGTAGTGGAGGAGAAAGTGGATGAGGTAGTTGAGTGGATGGCACGCTCATCTCAGTCTCAGCCGGATGATCTGCTGTCATCTGCTGCTACAGTATCCATATGTAGCCAGGGGTCAGACTCAGAGCGTTTCTCCTGCTCCACCATTCCTCTCCAGCAAAGCCCGCCATTTTTGTACGCAATTTGTACGCTCTTGCATACGTGTTCAAAGAAGTTGCGTACCTTTTAAAACTGAACGTTCGTTATTAGTGTGTGAATGTTCGCTAAACGCCACATAATAACGTATATTTTGTATGCAGATTCAACTAATATATTCGTCGAATATACGAATCTTATGAAAAGTTCGCCGAATGTTCAGTGAATAAAATTTTTAATGATTCGCTCATCTCTAGTCTCAGTCAGGCAGTACCTACTCTAAACCTATCTATGCCGTTGGGCATTTACATTCAGGAAAGTGGACCCTGCACATATAATGAGCTGCTGCTTGTTACCTCTGTGTTCACCTTCAAGTCTGAATGTGCTCCTATTTCACTTTGGGAGTAGCATTTTTGTACACTTTTGCCCTACCTATTTCACAGGCAACTTTGATTAGGTGGTACATATAGCTGTGCAAGCCCTTCCTCCTATTGGATGATTGACCGCACACAGAGGTAACAAGTAGTAGCACATTATATGTGCAGGGTCTGCTCTCCTGAATGTAGATGTCCAACGGCATAGATAAGTTTAGAGTAGGTCCTGTATGACAGAGATCACCTTGTTGCTGGTTGGCGGTGTAGGTGTATTCTAAGGGTATTTCTAAGTACTGATTGGTTCTGTCTACTTTAATTTTGGCTTTTTTATATTACTTTTAGTATTCTGTACAAGGATATTGTTATTCCTTGTAATGTAGTACCCATCCTCCATTGTACTGATAAGGTTACATTCCTGAGTGATCTCAGAGACATGCATGATGCACACTGCAGGAAAGGCTGATGGGAATAACTGTGATCTGCACCAACAATTAGGTGGGTAAGTATTGATGGTGTCGGTCATGTGTTATAACCTGGTGGTCAGCCACCAGAGCACTACCCCATATTGCATATTTAGGCTAGTGATGTTTATTTGCTTTTTATTATTCTGTATGTGATTTGTCTGTGTTATCTTATATTTAATCACACTTAGTTAATATATTTATTCACTTAGCCTGCACAAGCTTATTCATTCTCAAATCTTTTGAATTCACATTACACTTGGTGGCAGCGGTAGGATTTGAATTAGGCATATGCTTATTGTTGCTAAAAAGGATCTAAAAGTGGCTGGTTTGGATTGGAGTGGGAGGGGGTATGAAGTACCGTATCAGGCAGAGGAGTATAAAATAGAATCTAAGATTGTTGAAAGTTAGGATGTGTTTTAGGAAGTAGTAAGTGATGTGATAGGTGCAATAGTTTTTTTTACAAGACACAGGAAAATTGAAGGTTATTTAATAATTTTTCTTTCTTCTTTTCCAAGCAGCTGATTGTAAGGTGTGAACCCAACCTTAAACAAAAATTATTATACCTGTATATGTGCATTGAGTATAAGAGTATGCTGTCTTGCTATAAGCTTTTGATTATAGAGTGAAGACCAGAAGATGTTGGCAAGTAATGGCAGAAATAGGCAACACAGATTATCAGCATTTCTTTGTGTGGTGTGTGTATCTGTTTCCAGAAAAGCTGTATAGCTGAGAGTCATAAATCATTCAGTTGAATATAAATCGGTGTGGCTTTAAGTTGCAGTTGTGTTGAATATGTGTGAAGTTGTGAAGAATTTGATGGATGATTAGAAAAGCTGTGTGTACAGTCTGTACTTCAAGTATACAGTAAGGGCGGGGTTATTACTTGTGAGTGGATATGAATAAATGATGCTTTAGCAGGAAATGAATAAATGAAAATGTGAATATGTATGGAGTACAAAATTTGTTTTTTTTATAATACGCATTGGGAATTGTTTTTTTCTTGGGAGATTTTTGTTTTTTATTGGTGTCAAATTTTTGTTTGAGCTCTACATTTTCTTTTATTGAATTCAATTAAATGTTTTCTATGGGTCCTTCATGTGTTCATGTCTGTATTTTCAGATTTGTTTGTTTCTATGTTTGTATTATATGTTGACTGTGATATGTTAAATGTTTTGATAACACCAGAGATCTGTCCGAGTAGAGTGACATGAACAGGGAGGATAGCACTGTCCAAACAGAAGGGCTGGACTTAAATGGCACAGAGGGGAGGAGGATAGGGTGGACGTCACAGACACAAAGACTGCTCCTTTTCTCATCCCCCTAATTACAAGACACCCCCAAGAAAGAAGTCCTGTATTCTGGTGTATGCCTTCCTGAAAAGTCTATTCTTTTTGATGTCAAGAAAAACTGGGTATATTTGCAAACCAAAATGGTTACAAATAGTATTAAGTGTAAACCACAAAACCACAGTAGGTATAATACAAGATTGCAACACTGGGTACTTTAATAGGTTCATGAATAAAAATTATATTAATTGTGTCCAGTGGTACTAAATTATCAGGTTACATTGACCAAGTTAAGACATATTACAACAAATGTATGTTCTTTGGTCTTATATCACAATGTGATTTGTAAATATTGCAGTGTTATCTCGCCATCGAAGACACTTGAACATCTAATCCATTATTGCTATTATCTAATGTGTTGAAGAATGAAGACAAGGATCTCTATTACTTTTAAAAAATGATATGTATATTTGTTTTGAAGTGTTGTTACACATTAAAGGGTTTCTACAGTTTTTAAAAACTGATGATCTATCCTCTGGATAGATCATCAGCATCTGATCGGCGGGGGTCCGACACCCGGGGCCCCCGACGATCAGCTGTTTGAGAGGGCAGCGGCGCTGCAGGACCAGTGACGTCATGACTACTATCACTGGCCTGGGCGCGGCTAAGCTCCATTCATGTGAACAGAGCTTAGCCCCGCCCAGGCCAGTGATACTAGTCGTGATGTCACTGGGCCTGCGGTAAACACAGAGAAGGCCGCGGCGCTCCTGCAGCACCGCTGCCTTCTCAAACAGCTGATCGGCGGGGGACCCGGGTATTGGACCCCCGCCGATCAGATGCTGATGATCTATCCAGAGGATAGATCATCAGTTTTTAAAAACTGCAGAACCCCTTTAAGTAATATTAATCGTAACATACAGATAATTAGACTAGGTTTAGGATTTCACAAAGTTTATTTTACTTAGGCAGAGGACCTCTATGGTACCACTGGTAGATGTTATGCAAATGCAGTGTTGGACTGACAAAAGTTATAAGGACTTTTGTTTGTTTGTTTTGTTTGATCATTTGATGCAGGGATGGAAAGAAAACCAAATTCACCCCATCAACGGCTTTTCTGGACATGGGCTGATTTTAAAACTATGGACTACTATTTTTAATTGAAGCTAATGACATCTTCTAGACTGTGTGAAACTGCTCAAGTACTTCTTTTCTAAGAGCAAGTTGTATCAGCTGTTTAACACAACTAGGACTGGAAACCTCAGTAGTGTTCAGGGGCTGCCCAAGTCAACGACACCAGGTGTGGTAAGACACAGCTTTCGGCAACCTGCCTGCCACCCAACAAGAAACAACTTCAACTACTGGTCTGCCATTCTGAACAAGGTTTTGCTGCTGGAGGGGCTGATGGGAATACCTGTGGTCTTCACCAACAATTAGGTGGGACTCCACTTGGAACTTTATCCTAGGTAGGATGTAAGTATTGATTTGCCCTACCCATTGTACACCCTGGGGTGTCAGTCATGTGTTATAATATGGTAGACAGCCATGTGTTATAGCATGGCCAACCAGAACTGTACCCCTAATTGCATATTTAGGCTAATGATGTTTATTTACTTTTTATTATTCTGTATGTGATTTGTCTGTGTTATCTTATATTTAATCACACTTAAAATATATTTATTCACTTAGCGTGTGTAAGCTTATTCATTTTGAAATCTTTTGAATTCACGTTACAGGAAGGCACAGATCAAAATATATTGGCTAAGAATCTTTTATCATATCAGAATGAGGGCTTAGTCTATATATTATATTTGCATCTACTGTGTTAGTTATTATATAGTATTAGTTATTATTTACAGTGATTTTTCCTTTATAAATGTAGACATGTACATCTGCATATTTATTTACCACTTCGTGCAGGATGTTTTTTTTTATCATTTTTTCAGTGATTTTTGTTTAGTCAATTTTAAATGAAGATTAGTGCTGCATGCTGCTCTATTCTTTCTGTCAAATCTGGGACTGTTGTCAGAGGCTTAGAACAAAGCTTATGAAAGCAGTGTAAGAAGAGCCTTTATTTTTTTTGTAACATTTATACACTAACTGTTTGCTTCCTGGGGTACTCGGTTCCAACTTCTTGTCACTAAGGGGTACTTGGTATGTAAAGGTTGAGAACCAATGCTCTAAGCTGCCTGGTTAAGAACCCATGCTTTAATCTGATTGTTTGCTATGGGCAACTAAGCAAGTTGTCCTTTGCACCAGTACTGATAAATTTCCCCCCATTTGTCCATTAACCCTTAGACTCCCAGCGCCGTACATGTACGGCGCAAAAAGCCGGGACGCAAGTCCCAGTGCTGTACATGTATGGCGCTTTGATGGTCTGGCTGTGCCCAGGTGCCGGACCCCTGCTGAATGCGCCAGCATCGGTGAAAACACCGATGCCGGCGCATTAACCCTTCATGTGCCGCGGTCAGCGCTGACCGCGGCACATGTGGTGTGCGGGAGTTCATGCATTCAGGATGGCGAGCGGGGGGCCATCGGGACCCCGCGCTGCTGTGACAGGGACCCGATAGCTCGGATAGCAGCCCAATGCCTTCCTTAGGCATCGTGGCTGCTATCCCTGCGTGCCTGTGCGATCCAGCCCCCTGTGCGATCCAGCAGGCTGTAAGTGTATTACACTGAGTAATACACTTACAGCCAATGCATTACAATACAAAAGTATTGTAATGCATTGTAAAAGGGATCAGACCCCCAAAAGTTAAATAAAGTGGAAAAAAAAGTTAAAAAATAAAGTTTCCTAAAAAAATAATAATAAAAGTTTCAAGTAATAAAAAAACAGCATTTTCCAAAAAAAAAGTTTTAAAAAATTGTAAAAAAAAAGGTAAAAAAAAAGAAAGATAAACATATTAGGTATCGCTGCGTCCGTATGCTCTATAAAAATATCATGTCATCCACCCCGCCAGGTGAATGCAGTAAAAAAAAAAAAAAAAAAAACGTGCCAAAACAGACATTTTTTGGTCACCTTCCCTTACAAAAAGTGTAATAGCAGGCGATCAAAAAGATGTATTTATCCCAAAATGGTACCAATCAAACCGTCATCTTGTCCTGCAAAAATTATACCCTACCTGAGACAATTGCCCGAAAAATAAAAAAAAATATGGCTCTCTGAAAATGGCAACACAAAAAATTTTTTTTATTCTGTTCAAAAATAAATCTAATGTGTAAAACTTTCCAAAAATAAAAAAGTTAGACATATTGGGTACTGCCGCATCCCTAACAACCTGCTCTATAAAAATATTACATGAGATGGCCCCCCAGGCGAATGCTGCAAAAAATAAAAAATAAAAACTATGCCAAAACAACCATTTTTTCCCTCTTGCCTCACAAAAAGTGTAATAGCAGGCGATCAAAAAGGCGTATTTATCCCAAAATGGTACCAATCAAACCGTCATCTTGTCCTGCAAAAATGATACCCTACCTGAGACAATCGCCCAAAAAATAAAAAAATATGGCTCTCTGAAAATGGCAACACAAAAAAAAGATTTTATTCTGTTCAAAAATAAATCTAATGTGTAAAACTTTCCAAAAATAAAAAAGTTAGACATATTGGGTATCTCCGCGTCCGTAACAACCTGCTCTATAAAAATATTACATGAGATAGCCCCCCAGGCGAATAATGTAAAAATTTTTTTTTAAAAAACTATGCCATAACAGCCATTTTTTTCACCTTGCCTCACAAAAAGTGTAATACCACACGATCAAAAAGGTGTATTTACCCCAAAATGGTACCAATCAAACCATCATCTCGTCCCGCAAAAAATGAGCCCCCACATAAGACAATAACTCAAAAAAATAAAAATCAATGGCTCCCGCAAACCAATCCATCAAAATCTGTGTTGTAAAATCCATATGGCGCTCCTTCTGTTCTGAGTATGGTACTCCTTTCCTTCTGACCACTGCCACTAACCCATAGAGACATTTACCACCACATATGGAGTATTTCTGTAAACTGCAGAATCAGAGCAATGTATATTGAGGTTTAGTTTGCTGTTAACCCTTGCTGTGTTGCAAGAAAAAAAATATTAACATGAATAATCTACCAAAAAAGTGAAATTTTGAAATTTTACCTCCATTTTCCTTTAATTCTTGTGGAACATTTCAAGGGTTAATAAAGTTTGTAACATCAGTTTTTCATAAATTGAGGGGTGTAGTTTCTAAAATGGGGTCATTTATGGGGGGTTTCCATTAGGTAAGCCTCACAAAATCACTTTATAACTGAATTGGTGCTCAAAAATATGGTTTGAGAAATTCTGTTGAAAATTTGAAAAATTGCTTCTAAACTGCTAAGCCCTCTAACTTCCTAAAAAATAAAATGACATTTACAAAATGATGCCAACATAAAGTAGACATATGGGGAATGTTAAGTAATAACTATTTTTGGAGGTATTACTATGTATTTTAAAAGTAGAGAAATTGACATTTGGAAATTTGCTAATTTTTCTAAATTTTTGGTAAATTTGTGATTTTTTCATAAATAAGGGTGAAAAATATTGACTCAAATTTATGACTGTCCTGAAGTACAATGTGTCACAAAAAAACAATCTCAGAATGGCCTAGATAAGTAAAAGCGTTCTAAAGTTATTACCACATAAAGTGACACATGTCAGATTTGCAAAAATCGGCCTGGGATTTAAGGTGAAAAGTGGCTGGGTACTGAAAGGGTTAAAACATGACATGATTTACTTGAGTGGTCAAAAGAAACAGAAATCATCTCTCAGAAAATGTATTGAGAATATTCAACTTGAAGAAGTTAATGTCCATGAACTTTGGTTCTACATGCCCATTGTTTAGGAATAATCAAGTAAAATACCATCAGATACCCCATTGTCTAAGCACAAAGGCTATTTTCCTTCCTGTGCTTGTGATGGTAATGACTTTGGTAAAGCACAATGCCCTTATTCAGGAAACCTTGAAAAAGTATAATCTTACGTATTTTTCAAGGGCTGTAGAAATTTTAATTTGTTTCATGATTGTTCTCTTTCAGATTTAAACATCCTTCTCCTTTATCCTGAAAACACAATAACCAAATAATTAAGCAGAATTATATTATTATAATAATTAGCATTATTGTTTATTATTCTAAACCTCTATGTGTGTAATGAAACTACATCAAATAAAGAGCATCTGGGGAGAAATCATTAGGAGAAACAAAATGGCCGCTGTCCAATTAGTACACACTGAACCTGTCCTAATCACACAGGAGGACAAGTTACTTCACAGCACTGAGCTACAGAGCTGCCTCATCCTCTTTGCTTGTCAAGGATTATGATCCTGAATACAGATGATAAGATCTTTAGCTGAATCTCTGTAGGAATGGAGTTCATGAGCAGATGTGGCTAATAAACAGCAGCACATGTATGCAGTCTCCATTACCACAGTTTGTCATCTCTGTACTTCATGTCTCCTGATAAACTTTATTCCCACAAAGATTCAGCTAAATATCATATTAAACTGTAGTCAGGATCATAATCCTGTCAGAGCAGAGAGGTGGATGAGGCAGCTCTTTACCAGTATTGTGAAGTAACTTGTCCTGCTGTGTGACTAGTACAGGTTTTGTGTATACTAACAGGATGGTGGCCATTTTGTTTCTCCTAATGATTGCTCCCTAGACAAAACGATCCATTATAAATAATAAAAGGTATTTGGAAATATATTTATAATAAAGTAATATTTGCATATTTTCATTTTTAATTCCCGGAGAACCCCTTTAAGGCAGCCAATCGTCTGCTACACAATGTTCATCAATCACTTGCTAAAGTTTCACACAGCCTTTTCTCAGCTCTCCTGGGCCTAGCACCACTTAACCCACCTTGGCTTTCTCCTGAGCTGATACATCTCACAGCCACAGCAGACCTTCCAGAACTGACCCCACCCCAAGCAGACAAATGTGCTCAGCCACACTGCCTTAGCACCAACCTGTAGATCTACAAGTTTCGCACTTCTGGGGCTAAACTAATCCAGCCTAATGCTCTAAGGTGACAACAATTCTGTTCACTGTGACATTCCAGGCCTTGCACCATGATGTCAGGATGACAGCCTTTGCCCATCGTTCTACCAAGAGTGTGCCAAGCAACCCACTGTGCAGCATCTTTGCAGGACCCATATTAAGAAACAAAGCTTATTGCCCACTGCCTCCTTTGAAATGGACAATCATTCCAGCCTTAGAGCTTACCAATATTCCTCAAGCGAACAAACCCACTCTAGCCACCAGTTCACCAATGCTCTTCCAATGGACAAGCCGCAGATCTAGTAAATTTCAACCACAGGTCAACTTGACTCCAGATGTAGTGCATCTGCACTAATATTAGAGTTGTGTTGCAGCATGCTGGCGTCACAACATTCACACTCATGTCAGTGTGAGGCTCTTCCTGAGCCAACACTGATGCTAGTACCATCCTCTGATGGCAGAGACTTGAATAATGCCTACTGTCAGCTACTATGACAGGACATACAAATACACAGTGCAACAAGTACACGTACATTATATTTATGTAACAACTAGAGATGAGCGAATCGAATCCCACAAAGTGAAATTCGATCCGAATTTCAGGATAAATTCATCCTGAAAAAGTGTAAAAAACCCAAAAATCCATACTTACCTCCTCCATTTGCTCGCGACGGGCCGCCAGCCGCCATCTTGATTGAAGATCCCGGGAGAAATCCCGCGCGTAGTGACGTATGACGCGAGATTTCGCTCCAGATCTTCAAGCAAGATGGCGACAGCCAGCCCGTCGCGAGCAAATGGAGGAGGTAAGTTTGGTTTAATGCACACCACCGTATTTTGGGTCTGTTTCCAACCCACGTTTTTGCAGATCATTTGCGGACCCATTCACTTCTATGTGTAGGTAAAAAAAGCAGATAGCATGCACACAGATATCATTTTTGTGTATGCTATCTGTGTGTATGCTATCTATGTGTATGCTATCTGTGTGTATGCTATCTATGTGTATGCTATCTGTGTGTATGCTATCTATGTGTATGCTATCTGTGTGTATGCTATCTATGTGTATGCTATCTATGTGTATGCTATCTGCTTACACACAGGTAGCATACACACAGATATCATTTGTGTGCTGTCCACATCTGTGTGGCTGTTTCACCAATTATAGAATGCATCTTATTCTTGTCCATTTTGTAGACAAGAATAGGAAGTTCTATTAGAAAAATGCTACATGCAGATGGCAGGTATCCATATTTTGTAAATCGCAAAATACACACAGTTCTGTGGATGAAGCCATAGTAAAAAACATGCAAGAGATCCTTGTTGCTCATGGTACAGTACACCAGAACAAGGTTTTTGCAGAAGGGTAATTGCTATAAAGTTATATTGTTAAATGAAATGTTCTAATATGTTGAATTTGTATACCTAATAACATTGCATGGGCAGTTTAGGGTAAACCAGCTTGGCCCATCCTCTTAGGTTGTTAGGAGATGTACCTGGTCCACCCCTGGTTGGAGAAAGAGATAGACTTAAGTTCTGCCTGAGGGCCAGGGAGGACCTATATGTGAAAACTTCCCAGCGCTAGGCCCCAGCTCAGCGAACCTTAATCTCTGAGACTTCTACAGCTAAGGAAGCAAATTTACCTTTAAATTGCTCCAAAGAGAAAAGGAAATCAGAAGGTCCAGAATCTATAAGGCCGTGTATTAGAGTCAGTCAGCCTGTCAGTCAGGTGTTGTAAATGTTTATGGTCAATAGGAGAGCTGTGAGAGTGAACATTGCAAACACACTCTTCCACAGCTTGAGATAGTTTGGCCACTGGTATTTTAACTCTTCACCCCCTCAGCTGGGGAATTGCAGAAATGGTTAAGGCCATAACCCTTACAAATGACAAGACAATATAACAATCTACCATGCTACTTAGCGTGAAGGATCTTTATAACCACATACTCAGGCTGACCATGAATGACAACAGGTAGAGGTTTATGGACAGACCTTCCACAAGCCTTAGGTATTCTTATGCTTTGTGGCATGTCCAACATAAAGGAAAAAGTATTGATCTGTATTATTATCTTAAAAGGAACAATCAACTTAGAGCCCAATATGCCACAGGGCTGTCAGTCACATGTTCTTGGTAGGCAACCAGACTTCCAACCTGAACTTTTGAGACCTTCGGTGGAGATCAGACTTGTTTTAGCACAAAGAGTAGTCTAAAGCCCTATGGACCTTACTCCATGCTAACTTTAGCATCTTGAGCTTGTGTCTGAGCAATGGAATTCCAAAACCTATACTACCAGAAAAGGAAGATGCCAATTATGAAAATTATAATTGCAAAAAAATGAAAGAAACATTAGTAGATGCATGTTGTGAGGGCCTGGGAAATATCACCCATCCACCTTAATAAAGCAGTAGAGACTTACGGTTCTGACGCTAGTATGTGAAGACGCAGTGTGTTTGGCCCTCACCACGCCACATCGAATAGCCCACTCCGGCATCCTCGTCCTCACTAAAGTGGGATTTTAACAACCTTTACTAGCTCCAGAAGGTGTATGGAGCGCTATCTTCTAAGGAGCGGGCAGAAATCTAAATCTATCTCCTCGGACAGTAACAAGGCCCCGACCAACTGCCTGTCGTCCAAGATGATGCCGACCCCGCCGGCTACACCGCAGCGCGCGGGACCCGATGCGCTGGCTGATAAACCGCTAGACTCACAAGTGGAGCTATTTGATAATGTAGCTGGTAATGTGGACATCAAACAGCTTGCCATAGAAGTGGCGAAACAACTGGCGCCGGACATCATAGCCTCACTCTCCTCTACGGTACAAGCAGCGCTTAACCAGCTACAGGGGGAAGTGGAACAGCAGGAACATAGATTGGCCGAAGTCGAGCAAAGGGTGGCATGCATTGAGGAAGACGCAGGAGATATATCATCTAAACTTCATGATTTACTACAGATGGCTGATCGACTCAATGACCGAGTGGAAGATCTGGAAAACAGGTCCCGTAGAAGCAATTTGCGGCTGGTTGGAGTTCCGGAGTCTGTGGCACCAAATGATCTCCGCCACTTGTTTGAACAAGAATTACCTCAAGCGCTCGGCCTACCTGGCAGGCGGAAAGTTGAAAGAGCCCATACAGTGGGACCTCTGATGGATCCCCCACATGACGCAGCAACTAATCAAGCACAACGACCAAGACAGGTCATCTGTAAGTACCTGGATTACACGGATAAAGAGGACATTTTGAGAGCATACAGAACTAGAAGAGAACCGCTGATCTTGCGGGGTAACAAAGTCCTGCTTTTCGCAGATTATTCTGCTGAAGTAACCAAACGGAAGAGAGCATTCAGCGCACTTTGCTCGTCACTACATAGGAGAGGGATTAGATTTCAGCTTATATACCCGGCGATACTTAAAATTAGACAGCCAGACGGCACATTCAAGCAATTTACGAAGCCAAAAGAAGCTGACGCGTATTTGCAGTTGCGTGTTGGAGGTGATACAGAAGATGAGTCCCGTCTATTGCGTCCCCTTCCTGACATCTCACCACCGGAGCGACAAGCCTGGGATAACAGACCATCGAGACATTCGCCTCGGCCTCAAGACTCACTGAAGGTCCAGCGTACCCAAGGCGACAGGCGTTTCCAGACTGTCAGAGGCAAATAATTCCAAGAACTTTGCTTGAATCAGGCCTGTTTCCGTTAATGAGCGTATTGTTTCTTAAGGGGACTTCACTATGGAGGTAACTGATAGCATATCGGGCCGGAAACGGAGGTAACATGTTTTGTGCTGCTATAAGTGTGGTGGGGATCTGCCGTTAATACTAGAAAAAAGGGAGTCAATACCACAATATTGTATTGTTCTTGTTTTTTTGTTTTTTGTTTTGTTTTGTTTTGCATTTGTAATGTTTAAATTGGTTTTTGTATTGGGTTGTTGCAACGGCAGGTCGGAGGGAGGTAGGCCTACTGGGGTTGCTCTGCTGGGAGGTGACACCAGGGAAATGATATCAGAACAACTGGGTGTGCTCACCTGGGAGATGGATCCTGTAATAGATGCCGAATATGAGGATTGTCTCATGGAACGTTAAAGGGTTGCGTTCCCCAAACAAACGCATGAAAATATTGAGGCATCTAAAACCGCTAAAAGCTGAAATTGCTTTGTTGCAGGAGACGCATCTCCCTAGGGAGGACTTCCACAGAATGGAGAAAATGTGGGTGGGCTCAGTATATGGTTCGGCCGCGCTTGAAAGGAAAAGCAGGGGTGCTAATTCTTATGAATAGACATCTATCTCATGTAGTTCACTCAATAAATGTGGACGATACGGGCCGCATGGTGCAGATCCATATTTCTGGTCCTTTTGGAGACTATAGCTTGTACAATATATACGCCCCGAATCAAGGCCAGAAGGTTTTTCTAGATAAGTTAAGCTCAATTGTGCTCCAAGATGTTCATCAGGGTAAAATATTGGGGGGTGATTTCAATTTAGTTATGAATGCACAGGAGGATAGACGTACTGATAGGGTACAAGTGGGACAATCTTGCCTGATTGATTTCACAACCTTGCCTCCCTTAGAGATGGTTGGAGAGTATATCATCCACAGGGGCGGGAGTATACACACTATTCGCATGCTCATAATACTTGGTCCCGAATAGACTATATGTTTATGTCTTCGCCAGTTTTACAAAGAGTGTCTACTGTAAGCATAGGTGATTTGGTTATCTCAGACCATGCCCCCATTCAGCTGAATCTGATGGAGCAACTTGCTAGGGGTCAAGATTTTGTCTGGCGTTTCCCCAATTACCTGTTGCACGATAAGGACTTTGTTAAAATACTACAAGGTTGGTGGATGGAATATTCAGACGATAATAGGGAACATGTGCAGTCACCAGCACTGTTCTGGGAAACAGCGAAGACAGTGCTGCGTGGCAGACTAATAGCTTATGTTACAAGAATCAAGAGAATAGCTCGCAAAAACTTTGAACAGGCAAGTGACACCTTGAGACGGGCATATGGGGATTTTCTCTTGGCCCAGACCCCTACAGCAAAGGAGAAATGGGTCTCGGCACAGAATTCGACGTGTGGGCCGACAAAAAGGAAAGTATAGGAAGGACACGTCTGGAAGTTAAACTGCATAAACACGGTAATAAGTCGGGTAAATTGCTGGCTTCGCTAGCTAAGGGCAAAAGGAAAATTACACACATACATAGTTTGAAAAGGGGGGATGGGAACAGGAAGCACAGACCGCAACAAATAAATGGTATATTAAAGGATTATTTAGCAAACCTATATAGGAGAGGGCAAGAGGACATTGAGAAAGGAAGGGCCTTCTTACATTCTCTGTCTCTGTCAAAAATTACGGAGGAGCAGTTAATTGCCTTGAATGCTCCTGTAACAGCAAAAGAAATTCAAACTACTATAAAATCTCTTCTATCAGGGAAAGCCCCGGGACCTGATGGATACACGTCTGACTTTTACAAGGCAATGTGTGTGTAGGTGGTACCTGTGCTAACTACTTTGTTTTCCTCTATTATGAAGGGTAGCAAACTATCGGATACTATGAATACTCCTTACATTTCAGTGCTTCACAAGGAAGGAAAGGACCCGGAAGACCCGTCTTCATATAGACCAATTTCTCTTATTAATCAGGATTTGAAAATCTTGTCCAAATTACTAGCTAACAGGCTGGCTGACATCTTACCTAGGTTTGTTTCAGATAGACAGGCGGGCTTTGTAAAAGGAAGGTCAGCAGTTATTAACATCCGAAAAGCACTCCTAGCACTGTCTGTGGCAGGGTCCCCATCATATAAAAGAAAAACCCCTGCTATTGTTGCCCTAGATGCCGAAAAGGCTTTTGACAACGTTAGTTGGGAGTGGCTGAATTTGGTATTGGATGCCATGGGGTTTTCAGGCACTTTTAGATCTTTCCTCACAGTCTTGTATGACAGCCCCAGGGCTAGAGTCACCGCGGTTGGACATATTTCAGAGGCTTTTATGTTACAGAAAGGCACCCGTCAGGGCTGTCCTTTGTCTCCACTATTATTTGATCTAGCGATAGAACCACTAGTTAGGTATCTAGATTCCCCGGAGATATTTGAAGGCTTGACTATTGGAAGACAGACCCTGCGGTTGGCACTTTTTGCAGATGATATTGCTCTGTATATGGCAAACCCAATTAGGGATATGCCTACAGTGGTGACAGCCTTGAAATTGTTTGGCTCCTTTTCGGGATTTGGAATAAACCATACGAAAAGTACAGTACTGTTTATGTCTGGGAAAAGGGGCATAGGAAACATTACTGAGGTAGAGGGTATATCGGTAGCTTCCTCATATATCACCTACTTGGGGATCAGAATAGGAAACACCATGGAGTCAGTATATAGACTGAATTACAATCCCCTGATATCCAAAATTATAGAAAATTTGAAGAGATGGCAGAATTTACCACTAGCTTTGATGGGACACAATCATTTACTTAAGATGATGGCCATGTCCAAATTATTGTACCCTTTACAAACTATACCATTGTTATTAAAGCATGCTGATGTTGACCGTTTGATGAAAGCCTTTACGACCTTCCTTTGGAAGGAAAGGCGTCCCACAATCAAATCAGTCAAACTCATGGCATCAAAGGATAACTGTGGGATACCTTTTCCAGATGTCAGAGGTTACAACTTAGCATGTATGGCAAGACATATAACGGACTGGATTAATGAAACCAGTCACCATTCTGCTTTGTTGCTGGAGAAGAGTTTCTGTGCTCCCTGGTCCCTAGTAGCGCTCTTACATGCCAGATTGCAATGTATTACCATATGGATTAAACAGTCCATTCTCATTAAGGACACTATAGCCACGTGGCGAATTTTGAGGAGAAGAAATTGGCTCTCATATAGTATCTCTAAACATCTCCCGTTGTGGTGTAATCCGGAATTTACCCATGGCACTACTAATAAGCTTTTTGCTGAGTGGAAACGAAAGGGTATCTTTCAGGTGAGGCATTTATTGCATGACTCAGAACCCAGATGGCTCTCTGATAAGGAACTGATAGCTAAATATTCACTACTCCCTTTCCAGAATATTCAGCTAGACCAGATTAAAACTGGAATTACATCTAGATTGCTTTTAGTACATAAAGAAATAAAGCAGAATGTTCTAGACAAAATTCTGGAATTGGGTGGAGGTCAGGTGTCAATGCGGTCTGCGGGCATCGGCCTCAGAGAAGGTACTGCGCATGCGTGGGATTACAATGATGACGGAGCTTCACTGCTGGAAGCAGTGAAGTGAATATTAATGAGGTGGGCGGTCCTGGGCTCCAACTGTCCCCGTGAGCCCGGGCTCGAACGCGGCTGGGCACATCCCCTTGGGCTCCTTATGTGAGTGATTGACACATTATAAAAAATGTTTTTTCAGCATTAAATCTACTACTAGGAACTGTAATAATAACATTTTTGAATTCAACATGCTCAGCTGAATCCAGTAGTGGCATTACCTTTATATGCAAAATCGTGCTGACAGAATCCCTTTAAGTAGATTACTATTAAGGGCTACTGTGGATATGTAGAAACAACTCATCACCAGCACCATGTGGACTCCACAGTCACAGGAGATCTAACCCACTATCTGGAAGTCCTTTCCTATAACCTATGGTAACTAGATACCCGTTTATAATTTTAGATGATGGAAGTGGCCTTTCTGACCTGCTGTTGCATAATTTGGTCTGCTGTATCCTTGTTTGATTGGGCTTGCGCGCCCAAGATTGTTGTGCTGTCGTTGGTTTGTTTCAAGATCTGCGTACCTATTACTCTTATGTGTTAAACTCTCTGAGAGGTTATGGACCCCACTGTCATGTACACTGATAATTGTGGAAAATAAAATAAAATTATTTAAAAAAAATAAAGCAGTAGAAACGATTTCCTTAGCGAGGTGTTGCCATGTATAGGGAGGAGGGAAGGGCTATAGCCATATTCTCAGAAGTTTAATTAACCAAATAGTGGAGAGGGAGAAGTGTTGCCATGGCTCACCAGAATCAACACTTTGTTTGAAATGGCATAATCATCTCGTTGGAGAGCGGGAGAATTCCATATAAAAACCTCTGTTCCTACCAAAAGTTTAGTTGTTGGCGTGGCCAGTGGGTTAGTGGAAGTGACACGTGCGCACAGAGTACAATGTAGCACAGTTGGCTAACTGACGTGGCGCTCATCCTATCCTATGTCAAACCCCAGGGGAAGAAGCATGAGCAAAAAGTTTTAGTAGCGGAGAGATTATGCTACACTGGGAAACAGAGACTAAGCAGACTGTACTGTGTGTAATTTTCCAGTAAAAAGATTTAGTGCATCCACCTTGTGTTCATGAACAATATATCCCTGCCATATAAGGATCCTGCAGTGAAGTACAGATTACTCATCTTACAATGTAACAAATTATTATTAGAGATGAGCGAGTAGTGAAATATTCGAAAGTTCGAAATTCGATTCAAATAGACCGCGAAATTCGACTATTCGACCAAATATCGAATCCCATTAAAGTCTATGGGAAAAAAATGCTCGCCACTTGGAAATCTCAATTCGACCACTTGGAGGTCACCAAGTCCACCCTGAAACCTCAGAAAAGGATGCCAACACTGCTGGAATGCAACTGGGACAGCAGGGGAAGCATGTCTGGGTGCATATAACGCGCCCAAGTCGCACTATTACGCCACTATCACAGCCTCTCAACAATACACTCCAAAGACAATCTAACCTCTCTGTAAAGTGAGACCATACAAGGAAACCTTCTTTCCTCAACATTGCCATGGACCCCAAGCCAAACTAGACAAAAAAGAAGATAAAATTCTGCACCCCTTAAAATCACGTTGCCTATGACAACCACAGATGGCATAGGCAAGGGGGAAAGCAAATAGACCCCACCCCTAATTGTCATTGTGTGTGTGTGTGAAATGTGGTCAGACATGTCTTCTTTAAAATGTAAAAACAACTCAAACACATGCAGAAGCCTTAAAATGCCCAAATTGTTGGCGCTTGAGATGTCAGTGACCCGACCTGGCCCAGTGTCATGTCTAGCAGGTAAAGCAGTGGGGATGTTGAGGGATGCGTAGGACCGCAAAAGGCAGGAAGAGGCCGTGGGCTGGCCAGAGGCTCATGGAAAATTTTGTGGAGGCCCAAGAGGTGAGACGTCTTAAAAATTGTGTGGAGGCCAAAGAGGTGAGACCTCTTAAAAATTATGTGGAGGCCCAAGAGGTGAGACCTCTTAAAAATTATGTGGAGGCCCAAGAGGTGAGACCTCTTAAAAATTATGTGGAGGCCCAAGAGGTGACACCTCTTAAACATTTTGTGGAGGCCCAAGAGGTGAGACCTCTTAAAAATTATGTGGAGGCCCAAGAGGTGAGACCTCTTAAAGATTTTGTGGAGGCCCAAGAGGTGACACCTCTTAAAAATTATGTGGAGGCCCAAGAGGTGACACCTCTTAAACATTTTGTGCAGGCCCAAGAGGTGAGACCTCTTAAAAATTATGTGGAGGCCCAAGAGGTGTGACCTGTTAAAAATTATGTGGAGGCCCAAGAGGTGAGACCTGTTAAACATTTTGTGGAGGCCCAAGAGGTGAGACGTATTAAAAATGATGTGGAGGCCCAAGAGGTGACACCTCTTAAACATTTTGTGCAGGCCCAAGAGGTGAGACCTCTTAGAAATTATGTGGAGGCCCAAGAGGTGAGACCTGTTAAAAATTATGTGGAGGCCCAAGAGGTGAGACGTGTTAAAAATTATGTGGACGCCCAAGAGGTGAGACGTGTTAAAAATTATGTGGAGGCCCAAGAGGTGAGACCTCTTAAACATTTTGTGCAGGACCAAGAGGTGAGACCTCTTAAAAATTATGTGGAGGCCCAAGAGGTGAGACCTCTTAAAAATTTTGTGGAGGCCCAAGAGGTGAGACCTGTTAAAAAATTATGTGGAGGCCCAAGAGGTGAGACGTGTTAAAAATTATGTGGAGGCCCAAGAGGTGAGACGTGTTAAAATTATGTGGAGGCCCAAGAGGTGAGACCTGTTAAAATTATGTGGAGCCCAAGAGGTGAGACCTGTTAAACATTTTGTGGAGGCCCAAGAGGTGAGACCTGTTAAACATTTTGTGGAGGCCCAAGAGGTGAGACCTGTTAAACATTTTGTGGAGGCCCAAGAGGTGAGACCTGTTTAAACATTTTGTGGAGGCCCAAGAGGTGAGACCTGTTAAAAATTATGTGGAGGCCCAAGAGGTGAGACCTGTTAAACATTTTTGTGGAGGCCCAAGAGGTGAGACCTGTTAAACATTTTGTGGAGGCCCAAGAGGTGAGACCTGTTAAACATTTTGTGGAGGCCCAAGAGGTGAGACCTGTTAAACATTTTGTGGAGGCCCAAGAGGTGAGACCTGTTAAAACATTTGTGGAGGCCCAAGAGGTGAGACGTGTTAAAAATTATGTGGAGGCCCAAGAGGTGAGACGTGTTAAAAATTATGTGGAGGCCCAAGAGGTGAGACCTGTTAAACATTTTGTGGAGGCCCAAGAGGTGAGACCTGTTAAACATTTTGTGGAGGCCCAAGAGGTGAGACCTGTTAAACATTTTGTGGAGGCCCAAGAGGTGAGACCTGTTAAACATTTGTGGAGGCCCAAGAGGTGAGACCTGTTAAACATTTGTGGAAGCCCAAGAGGTGAGACCTGTTAAACATTTTGTGGAGGCCCAAGAGGTGAGACCTGTTAAACATTTTGTGGAGGCCCAAGAGGTGAGACCTGTTAAACATTTTGTGGAAGCCCAAGAGGTGAGACCTGTTAAACATTGTGTGGAGGCCCAAGAGGTGAGACCTGTTAAACATTTTGTGGAAGCCCAAGAGGTGAGACCTCTTAAAAATTATGTGGAGGCCCAAGAGGTGAGACCTGTTAAACATTTTGTGGAAGCCCAAGGGTGAGACCTCTTAAAAATTATGTGGAGGCCCAAGAGGTGAGACCTGTTAAACATTTTGTGGAGGCCCAAGAGGTGAGACCTGTTAAACATTTTGTGGAAGCCCAAGAGGTGAGACCTGTTAAACATTTTGTGGAGGCCCAAGAGGTGAGACCTGTTAAACATTTTGTGGAGGCCCAAGAGGTGAGACCTGTTAAACATTTTGTGGAAGCCCAAGAGGTGAGACCTGTTAAACATTGTGTGGAGGCCCAAGAGGTGAGACCTGTTAAACATTTTGTGGAAGCCCAAGAGGTGAGACCTCTTAAAAATTATGTGGAGGCCCAAGAGGTGAGACCTCTTAAACATTTTGTGCAGGCCCAAGAGGTGAGACCGGTTAAAAATTATGTGGAGGCCCAAGAGGTGAGACCTCTTAAACATTTTGTGCAGGCCCAAGAGGTGAGACCGGCTAAAAATTATGTGGAGGCCCAAGAGGTGAGACCTGTTAAAAATTACGAGGAGGCCCAAGAGGTGAGACCTCTTAAACATTTTGTGGAGGCCCAAGAGGTGAGCCATAAACATATAAATTTTTCTTATTTACGGAGCAATTCTACGGCGGTTAAGGAGGAGGAGGAGGTGGAGGAGGAAATGGCACTTCATACAGATGGCACTTCACTTTTGGCTGCTTTCCACGGTTGGAGAAGCAAAGTCCGGGTCAATCCACTTGCTGTTCATTTTGATTAGCGTCAGCCTGTCGGCACTGTCGGTTGACAGGCGGCTGCGCTTATCGGTTATAATGCCCCCGGCTGCGCTGAACACCCTTTCTGATAGCACGCTGGCGGCAGGGCAGGCAAGCACCTCCAAGGCGTACAGGGACAGTTCCAGCCACGTGTCCAACTTGGAGACCCAGTAAGTGTAGGACGCCGAGGGATCGGGGAGGACAGGGTTACGGTCTGCCAGGTACTCCCGCAACATCCGCCGATACTTGTCCCTCCTGCTGATAGCGGGCCCCGCAGTGATGGAAGTTGCACGAGGGGGTGCCATGAACGTGTCCCACACCTTGGAGAGTGTTCCCCTGGTGGCTGTGGGCCTGATGGATGTTGTGGGACTCTGGGAGACCCTCTCCTCTCTGCCGCCAGCGATGGTGGGTGGGAAAATCTCCATCATGTTCTGCACGAGTTCCCTCTGGTATTCCAGCAATCGATTTGTCCTCTCCTCTACCGGAATAAAAGAGGAGACGTTATCTTTATACCGGGGGTCCAGGAGTGCGAAGACCCAGTACAGTTTGTTCTCCACTATCCGGACAACACGTGTATCCCGGGAAAAGCAGCCCAGCATGAAGTCAGCCATGTGTGCCAGACTCTGAATAGGCATGACCTCACTGCCCCCACCAGAAGGATCACTTGCCATTTCCTCCTCTTCCTCTTCCGCCTCCTCTCCGCCCCATCCGCGCTGAACCAATGGGACGCACACAGCCTGACTGCTACCCTCGCCGCCAGCATCCTCCTCCTCTTCCACAGCCACCTCCACGTCGTCCTCCTCCTCATCCTCCTCCTCCTGCAACTGCCACCGTGAAGCAGACAAAAGTGTGGTCTGACTGTGTAGCTCCGTTGCGTCTCCTCCTACCCCCGTCTCCTCTGCGTGCAATGCGTTCTCCCTTATTGCGATGAGGGATTCTTTAAGGACGCCTAGGAGCGGGATGGTTACGCTCACTATAGCGTCCTCGCTGCTGACCTTCTTGGTGGACTCCTCAAAGATACGCAGTACATCGCATATGTCTGCCATCCATGGCCACTCGTGGTTGGCAAACTGAGGGAGCTGAGTTGGAGGCACGCGTGGATTCATAATCTGGTACTCCATCAATGCTCTCTGCTGCTCACACACCCTGGCCAACATGGAATAGGTGGAATTCCAGCGAGTCGGCAGGTCGCACAACAGCCGATGTTCAGGCAAATGGAGGCGTTGCTGGAGTTTTTTTAAGCTAGCAGCAGCTACAGTTGACTTCCGAAAGTGAGCGCACAAGCGCCGCACTTTCACCAGTAGCTCTGCCAGGTTGGGGTAAGTCTTTAGAAATTTTTGGACTACCAGATTAAAAACGTGGGCCAGGCATGGTACGTGATTGAGTTCGGCAAGCTCCAGAGCCGCCACCAGGTTACGGCCGTTATCGCACACGACCATGCCTGGTCCTAGCTGCAGCGGCGACAGCCACATCTCCGTCTGCTGCAATATGGCGTCCCTCACCTCTGGGGCGCTGTGCTTCCTGTCGCCCAAGCTGATGAGCTTTAGCACCGCCTGCTGACGTCTCCCCGCGCCAGTGCTGCAACGCTTCCAGCTAGCGGCTGAGGGAGATGTTAAGGCACAGGAGGAGGAGGAGGAGGAGGAGGAGGAGGGGGGTTTATCAGAACCCATGCTGGCAATCTTGGGCGGGGGTGGTAGGTAGGCCGTCTCTGTTTGCGACCCCGTCCCCGCTTCCACTACATTCACCCAGTGTGCCGTCAAAGAGATGTAGCGTCCCTGGCCGCAAGCGCTTGTCCACGAGTCGGTGGTCAAGTGGACCTTTGCGCTGACTGCGTACCTCAGGGCCCGCCTGATGTTACGCGACACGTGCTGGTGCAGGGCGGGGACGGCACTCCGGGAAAAGTAGTGGCGGCTGGGGACGGAATAGCGAGGTGCGGCAGCCGCCATCAGGTCGCGGAAGGCCTGCGTCTCCACAAGCCTAAACGGCAACATCTCCAGGGCCAGCAGTTTGGAGATGTGGCAGTTTAAGGCTTGGGCTTGGGGGTGACTCGAGGCGTACTTCCGCCTGCGGTCGAACGCCTGCGAGATGGACAGTTGTTGGGACGAGGAGTGTGAGGGTGCAGGCGAAGAGGCGGGGGAAGGGGAGGCTGAAGGAGAAGGCCCCAAAGTAGCCGAGGCAGAGGCAGATGTGGAGGTGTCCTGGCTGGAGGTCTGGACCGCAGTGGCAGCACACAACAAAGGGGAAGAGGCAGTGGCAGCAGGACCGGGCGCAGTTTGTATTGCGTTTGCTCTCTCCCACTCAGCCCAGTGCTTGACTTCCAAGTGACGCCGCATGCCTGAGGTGGTCAGATTGCTCTTCTCAGAGCCCCTACTCAGTTTTGAGTGGCAGAGTGTGCAAACCGCGCTCAGTTTGTCATCCGCACAAACATTAAAAAATCTCCACACCACAGAAGTACGAGGCCTCGATGGGGGAGCTTCGCGCGACTGCCCGCTGCCGGGAACAGCTTCGGCCGTGCTGGCTGTGGCCTCACTACTTTGTCTGGACTGTCCTCTGCCTGTGGACATCCCTCTGCCTGTGGACATCCCTCTGCCTGTGGACATCCCTCTGCCTCTGGACATCCCTCTGCCTCTTGCTGCCTTTTTCGGTGCTGCGCAGACCACCACCTCTCCACTGCTTTCCCCGCTGGACATCACCCCTGGCCAAGTGGGGTCGGTCATTTCGTCATCCACCACCTCCTCTTCCTCACTCTGCTCCTCCTCCTGCCCACTGGACATTCCAACAGCCTCCCTTGATGGCAACTGCGTCTCATCATCATCATCGCTCATGATAACAGATGCTGGTTCAGGGTCCACATCAGCAGGAGATGGCGAAAACTCAAGGGTTTGGGCATCACTACAAACAAATTCCTCTCCTAGCTCCTGGGATTCTTCCGGCACATCTGAAAAAGGACCCGAAAAGAGCTCCTGGGAGGGGTCAAGGGTGGGATGACTCTGTTGGCCAGGTGTGGAGGAAGGAGGGTCAGAGTGAGACTGTGTGGATGACTGGCTGGTGGACAACTGTGTGGAAGCGCTATCGGCTATCCATTGCACCACCTGTTCAACCTGCTCAGGCCTCAACAGCGGTGTAACCCGCCCCCTGCTTAACTGTCCCATAAAGGCAGGGATTCTGGATGAGCGGGATCCTGGCTGACCCTCACCAGCACGCATTGTATCCCCACTGGCTTCAACAAGGCCCCCAACAGCATTTCCGCGCCCCCGTCCTCGTCCACGTCCTATTCCGCTAGCCCCCCGCCGCATTTTTTTTTTTTTTTACAATATTTTGCCTTCACAGCCGTGAAATTAGTTTGCAAGAGAACGCACAGTACAGTTGCCAATTATAATGCCTATATATTGTATTTTTCAAGGTACACAGCCGTGTACTAAGTGATCACACGGTGTGTATGAACACCAGGTATGAGAAATTACTTTGCAAGAGAACGCACAGTACAGTTGCCAATTATAATGCCTATATATAGTATTTTTCAAGGTACACAGCCGTGTACTAAGTGATCAGACGGTGTGTATGAACACCAGGTATGAGAAATTACTTTGCAAGAGAACGCACAGTACAGTTGCCAATTGAAAGGCCTATATATTGTATTTTTCAAGGTACACAGCCGTGTACTAAGTGATCAGACGGTGTGTATGAACACCAGGTATGAGAAATTACTTTGCAAGAGAACGCACAGTACAGTTGCCAATTGAAAGGCCTATATATTGTATTTTTCAAGGTACACAGCCGTGTACTAAGTGATCAGACGGTGTGTATGAACACCAGGTATGAGAAATTACTTTGCAAGAGAACGCACAGTACAGTTGCCAATTGAAAGGCCTATATATTGTATTTTTCAAGGTACACAGCCGTGTACTAAGTGATCACACGGTGTGTATGAACACCAGGTATGAGAAATTACTTTGCAAGAGAACGCACAGTACAGTTGCCAATTATAATGCCTATATATTGTATTTTTCAAGGTACACAGCCGTGTACTAAGTGATCAGACGGTGTGTATGAACACCAGGTATGAGAAATTACTTTGCAAGAGAACGCACAGTACAGTTGGCAATTGTAAGGCCTATATATTGTATATTTCAAGGTACACAGCCGTGTACTAAGTGATCAGACGGTGTGTATGAACACCAGGTATGAGAAATTACTTTGCAAGAGAACGCACAGTACAGTTGCCAATTGAAAGGCCTATATATTGTATTTTTCAAGGTACACAGCCGTGTACTAAGTGATCAGACGGTGTGTATGAACACCAGGTATGAGAAATTACTTTGCAAGAGAACGCACAGTACAGTTGCCAATTATAAGGCCTATATATTTTATAGTTCAAGGTACACAGCAGTAGTGCCAAATATAGTTTGGTATGTAGCAGAGCACCTAATACACCACTAATGCCTCTCTCTGTCCCTACTCCAGCAGCTATCCCTGAATACAGCAGACGTTCTCTGCAGAGTGTATATTGTAGTAAAGCTATCACTGCACTATAGTAGCCCTGATAAGGGCTTTTAATCACGCTCCTGCCTGTCCAACAGCTAAAACCTATCTCTCCCTTCTCCAGCCTCTGTCCCTGACTAAGTTCACGCAGCATATGCGTACGAGCAGGAAGAGCTGAGTTTTTAATATTCGAGGTCACATGGTTTTTCCAGCCAATGCATGTAGACACCGTTTTCGCGCTGCCAGCGTGCTCAGCGTGCCTGTCATACCCCCCTGCATGGTGATTGGTGGAAAAAGAGCGCCAGGGAAGGTGGGAGGGGAAACGAATTCTAAGTGCGCCATCGCCGTTATACTCGAAAGAAATCGAGCACGCCGAATATCGTAGTATTCGATCGAATACCAGCTCGATTGAACACTACTCGCTCATCTCTAATTATTATAAGAAAACTCCTTGTCTATCCTTGTCTACCCTGGACAGCCTCAGGGGACCCAGCTGCATAGGTTCATCCTCATACACACTAGGATAAGAGAGAGTTTGAAGCCTGAGAGCAGCACTCTGTCATCGTACCCCTTAAAAAATCATACTAATATGTTTTTCTGCACAGCAAATGGTAAAAATGTCGAAGGAAAAGGTCAGGCAACAATTCAACACTTCCAAACATCATAAACATCTGGGGGATATGCAGAAATACGTTCGCAAAAAGATGAACCTTTCTCCAATTCTCCATGGCAAGATGGTGCCAGATACAGCATGTGCTTCTGACACGGCATAAGACTCCAAACTGGATAGCATCATAGACCAGGGAGAAAGCTCGCTTGTACAAATCACTAAAGCCAAAGCTCTGCCCAGACACTATGGCCAGTTTTAACAGACCTGGCAGAGATTAAAACCGAACTACAGCAGAAGCACAGAACTGAGGGCTTGGAGATGACTTACCACTAAATGATCTCCTTCTCAGAAACGCTAGACACAGATTATCTTTCAGCGAGAAAACATGAACAAAGCCTTAACCTTGATAGAGGATCAGAAAAACAGAGTCAGAGGTGGAATGTGAGAAGTAAAGGACTACCAGAATCCTGGTCAGTGGACTTGTCAACCAAAGTGATGAATGAGATATTCACAGATCTACTGGGCCAGGGGTGGACGGCAACCATCTCTACAGACAGTGTCGGACTGGGGTATCTAGGGCCCACCAGTAAAATTTATTTTGTGGGCCCACCATACGGATACATTCAAATAAAATAAATAATCTAACAAGTTTTTTATATGAACATAGACTGATTGAGGTGCTGTACATTGAATATATGTATGTGCTACAGTAAATCTAATGTATTATGTGCCACTTGTGCAGGGGGTTGGAGACTAGGGGCCCACCTTGCTCAGGGACCCACCGGGAGATTCCCCTGTACCCTTGTGGGCCAGTCCGAGCCTGTCTACAGAGCATGGTATCCTAAACCTAAACCAGGTAAAAAACCCAGAGATATCATCAGTGGTATTCTTTCTTTTGTCGACACTGCACAGATTCTAAAAGCCACTAAGGAAAGAGGTCTCGTTCAATATGAATTAGCAGAACTTTAATTTTTTTTTTAAAAAATCCTCATTTTCACCCAGGCAAAACCTCTGATATGAGCATCAGAGCATTTCATGGTCCGATGCTCTCCCTTGCCCTGCGCTGTATTGCACAGGACAAAGGCTTTTTTGTTTACATTTTTCACTGCTAGGTGGAGAATTACACCTAGCAGTGTTCCCGGAGACGTCACCGGCACTGATGGGCAGGCTTTAGTCCGCCCATTAGTGCCCGTGACGTCACTGGTATGTCACTGGATCTCCAGAAAAAGCCCTTGCCCTGCGCAATTGAGCGCAGGGCAAGGGAGAGCATCGGAGCATAAAATGCTTCGATGCATATATCAGGGAGGCTGTCTGGGCGAAAATGGGGATATGTCTGGGTTCAGCTCTGAACCTGGACAACCCCTTTAAAGGAAATAAGTCTCGTTCACTATGAAGGAACTTTAGTTTTTTTTCAAGACACTGAACCATCAACTGTGGCTGAATGCAGATTTCTCAAACAGCTCTTAGAGACTCTCAAGATGCATAACTTGCAGTATATGTGGTTATATCCCTCTGGCCTAGCGGTCATAAAAAAAAGGCCACATACATACATTAGTTGACCTGGAAAGAGCTTGGTCTGGTTGAATATTCTGCCTGTTGAAATCCTATCCTTCTTACCTGCAGCCACCTGCCTAGACCTGCCAGACTTACCCAAGATCGATTTCTGGTCACAGGTCGTCAAAAGCAAGTCGTTTAAGGCCTCTTTCACACTAGCGTTAGCACGGATCCGGCACCTAAAGGGTGCCAACGGATCCGTGCTAACTCTGATACATGTGTGGAGCCGGAGCAGCGCTCCGGCCCCACACATGTTAACACAGACACACAGACACACAGACATACAGACATACATACACACATACATACTCACATACTCCAGGGACGCCGGCATAACGTCTTCACGCGCCTCCTGCTGGGCGCAGTGGGGAAACGTCATAGCTGCGCGCAGGAGGCGCGTGAAGACATGCTGCCGGCGTCCCTGGAGTATGTGAGTATGTATGTGTGTATGTCTGTATGTATGTCTGTATGTATGTATCTATGTATGTAGCCGGATCCGGAATGACCCCCCATTGGAAATCAATGGAGGACAGATCCGGATTACTGGTGTGTCCACACCAAACGGATCCGTCCCCATTGACTTGCATTGGGGGTCATTCTGGATCCATCTTGGTGCGGATGCCTGGACCGGAGAGCAAACCGCAGCATGCTGCGGTTTGTTCTCTGGTCTGAAGACGGAACGGAATGCTTTCAGGAGCATTCCGTTGTCTTCAGTTCAGTTTTGTCCCCATTGACAATGAATGGGGACAAAACTGAAGCGTTTTTTTCCGGTATTGAGCCCCTATAACGGAACTCAATACCGGAATTTAAAAACGCTAGTGTGAAAGTAGCCTAAGTCCCGCAAGGCTGCACCAAAGAGACTGGTAAATATTTCCTGAGAACTTTCTTGCTTGGTTGCCGTATTTATTCACTTAAGCTAACCTCACAAAGGAAGTTAGTAATCTTGATGGTGATAAGATATGTTTACAACATACCTCTTATGTCCTGTTTACTGTTACAGTAGTTTTATCAGTCACCTGCCAGATATGATGAGTAGTTTAGTTCTACTTTTTGAACTGTTTTGTTAACCATCCAATCATTAGTAGCTTATTTGTGTAGGAATATACATAATGCCTGAACAAAGGCAACCTCTGTAGAGCACTGTGAACACAAAGTATACAGCTATTATGTACGGCCATGCTTAGGCTATTTTCACACTAGCAGCAGTCCGGATTCCGGCAGGTGAAGGGTGCTGCCGGATCCGGACTGCCGCAGGGACATGTGTGGAGCCGGAACCGCGCTCCAGCCCCACACATGTCACACAGTACATACAGACTAGGGATGAGCGAACTTTTGAAAAGTTCGGTTCGGTTCGCTTCGGCGAACTTTCTTGAAGTTCGGATTCGTACGAACCGAACCTAAAACTAACCTTGCTATAACGGCTGAATAATTGCTTCTACAATAATGGGAGTCAGATAGGGTACAGTTTCGTTTATTTGCAGTTGCTATTACAATGAAAAAAGTGGAAAAAATCCAAGTGACTTCAACAACGGCGACGCAAAATCTACGCATATTTTAGAATCTACACTAATGCGTACGCTAATGCGAACATTCCCGCACAAATAACGAACATACAGTCTAGCGTTGTCAAAGGTACGCTACTTAACTAAATGAATATGTACGCATTAGCGTACGCATGCACTGCGTCCGCAAACATTCCTACACAAGTAACGAACATACAGTCTAGCGTTGTCAAAGGTACGCTACTTAACTGAATATGTACGCATTAGCGTACTCATATACTGCGTCTGCGAACATTCCTACTCAAGTAACGAACATACAGTGTAGCGTTGTTAAAAGTACGCTACTTAATGGAATACGTACGCATTAGCGTACATTCTCAATAAATATGCGTATATTTTGCGTCGCCGTTATTTTAACCAGATTCGTTACGAACTTTGTCAAAATTCGGTTCGGTGACGAACCGAACTTTTGGGAAAGTTCGTAACGAATCTGGTTCGTTACGGTTCGGTTCGCTCATCCCTAATACAGACACACACATATACACAGACAAATGCACATACATACTTACTTGCTCCCGGCAGGTCTCCAGAGCGCCGGAGGAGCAGGACGGCTCGCACAGATGACGATTCCCCACAGAGCCCTCTGATTCAAGTCCTCCTTAAAATATTTAGTTACACATCTTTCAAGTTTTAGTTCGGAACTATATGAACTTCTCCTCCGGCTGTGGCACAGACTCTTGTATGCATCGCGCATGCGCGAGATGCGCCGCAGCCGGGGGAGAAGACAGCACTGAAGGGGCGTGCATAATTAGCTGGAGGGCGCTGCTGGGCTCTTAAATCTGCGGCGTGCCCGGGCTCCAACGGCTCGCAGGACCTCCCCTTGGGCTCCTTATCCAGGTATTTCACATGTTAATAAAAACGCTTTTTTATGTAAACTACTGCCCTAATAACAATTACACTTACATAGTTACAATCACAGCAGTAAGGCCAGTATAGAGATGTAATTATCTCTATACCCAATATACTGCTGACAGAATCCCTTTAATTAGAAACTGTTGCTAGTGGAACTCCAAAAATTATATTTCATTATGATCTCCCACTTTTTGTGTTTGAGAAGGAAAGACCTATAAAAAAATTATATTGTCCCTAAGTTAATATATTTACTACAAGTGGTACTGATAGCATTCCAATACCAATAGCCTTCCTTCTTCAGATCCCTCCGGCAGGCTTTCGGTAGGTTCTTGTGGAAAGAGAAGAGACCCGCCTCCCCATAGCTTACTGATCAAGAAAAATTTGATAGGTGTCCTGGGTTTGCCCGACATGGCTCAGTACTACAGAATAATTTATGTAAATAGATGGTTGGTGTCTCCTCTCTCTGCTAACACTATACATGGATAGTGAACTCAGATCTACATATATCCACTATCTATGGCTGCATAACCTGAATATAAATATATATATATATATATATATATATATATATATATATATATATATATATACGTATAAGAACGGTATTGGATTCAGCAAAGGGGAAGAATATTATAGATGAGAAACTCCATTCATTTCTCTATGTTGAGCGTCCCAAAACACCTGTACTTTATACCTTACCCAAGGTACATAAATCCCTCACCTGCCCACCAGAACAACCTGTCATCTCGGGTAGGGATTCTCTTTTTTCACAGATTGCCATCTTCCTTGGTTGGATATTACGCCCCTTTGCCAGTTCAGCCAAATCGTATATAAGAGACAGCACACATTTTCTGAATGTCATTAGCGAGGTCTCTTCCTGAGCATGTCATTTTAGCATCATTTGACGTTGTCAGCCTCTACACCTCGATTTCACATGATGGGGAATCAAGGCGGTTAGTAACTGTTTAAGGGGGACCTCGTACTCTGACGAATGTAAAGAATTTTTTATCTCATTGCTTGAAATAGTGCTAAAATGTAATTATTTTTTATTTCAGGATGATTTCTTTGTTCAACAACGTGGAACCGCGATGGGTTCCAACGTGGCACCAAATGATGCTAATATATTTATGGCGCATATGGAGGAGAGACACATCTATGTGAGCCACCACTTCAGACATGCCCTGGGGTGGTGGTGTTACATAGATGATGTCTTCCTTTTATGGACTGAAACTGAAAGGGAATTGCAGGATTTTGGTACTTACCTTAATGGCATTGATTCTGATGTAAAATTCACCCTGGTTTCCTCACATCAGGAAATCCAGTTTCTGGATGTGATGGTGAGGACCGAGGGTGATATGCTCAATACTGACTTACATGTAAATATCTGATAAGAACACCTTATTGAGGTACGACAGTAATCATTCCAAACCTATGTTGAATTTGTTAGCTTTTAGTCAACTACTAAGGGTTAAGAGGATAGTTAGAGACGATATAACTTTGAGAAATAGACTTGAGGAGATGGGTAGAAAATTTAGGCAGAGAGGTTACCCTAGGAAATTAGTTCAATCCCATACGAATAGAGTTTTATCGTTGGCCCGTATACCGTTTGTCTCTAGTTATACATCTGGTAGCACCAAGATTGGTCAGATTCTCAGGAAACACTGGCCAATCCTTGGTAGCAATTTTTCACATATACCAGAATTTGGCACCCCCCCCCAATGTCGTTCCATCGTACCCAGAACTTGAAGAACTGTCTAGTCCATTTGGATGCGGGTACCACAAAACGAACATTTGGCTCCTATTTCGGTTCTACCAGGACAGGATGTTATCCCTGCCATAATTGCGTTAATTGCTTATTAATGCTTAGGGGTCCTCAGTTTGTTCATCCACAGACAGGCGACATTATTAAAATCAAGCAATATTTAACTTATGATTCCACACATGCAGTATATGTTCTGGAATGCCCATGCCACCTTATCTATGTTGGTGAGACAACCTGGGATGTTAAGATCAGGCTCAACCAACATAGATACACTATTAGAGAGAAAAGACTTGATTTACCGGTCTCCAAACATTTTACGGAGGCCAAACATAGCCAGAGAGATCTTCGGTTTCGTATTGTTGAGCAGGTCAGTATGCCTAGGAGGGGTGGGGGTGATAGGTTGCCACTTCTCAAAAAAAGAGAACTTTATAACTTTATTGAATATTCTGTTTGCAATCTTTAAAACCTAGAGGTTTGAATATAGAATTTAGGGTGACTTAATCCCCTGATATACTAAATGGTGCTAAACTTTCTCCTGTGGTTTAGGATCAGACACAGTGCTTATATTGTTATCTTTTGGAATTAAGATTTTATTTTTTTTTTCTCTTTTTTACAGATACTTATGATGTATCTTGCATTCTGTGAGAAGGTTGCCCACCACCGCTTCTATTGTGATGTGATAACGGCTACCCATAATGAATGAATAGTATACATAACTGTGGTCTACTGCACAGATGAAGCTTACCCTCTTTTTTCCTCCCCCCCCTTTTCTTTATTTTATGTGCGTTTGGTGTGACATTGTGCCTGGGTGTGCACTTGGGGATGCATAATGGCGCCCCTTGGTGCACTCATGTACACAGTGGGGGTCAGCACACTGTTGAAGTTCTGTCTCCCTTATAGTCACACCATTGTGCAATTATATATAGTTTGGTGATGAGGGGGTTAAATTTGTGGTTGGTATTTCGGTGTGTGAGTGGTGATCGGGGACACTGACGTGCCCTTGATCGCACTCTACATGCCATTGGGTGACATCACTTCAGGTTAAATACTGACGTTGGTGTAACCGCTTTTCCCCCCTGTTTAGTCACATGTAAACATAATTGTATTCCTTGGTTGCCATAGTTTTATTATACAAGGGAACGATAACCCACGCATGCGTGGTCTGCTCTGATGTGCTCTCAGTTCCACAATGGGTACTGGCAGAGCGATGCACTATGATGCTACGCGCACTGGCCCTGTGAGATTAGTGCGCATGCGCCGCTGACATCGCTGTGCTGGGATTGACTTGTGCAGCCCTGCTCTGGGTTATCTACTCACGCAGGCACAGATGCTTACATGGGACGCCGTCCAGGATCCACATGGATTCTGGTAAGGTGGGCAAGCACCTCACATATTGTAATTAACTATTTACACTTGCACCTGGGATTTATTTAAAATTCATTATCACTTGGACACTATATTTATATGTGTATATATATGTATTTCACTTGATTTTTGATAATAATGAATTAGATTACAATCATGTACATTAATGGAGATGAATTTTGGATTGCACTGTGATATTTTTATTTGCTTTTTGTATTCATTAATTTTTTTTGATCAATCATGTTAATTATATTGTTCAACTATACTGTATATACCTTCACTTGGCACTGTGTTCACTGCTTGACAAAGGCTCCATTGAGAGAGCTGAAACGTTGCGGTTTTGGGTGAAATAAAAGATCCACTTTTTACACTAAGTCCGGAGTGCTGCCTCGTCAGTCCATCACTATATATATATATATATATATATATATATATATATATATACCTTTTAAGCTATTATTAATAAATGTGCTATGTCTTGAGCAGGGGCATAGACCTTACAGGGAAATTTCCAGGTGATCCGATGCCCAGAGGGCCATCTGGACCCAGGGGTGCACCTAGTCTGTCTGCTGCCTGAGATGAAAATTAAAACGGCGCCCCCCCCCCCAATAACAATTTCTTAACCTAACCCCTTTGCCACAATGAAAGCACTCATTGCCCATGGCCCTTCCGCTGCCCCCCCCTTGCCCCTATCTGGTGCTGCCTGAGGCGATCACCCCACCTGGCCTCATTGATGGTGCACCCCTGTCTTGGCCCTCCTCACAGCCAGCCAGTGGAAGTTTTTGGGGATGTATTTTGTGCTATTGGCAGTATTTTGCGATGGACTGTGGTATTTGGCTCTGTTGGGGCGGTATAATATGCCACAATATGGTATTGCAGGCCCTGCCTTCCATCAATTTGGACCCAACTACAAAACAGGCAACTTTTAGTATTTTTTCCAGGGCTACTGAAAGTACCCTGTCCGTCCCTGGTTTTGAGAGAGATCTCCAATAAGCTAGCACAAGACATATTATCTCGTATGTCTTATTACCGATCTGTACAAACAGAAGATTACTATTTATCAGGACCTCTGTATGGCACTTAAATCACACAAAATTCAAGAAATCCCCCCAATCACACCAGATTTCCCCAATGTACTGTTTGAACAATGACTTCCTCATCTCTCACAATCCTGCCTTCACAGACTGCATTTTAAGGATTTCTGATGTCTTATACAGACTTTGGAAAGATTATTTTGGCAAAAACTAAACAAACAAGGAAAATCTTGCACTTATATCATCAAGTGCTCTCTGGTCCAATGTTCCTTAGCAAACCAGCTTATTTGTCTTCCTGGCAGAAGGAATTAAGCCTCACTTTAACAGATTCAAAGGTCAAAAAGATTTTAAGCCACTCATATGGTTTTTCTACTTGCGTTTTGTTGCAGGAGAACCATTATAAGCTTCTCACTGAATGGTATAAGACACTGGAATTTCTTTACACACACCAATTAGCAATGACAAACAAGTGTTGGAGATGTAACTCAGATTGACATATTTGGTGGTCTTGCCCTTTAATTGTTCCATTCTGGTGACGTATTGAAGCCACATCGCAGAAGGTCATGAAATCAGATTTTAGAATCTCTTTCAATATGACTGCAATTTCTATAGCCTCGGCTGGATACACACCTTCGAAGTGCAACTTAATTAAGAATATGGTTACTTCTGCCAAGTGTATAATACCGCTATATTGGCTGCAAGACCAAACACCCCCCTTCACAGTTCAACTAAGATGTACCAGATATTTTGCTTTAAGGAAATGTCAAGTTGGGCTAATAGAACACATGATATCTTAGAACTTGGTCTTTTTGGATTGCTGTAAATATGTGATTGCATGGCTTTATTGATACCTGTTCACAGGGAAACAACTCCCCTGATAGTTACTAGTTGTTACCCCCTGTACTTTGGATGTAATTTATTTAACAAAAAAGGAAACGATTTTGGTGAAGATCTCCCTTAAACAAGCACTCTTAGGCTACATCCATATGTACAATAAATGCGCTGTATTACAGTACCAGCAAAGTGGCAAAAATGTTAAGAGATCTCATCTACATGATACAAAACAAAATCTAAAAATGTATTTTGACATGTGTTAAATCTACAGCATGTCTAGGAATAGGTACCTGAGGGATCCGAAAGGCCCCTAAAAAGATTCTGGTTTCTTAAATGGTACATGGTAAATGGGGGCTGTTACAGATTTTGCATTGGGGCTTCTGGGTATATCCTATATACCATTACCACAAGAGATGATTCATCTAGGGAATAATAATCCAACAAAGATTTCTTAGCCACCTTTGGACACTTTGATCCAGAGAAAAGCTCGGGTTCACATAGCTGTTTCCCTCTAACGCCCTGCTGCATGTGAAATCCGAGGAAAGCAGTAGAAAGTGTCACAACAGCTTTGTCATCATGTATTAAATCTCTGGTAAATGATTCCAGCATCTTAAGAGACAACAGGATGAGGTCAGGAAGGTACTGTGCTTTCATCACAGCATAATGTATTGGACAACATATGGCGCCTCCTGAGGCTGAGAACTCATCTTTACGAAATATTACAGTGATGGCAGAAGATGCTGAATATTTCATAGGAGTTATCTTATGATTGATGTGTTTGCTGATACAATATAAGCACATCGCTCATCACATTAGCTTGAAGAATCTTTTGACACTACAACCCGGCTTATGTCCTGTGTTTTCCATTCATATAATAATAATGAAATGCTAATATAATGCTGTAAAGTAAGAATAGTGGCTCACCCCCTAGTTGCCAACGGATATGAGGTGCATCAATCGGCGGCTTACCAGTAGCCATGAGGATTAAGAGTAATTATAGAAATAAAGGAGATGGGCACACTCTCATCTGGGTATAGATAATATAATAAAATAATTTTTATAATATAATAATTTATTTGAAATATAGTATATTAAAAGATATATAAGTATTGTATGACCCCAGCGCTGCGTATATGAGAATCAATGTATAAGATAAATGATATAGTAAAAATTGGATAAAAAATATAATACAATACAAATTAAAACTTGGTAGTCAATGTAAATAGTGGCATAAAAAATAAGTGGTAAATAATAAATAACAAATGACCAATAGAGTATAAAGTCCTTTGTTATAGGAGCACAGTTCTCTATGTAAAGCATTCTCTGTATAAAGTATTTAGTTTATAGCTATAGTTCTCCACATATCAATATAGCTGCTTGAGTATGAGTATATAATATTCAGTTATGAACAGTGTCTTTATATTAGTAAATAGAAGGCAGAAGATAGATTCACTTAGTAATTCATGTGTGCCTCTGGACAGATCGCTGATGTATGGTGGAGCTTTAAACGGTCCTCCGTATAAGGATAAAAGTAGTATATTGTTAAACTTTTATTTCTCCCAATTATTCATGTAGGGGTATAGAAAGACGTCTTTTTCAAAAAGTGCCAGAGATTCCAGGTCCACAGTTATAGCACCAAACGCGTTTCGGGGTCCAAATAATCTGCCCCTTCTTCAGTGGTCAGTAGACCATGTATAGAACCTGGCAGTTCTAAATAGTTTTCTTTGTATTAGATAGGAGGAGTGGCATTAAACAGGTGAAAGGTAAAATCTGGTATGGATTATATAATGCATATATGTCCATATCTCCAAAGGAAAACAATAATATTAGTAAATATACTGTGAAAATATGATAAATATAATAAAAATAAGAAATCATAAATAAATAAAACATTGGTAAAAAATTAATACAAAATAATAAAAAGTAACAAAACATGATAAGAATGTAGACTAAAAATAGAGGCTCTATCTAGTTGCCTATAATCTTCATTCAGTCAGTGGTCATATGCATTTGTGTTATTACATTGTTTTCTATGGTCTTCTATATATATGGCAACAATCACATTTTTTTCTCAGTTTCATTTCAGTTTTTGGGCTTTCTAGGTTTTTGGAGGGTCTATGATGATTGCGGGATGGGGGCCTCACGAGGAGGGGAGATCAAGGTGCTGGTAGAACAGCCTGACCTCGATGTCACGTCTAAGAAGGGCACCCATCCCAAATCTACAAGAAGCCGAAAATTTCCATCTCTGCTTTCAAACCACCCGGAATTAAAGAGTCGAATTCAAAAATTCTCCTGGATTTAAGTTTGGACATGTTAATGACATGATTACCCCCTCTCCATTGTTTGGGAACTTTCTCTAGTGCAATGAAGGTAAGTCCTGTGGGGTCTTGGTTGTGGTAATCTTTAAAATGTTTTGACACTGTATGTTGATCGAAATCTTTTCTGATATTGTTAATGTGTTTCTGTGAAAATTAGTTATTCAACAGTTCTTACATCTTCCGCATCTATAGAAGCCTTTTATGGTAAGCCAATTATTTATCTTGCTTACACTCTTCTTTTTGATTGATGGGGTGACCTTTAGTCCTAAACTTGGTGCCTTCGTATACGCGATAGATGGTAATTTAGGTAATAGAGGACCAATTGTCTTATCTTTCGTAAGGAGGTGCCAGTGTCTTTTGATTGATTTCTCTATATCTCTGTTTTGTGCATTAAATGGTAACATTATTCTTATTGTCTCCTCTTGTTCCCTTTTCTTTACAGATGGTTCGAAAAAAGTTTCCCTGTCCATATTTCTAACTTTATTTAATGATGTTTCTAGTAAGTCTTTTGGGTAATGTTTTTTTATGATTTTTTTCTGTCAGGGAACTAGCCTCCTCTTCAAATTTCTCAGTTATAGAGCAGTTCATTTTCAATCTTCTAAATTGGCTAGTAGGAATATTCAAAGGCCATCTGGGTAAGTGACAGCTGGAGAAAAGAATATAACTATTCTTCGTAACTGTTTTCTGAAAGGTGTTACATATTAATTTTTCATTTTGTATTTTAATGCATAAGTCCAGGAATTTGATTTGGGTGGTACTAGTGTTGGTGGTGAATGTTAACTTGTAATTATTGATATTGATATCCTCCAGAAAGGTTGATAGCTGTTACTTAGTATCCCGCCATATAAATATAATGTCATCGATGTAACGCCGCCATAGGACCAGACTCCCCCTAGCCTCGGCTCCACAATCTCCCGCTCCCATTGTGCCATGAAGATGTTAGCATAGCTGGGGGCGAATCTGGTACCCATGGCGGTCCCTCGTTGTCGTATGTAGTAGTCGGAGTCATACCAGAAATAGTTATGGGTTAAAATATGTTGTATACCATCTAAAATGAATTGGATCTGTTTTTCGTGAAGTGCACCATTGTCTACAAGATGTCTCCTAACTGCACGGATTCCCTGATTGTGATAATGGTGTAAAGTGAGTTTACGTCTATTGTTCCTAACAACCAATGGCTTCTCTAATATAGAAATTATGTCAGTGGTATCTTTAATATATGATGAAGTCTTTTTTACTAAGGGTTGTAGCATTTTATCGATGTACTGTGATAGATTAGGTGTTATTGACCCAATACCTGAAATTATTGGCCCTTGGAGGGTTTGTTGGATTTTTGTGTACTTTTGTTAGGCAATAGAAAACAGGGAGTCTTATTTGGGTAGATGTAATACATTTAAATTCCCTCTCAAGTATGATGCCTTCCTTCAATCCCATGTTACAATAATCAATTAATTATTTTTGGAAAATCTCAGTTGGATCTGCATTTACTTTTTTATATGTGGGCTCATCCATTCACTGTCTCTTACATTCTTCATCATAGTCTTGTGTGTTTAAGATAACAATAGCGCCTCCTTTGTCGGCTGGACGGATTGTAATATGTTCATTGTATTGTAATTCTTTAATGGCCATAATCTCTTTTTTGTTTAGATTATTTTTTATTTTTCCTGTCTTCATTTTTCTAAAATCGATTTCTACATTTTTACGGAAGGATGCTATTTCTCCGCAAATTTCCTGTCTGGGATATTTTTTTGATTTTTCTTTTAGGTCAGTATGTAAGTAGACTGAAGTATTTTCTATTTCTCTTGATATTGGATTTTTTATATAGTATTTTTTTAGGCAAAGTTTTCTTACGAATTTTTCGATTCTAATATAGGTGTTGAATTTATCTAATTTGTTTGTTGGGGCAAATTTTAGACCTTTGTCAAGAAAACTTATTTGTGCATCTGTGAGTTGAGTGTTACTCAAATTAATTATGCTGTCTACTGACATGCTCTGTAATAATCTGTCTTGTTGGGTCTTCCGCTGACCTCTTGGTGTCTTTTTTGGTGGAGAAGAAAAGAAAAGCGAGTGCACACTGACAGATCGTGCTGCCGGACTGGACATCACATCGTACTGAGGAACACCGCTCTTCTATCAGATCAAGGAGGGGGTAAAGTACCCCAAAAATACAACTACTTATATATATTATCCTTGCTCTGGAAAATAATAGGCAAAATATTGAGAGAACTATATATACATTGAATTAATGACTTTTTATACCGATCAATTCGATGGATCTATGAATTACTAAGTGAATCTATCTCCTGCCGTCTATTTACTAATATAAAGACTTTATACAGAGAATGCTTTACATAGAGAACTGTGCTCCTATAACAAAGGACTTTATACTCTATTGGTCAGACTCATTTTTCATTTATTATTTACCACTTATATTTTATGCCACTATTTACAACATTGACTACCAATTTTTAATTTGTATTGTATTATATTGTTTATCCAATTTTTACTACATCATTTATCCTATACATTGATACTCATATACCCAGCGCTGGGGTCATACAATACTTATATATCTTTTAATATACTATATTTCAAATAAATATTATATTTTATTATATTTTCTATACCCAGATGAGAGTGTGCTAATATAATGCTACTAACTGCATTTTGTCACAAATCAGTGGGTGTGAACCCACTGTGCCACGTGTCCTACCTCCTCTTCCTCCCAGTTTCCACATGTGACATGATATAAACGCCACACATACCAACATCACATATGGCGCCATTTCCTTAGGGTATTAACTAGTGTTGATCGAGCACCAAAGTGCTTGTTTGCTCAGGTGCTCTGGTAGAACACTTGGTGATGCTTGAGTGCTCTACAGAGCACCCGAGCACAATGTAAGTCAATGGGAGAAGACCAGGCACTCCCTGCTCGGATGAGGGGAGGGTGTCGGGTTCATAGGAAAAGGTCAGAATCGCAAAATTCTCCTCTTTCACTCGTTAAAGTACACTAATTAACTGAATTCGTACGCATTAGCGCACAATGTGTAGCATTAGCAATGCTAATGTTACGCATTGTACGCTAATGCGTACAAATTTGTATGCTAATGCTAGGCATTGTACGCTAATGCATACAAATTTGTATGCTAATGCTAGGCATTGTACACTAATGCGTACAAATTTGTATGATAATTTAGCATACAAATTTGTACGCATTAGCGTACAATGCGTAGCATTAGCATACAAATTTGTACACATTAGCGTACAATGCGTAACATTAGCATACAAATTCGTACGCATTAGCATACTCGATCATCGCACTCGAGCAAACGCGGTGTTTGGCCGACCACCGAGCAGACCTGAGCGTAGGCATGCTCGGCCGAACAGCGAGTTCAGCCAAGCATGCTCGCTCAACACTAGTATTAACCCATTTGCACACTACGCCTATCTAGGGCCACAGTGTCCACTCAATAAGCGCTACTTAGGGTGTTTAGCCCCTTTTCCACAACCTTTTCTTCTTCTCGGCTCCAGCCCTTCTCTTCTCCTCTACCTGGAGCGGCTCATCCAGGTAAGCAACCAAACATTTTATAGAGTCTTAAACTAACCAGACTTTTGCTACCACTACTACTACTGCTGACATAGTAACATAGTAACATAGTTTGTAAGGCCGAAAAAAGACATCTGTCCATCCAGTTCAGCCTGTTTTCCTACAAGTTGATCCAGAGGAAGGCAAAAAACCCCTGTGAGGTTGAAGCCAATTTTCCTCACTTTAGGGGGAAAAATTCCTTCCCGACTCCAATCAGGCAATCAGAATAACTCCCTGGATCAACGACCCCTCTCTAGAAACTATAACCTGTAATATTATTACCCTCCAGAAATACATCCAGGCTAGAGATGAGCGAGCATGCTCGTCCGAGCTTGGTGCTCGTTCGAGTATTACGGTACTCGTAAGTGCTCGCTGCTCGGACGAGTATCTCGCCATGCTCGAGGAAATGGCAACTTCCGCATTGTGTATTTTTGGCACCTGTAAAATCAGCCAATCACAAGCCAGGAGACTCTGCGATACACCCAGCATCACATGGGGCCCTTACATGTCGATAGCAGGGGTTGGCTGGCCTGATCAGGTGACCCTGGAATATACTAGTGACTGCCCACGGTGCTCGGCTCAGATGCTGTCTGGATGTCGTTAGGGATAGAGCTGCTGCGTTTCAGGGAGAGTGTTAGGGCCTGCATTTAGTTCTTTGTTAGGCAGGAGTGATCTCAAAAGAACCCAACAGCCCTTCTAAGGGCTACAAGACATTTTTTTTTGTCTCCTGGCTTGGCTGGCTGGCACTAGTAGTGCAGCTATCGCCATCTATAACCCTTTTTTTTTTTATTGTTATATCTCAGTGATACAAATCCATTTCATACAGCAGTGTGGAACCATTCTGTGTGTCACAGTTCAGCTGTCCACTCACTACAATCCGTATTTTCTGTCCAGGTGACACATTCTGTACGTCACTTAATCCAACAAGGTCTTTTGCTCTCACTTATATAGCTTGATCACAAAAAATCTCTGTGCGACATTTGTCTGGGTCGCAGTCAAAATAGCCACCGTCAGCAGGGTGTGAGTTAGGTCTACGATAGTTTCTGCACGTCACGTTCCAAAAAAAAACTAAACTAAAAAAAATATTTAAAAAATATATAAAAAAATAGTTTTTTTGTTGTTTTATCTCAGTGATATGAATCCATTTCACAAAGCTGCGTGGAACTATTCTGTGTGTCACAGTTCAGCTGTCCACTCACTACAATCCGTATTTTCTGTCCAGGTGACACTTTCTGTACGTCACTTAATCCAACAAGGTCTTTTGCTCTCACTTATATAGCTTGATCACAAAAATCTCTGTGCGACATTTGTCTGGGTCACAGTCAAAATAGCCACCGTCAGCAGGGTGTGAGTTAGGTCTACGATAGTTTCTGCACGTCACGTTCCAAAAAAAACAAAACTATAAAAAAATATATTAAAAAAAAATATATAAAAAAAATAGTTTTTTGTTGTTTTATCTCAGTGATACGAATCCATTTCACACAGCTGCGTGGAACCATTCTGTGTGTCACAGTTCAGCTGTCCACTCACTACAATCAGTATTTTCTGTCCAGGTGACACTTTAGGTATGTCACTTAATCCAACAAGGTCTTTTGCTCTCACTTATATAGCTTGATCACAAAAATCTCTGTGCGACATTTGTCTGGGTCGCAATCAAAATAGCCACCGTCAGCAGGGTGTGAGTTAGGTCTACGATAGTTTCTGCACGTCACGTTCCAAAAAAAACAAAACTAAAAAAAATAATATAAAAAAAAATATATAAGAAAAATAGTTTCTTTATTGTTTTAGCTCAGTGATACGAATCCATTTCACACAGCTGCGTGGAACCATTCTGTGTGTCACAGTTCAGCTGTCCACTCACTACAATCCGTATTTTCTGTCCAGGTGACACTTTCTGTACGTCACTTAATCCAACAAGGTCTTTTGCTCTCACTTATATAGCTTGATCACAAAAATCTCTGTGCGACATTTGTCTGGGTCGCAATCAAAATAGCCACCGTCAGCAGGGTGTGAGTTAGGTCTACGATAGTTTCTGCACGTCACGTTCCAAAAAAAACAAAACTAAAAAAAAATATATTAAAAAAATATATAAAAAAATAGTTTTGTTGTTGTTTTATCTCAGTGATATGAATCCATTTCACACAGCTGCGTGGAACCATTCTGTGTGTCACAGTTCAGCTGTCCACTCACTACAATCCGTATTTTCTGTCCAGGTGACACTTTCTGTACGTCACTTAATTAAACCAGACTGAACAAGTTTGTGGGTTTCAGTACAGCAGGCCCATTTATTTTTGTTTTTTTATATAATACACTTATATACAGAAAATGTTGAACCCCAGGGCTAAGGGTCGAGGACGAGGGCGTGGGCGTGGGCATTCAGTTACTGCAGGGGGCAGAGGCCATGGTCCCCCCAGTCTGCCCCCTCCCAGGAAAATTTGGAATGCGATCCGGCATACTCTCAAGAACTGTTTTCTGGACCCTTCCCAGAGTCACAAACCACTTCTCAGGTTGCTGCTGACCTCGTTCCCGATGCCCAAGTTTTCCAACTGTCGCAGTCTGTGGGTGATGATGATGATGATGATGACAATGTTGAGTTAGTGGAAGAAGTTTGTAAAGAGGTGTCGGACGATGAGGAGACACGGTTGTCAGACAGTGGTGAAGTTGTTGTCAGGGCAGGAAGTCCGAGGGGGGAGCAGACTGAGGAATCGGAGGATGACGAGGTGACTGACCCAAGCTGGGTTGATAAGCCGAGTGAAAACAGTGCTTCTGAGGCGGAGGCGAGTGCTGCATCAGAACAGGTTGTAAGAGGCAGTGGTGTGGCCAGAGGGAGAAGCAGGGCCAGAGCTGGTGCATCAGCAGCAACTGTTTCACGTAGTGAAGCTCCCGTGGCGAGGCCTAGATGTTCGCAAGTCTGGAGGTTCTTTAAAGAAAGTGAGGATGACTGACGGACTGTGGTGTGCAACCTGTGCCACACCAGGATCAGCAGGGGTGCCACCACTACTAGCCTAACCACCACCAGCATGCGCAGGCATATGAGTGCTAAACACCCCACTCAATGGAACCAAGGCCGTTAACCACCTCCTGCGGGTCACACCACTGCTCCTTCCCCTGTGTCACTCGCTGCCTCTGCTAGTCAACCCCCTGCCCAGGACCCCGGCACGAGCGCCTCCCGCGGGAAAACCACACCTTACCCTCCACGATCCTCCACAGTGTCCACCAATGTGTCCCAGCGCAGCGTTCAGCTGTCTTTACAGCAGACGCTGGAGCGCAAGAGGAAATACAGTTCCACCCACCCACATGCCCAAGCCCTCAACGTCCATGTCTCCAAATTGCTGAGCCTGGAGATGCTTCCCTATAGGCTGGTAGAGACCGAGGCCTTTCACAATCTCATGGCGGTCGCTGCCCCTCGGTATTCGGTCCCCAGCCGCCACTATTTTTCCCGATGTGCCGTCCCAGCCCTACACCAGCACGTGTCAGAGAACATCATCCGTGCCCTAACCAATGCTGTTTCTGAGAAGGTCCACCTAACCACGGATACGTGGACAAGTGCTGCCGGGCAGGGACACTATATCTCACTGATGGCACATTGGGTTAACTTGGTGGAGGCTGGGACCGAGAATGACCCTGGGGCCGCTCATGTACTGCCCACACCGAGGATTGCGGGGCCTACCTCGGTCACGGTCTCTCAGACGTACTATGCCTCCTCCTCTGCCGCCACCTCCTCCTCCACCGAATTACCATCCGTGGGCACGGCGCCTTCAGTCGGTAGCTCTAGGCGCAGCAGCAGTCTGATCAGGCCCACGTGTTCAATCTCATAGTTCAGCGGTTCCTCAAGACATACCCCAATCTGTCTGATTTGCTCACCAAGGTGCGCCGCATCTGTGCGCATTTCCGCAAGTCGACCACAGATGCTTCCACTCTCAGGGCAGCACAGCGCCGCCTACAACTGCCCGCTCACCGACTGTTGTGCGACGTGCCCACGAGATGGAATTCCACATTAAACATGTTATCCAGAGTTTACCAGCAGTGCAGAGCGATTGTAGACTGCCAGATGTCATCTTCCACCAGAACTGGTAGTCAGGTCAGTCAGATTCCTCAAGTCTACAATGAGGAGTGGACGTGGATGTCTGATATCTGCCAGGTGTTGAGCAACTTTGAGGAGTCAACACAGATGGTCAGCGGCGATGCCGCCATTATCAGCCTCACCATCCCGCTGCTTTGCCTGTTGAAAAACTCACTGCTCAGCATGAAGTCGGATGCTTTGCGCTTGTCACAAGAGATGGTGGAGGAAGATACGTCGCTTGATAGCCAGAGCACCCTCCGGTCTGTTTCTCAGCGCGTATCGGAGGAGGGGGATGAGGATGAGGAGGAAGAGGAGGAGAATGTCTGCGAGACAGAAGAGGATACCAGTGCTCAGTCCTTCTTAACTCTTGAGCGTGTATGGGCTGAAGAGGAGGAGGAGGAGAAGGAAATGGAGAGTCAGGCCAGTGAGGAGAGGCTGCCTATCCCGTGACCCTCGTGTTAGAAGCATTTTTTCAAACACCGATTACTGGGTGTTCACTCTCCTGGACCCACGGTACAAGCAGAACCTTTCCACTCTCATCCCTGCAGAGGAAAGGAGTCTGAGAGTGAATAGATATCAACAGGCCCTGGTGCACAAGCTGAAACAATCCTTCCCATCTGACGCCGCTAGCGGCAGAGGGCATGGTTCTGTGGGCCAAGTAGCGGGGGAGAGGAGGCGAGCAGGCAGCTTGTCCAGCACTGGAAGGGGAACGCTCTCCAAGGCCTTTGCCAGTTTTATGTCACCCCAGCAAGACACTGTCACCTGTCCCCAGTCTAGGCAGAGTAGGGGGGAGCTGTACAGAAAGATGGTGAGGGAGTACCTAGCTGACCATACCAATGTCCGTAGCGATCACTCTGCTCCATACAACTACTGGGTTTCAAAGCTGGACACGTGGCCTGAAATGGCGCTGTACGCCTTGGAGGTGCTGGCCTGCTCTGCCGCTAGCGTGCTGTCAGAGCGGGTATTCAGTGCAGCTGGTGGCGTCATCACCGATAAGCGTACACGCCTGTCAACTGACAGCGCTGACAGGCTGACGCTTATTAAAATGAACAAAGCCTGGATTTCACCGGAATTCAAATCTCCTCCGGGGGAAAGCAGCTAAAGATTTAAATAACTTATGTATCCGATTCCTCTTCTCTACTCCTCTTCTCTACTCCTCCTCCTCCTCGTCGTCTTTTCCTAACGCTGACCAAAAAAACGCCATTTTTTAGAGGTCCAACTGGCACTCTTTTACCACAATTTTTCAGGAGGTCCACCTACAGGCCCTCTCTCTAAATAATTTTTCAGGAGGTCCACCTACAGGCCCTCTCTCCAAACAATTTTTCCGGAGGTCCACCTACAGGCCCTCTCTCTAAATAATTTTTCTGGAGGTCCACCTACAGGACCTCTCTCCAAACAATTTTTCCAGAGGTCCACCTACAGGCCCTCTCTCCAAACAATTTTTCCGGAGGTCCACCTACAGGCCCTCTCTCCAAACAATTTTTCCGGAGGTCCACCTACAGGCCCTCTCTCCAAACAATTTTTCCGGATATCTGCCATATACGGTATTAAACTGAGAAGAATACATAGAACACATGCCACACTTGATCGAGCTCATAATTGACAATTGTACCGGTTGATGCTAAATTTTTAAGTTGGGGTCCTGCGTCGTCATTCTAACTACATCCGGCTGTTGTCACCACCACACACGCTAGCCCAGGGGGCACTCCTCTGGCTCTTCCAGCGAAACCTCCTTCCCCCCAGCCTGCCCTCCACCTACAGGCCCTCTCTCCAAACAATTTACGTCTTTTTCCTATCTTATCTCTCTCCAAACTATTTTTCCGGATAGCTGCCATATACGGTATTAAACTGAGAAGAATACATAGAACACATGCCACACTTGATCGAGCTCATAATTTACAACTGTACCGGTTGATGCTAAATTTTTAAGTTGGGGTCCTGCGTCGTCATTCGAACTCCATCCGGCTGTTGTCACCACTACACACGCTAGCCCAGGGGGCACTCCTCTGGCTCTTCCAGCTCAACCTCCTTCCCCCCAGCCTTCCCCCCACCTACAGGCCCTCTCTCCAAACAATTTACGTCTTTTTCCTATCTTTCTCTCTCTCCAAACTATTTTTCCGGATAGGTGCCATATACAGTATTAAACTGAGTAGTATACATAGAACACATACCACACTTGATCAATCTCATAATTGACAATTGTACCGGTTGATGCTAAATTTTTAAGTTGGGGTCCTGCGTCGTCATTCGAACTCCATCCGACTGTTGTCACCACAACACACGCTAGCCCGGGGGGCACTCCTCTGGCTCTTCCAGCTCAACCTCCTTCCCCCCAGCCTGCCCCCCACCTACAGGCCATCTCTCCAAACAATTTACCCGGGTAGGGGACGTATTAGATATTGTACTGATTTTTTTTGGTTCTTCTTTTAATTGCCTCCTGCGATAGACGGGAATCGAACCCGGGTCAACTGCTTGGGAAGCAGCTATGCTCACCACTTTACCACCAACAGCCACAGCAACTGATAAGAACAGATACTAAACTTGATGTCAGCCAACATTTGACAATCGATAACCCGAAACGGGTCCGCCGTCGAGCCCGGCGTTCGGCCACCCTGAACATTTCACATACTCTTACCGAGTCTGACCCTGGGGCCGTTCATGTACTGCCCACTTGGAGGATGCTTCACCTTCTGCTACCTCAGTCTAACTCGGTCACTCTGTTGTCACCGCCATGCTGCGTCTGGCTAAATTTTTGGGTGGCTCACCTGCTACCTCATGTAACTTGGTCACTTGTTGGTGTCACCGCCATGCTGTGTCAGGCTTATGCCTGCATCGTGTGGCTGGGGATAGGAGAGCAGTGCCAGCATGGGCATGGGTGATGGACCTTCATTGCACCTAGTTGGGTGCTTCCCTATATATTCCCACCATGCCAGCCCTGGGTTGTACATTAACTAATAACAGGGAAAACAAATAATATTTTACAGAAGGGTCAACTACAGACACTCCTAAACAATTTTACATGAGGGAGTGTCTCCCCGTCTGCCATCATGTTCGGTCAGGCTATCAGTAGGTACACCACCTCTGTCGTCCGCAGAAGCGGCCACTATGAGGAAGGCTACGGCGAGAACATCCCCTTTTCAATTGAGAGCAAGTGTAGAATTGTAGGAGGATGACACTTTTCTTCCGCAGTGGATTCACCTTACCCTTTATCATTGCCAGACAACAGTTAGTGAAAAAGTAATTGGCAATGATGAAGAAAATGTAACGGTGCAGTGGACCGTCTGTGAAGCAAAACCTATATATTCCCACCATGCCAGCCATGGGTTGTACATTAACTAATAACAGGGGAAAAAAAATATTTTACAGGAGGGTCAACCGCAGACACTCCTAAACAATTTTACATGAGGGAGTGTCTCCCCGTCTGCCATCGTGTTCGGTCAGGCTGTCAGTAGGTACACCACCTCTGTCGTCCGCAGAAGCGGCCACTATGAGGAAGGCCACGGCGAGAACATCCCCTTTTCAATTGAGAGCAAGTGTAGAATTGTAGGAGGATGACACTTTTCTTCCGCAGTGGATTCACCTTACCCTTTATCATTGCCAGACAACAGTTAGTGAAAAAGTAATTGGCAATGATGAAGAAAATGTAACGGTGCAGTGGACCGTCTGTGACGCAAAACCTATATATTCCCACCATGCCAGCCATGGGTTGTACATTAACTAATAACAGGGAAAACAAATAAAATATTTTACAGACACTCCTAAACAATTTTTTAGGAGGGTCAACTTCGGACACTCCAAAACAAATTTTTTGGAGGCTCGCCTACAGACATTTGACTGCTACCTCAATTTAACTTGGTCACTTGTTGGTGTCACTACGCTGTTACCATGATGTGTCAGGCTTATGCCTGCGTCGTGGGGAGGGGGATAGCACAGCAGTGCCAGCATGAGCAGTGGTGTCACCTGCAGGCGGTGATGGACCTTCGTTGCACCTAGTTGGGTGCTTCCCTAACATGTGATGGGTATTTGCCTCACCTTTCTTGGTCTGGGTGAGCACAATTGCCATGAGGGTAACCACCAGGCTGTTGCCTGAGAATTTGGGGTAATGGTGGGATTAGGCAGCCTCAGAGGCATCCATGCATGCTGCCCCTGCTGTTTCCTGTCCATTTCCGTGGTGTTTCCATCATTTTCTGAGGTTTCCAGGTTTTCACCAGCCTTCCCTAGGCAGAGCCTTGGTCCCCTGCAAAAATGCTCGAGTCTCCCATTGACTTCAATGGGGTTCGTTATTCGAAACGAGCACCCGAGCATCGGGAAAAGTTCGACTCGAATAACGAGCACCCGAGCATTTTAGTGCTCGCTCATCTCTAATCCGGGCCCTTCTTGAGGATATTCTTTTTTTACTGCTGTTGATGTTCCTCTGTTGCTCTAATCTACGTATTGTTGTTTGATATCCCCATTTACTCCTTATCAATCTTTCCTTATATTGGGGTAATTTTAACGCCTTCAAATACCTCCTTAACGAATACCAATATACCAATCCATGTGGTCCATGTGAGTTTTCGAAGTCATTTACTAGGATCCAGCAGACAACGTCTCTTCCATTGATATACATTGATATCCAGAAATTTCCTGGAAGCACAACTGTCTATAGCCTTGCAGTCAACTGGGGATGTACCCCTGCTCTGATAAGATGTTTATATGATAAACACTATTTGTTGGACTTATTGTATAACTTTTGTTTCTGTATATCACATCACGCCTTTACATTATTGTTTATTGATTGTGTATCTATATATGTATTTCCAGTTCTCTGAAGAAGGCAAAACTGCCAAAAACGTTCAGTAATCTTAAACTGGATACCCGCTTGTTTAAGTGGAGTACAGGAATTTCATTTTCTACCTCCTCTAAGGGCATTGTATAAGTGAACCCCTCATTCTTCGCAGCACCCCTGAAGGCTGGAGATAGACTTTCCCAAGGGGAACAAGAGGTCACTACCTCTTGAGGAGATTGGCACACGAGGCAGCTGGTCCAGATGGACGAGGAGGTACCAGAGCAAGGTACCAGAGGTACAGCCATAGTCAGTAGTCGATGAGCAATAGAGCAGGACCGATGGATGAGGCAGAGGCGAAGTCAAACAAGCAACAGGTCAGGCAATCCGGGTGGGCCACAGGAGAGTCAAGACAAGCAGGGATCAAACAGGTAGCGGAGTCCAGAAAGACAAGTATGGGTCAGGTAAACAGGAACACAAGCCGAGATAACAGCAACCTTTGCAGGACACAAGGACCTTGACGCTCAGACACCTGGAAAGGGGGCTGGACCACTTATATAGGTGCAGGAGGGCTAGGATTGGTCAGCATGGTCACATGTACTAAACCCATAAATCACAAGAAGTGACATGCAACGACACTTAAGGAAGTGCTGAAAGCATGCTGTGCCCAGAGCTGGAAGGAAACCGTGGAGCGGATTCACCACTGAACACGGAGCCCGGAACCGCGGCGGTAAGCAGAGGGACATCGCCAGACAGGAACCGCTGTTAAACATTTAAAATCCCCTCCTAGGAGAATACAGATGCAGTTTATGGTAGCCTGTGTTCTTTAAAAGCTGTGCAGATCCTAATATTTATTGTCCATCAGCAGAAAACAGGCTACCATAAATAGTGTCACATTCTGTTGATGGTATTTTAGGGGCACCAGAAAGAACACTAATTTGCCCACATTCCTGGATGCACCTGCATAATCATCACCGAATTTATATATAGCCAAAAATAATGTTCCATTAACGAGGGTTGTAGTGCATTATAGGTACCAGTAATATGTATGGGGGATGGGGGACATTCAAACTCCATCCTGTTAGCTCAGAAGATGCTGTTAATAGAAAACATACTGTAGACCATTTATGGCCTGTATTACAGGACCACAAATGTATTACAGGACCCCCTAGGACTCATGCACACGACCGTATGTATTTTGTGGTCTGCAAAAAACAGATCCGCAAAAAATACTGATGACGTCTGTGTGCATTTCGTATTTTGCAGAACGGAACAGCTGGCCCCTAATAGAACAGTCCTATCCTTGTCCATAACGCAAACAATAATAGGACATGTTCTATTTTTTTGCAGAATGAAAATAGGACATGCGGAAACAGAATGCACAACGAGTAACTTCTGGGTTTTTTTGAACGGACACGGAAAGAAAATACGTTCCCGCGCATGAGCCCTTAAAGTGGTTTTCCGAGATTTTTAGCTGATTGGTGGAGGTCCGACACCCGGGACCCCTGCCGATCAGCTGTTTGAGAAGGCACCAACACTCCTGTGAGTGCTGCTACCTTCTCTCTGCTTTTCCTAGGCCAGTGGAGCAACTCAGCTCCATTCAAGTGAATGAAGATGAGCGAGATACCAAGCACAGCCGCTATACAATGTACGTTGCTGTACTTGGTAGGCTGTGAGAAGGCAGTGGCGCTCACAGCATCTGATCAGCGGCGCTCCTGGGTGTCGGAATCACACAAATCAGATACTGATGACCTATCCAGAGGTTAACACTTTAAGTGAGATATATTTCCTCTATCTCCATACATGACGGTGCTTTTTCATAGAAACGTTTTTTATTCTTATACACAGGAGTATTAATCAGAAGTTGCACTTCCTTATATATATATATATTGGCTGAAGCGGTATGTCAAAAAATTCTTACAGTTCAGTAGTTTCCTATTATAGTTAGTACTCCTACATATATGAAGATAGAAGATATGTTTCTCTGAATTGTGATCATAATATGTGAAACACCATCATAATATATGTAGAAAGATATGTCATCTAAGGAAACCCTTTGTGGCAACAGACATAGACATTTAGGCTTTTTTCACAAGTCCGTGATGACGTGTGACAAAATGGTCAGTGGTTAATCTGTGAAGATGTAGGATCTGTGATTGGTCCATATATCCGTTTTTTCCCTCCGTAGGTCTTCAATATTCCATGTTATCCTGAAAATTAGTTTCCTGAGCATCTTTTATGGTCTGTGGAAATACTGTTGAGCCGCCTCTAGGATTTATTATAATTTGTGTTGAATGATTGCACTGTGGATTCACCTCTTCCTCTAGTGCAGAGTAGTGAATAAATGCAGTAATGAATTCTTACTAGTGACATTTCCACTTAATTGCCTTTTGCAAACATTCTAATAAAACATAATTCTTCAGATGACTGTCAGACATAGAGCAAAGCATGCAGCTCTGCACCTTGGAGTTTTATGCCCTTTTCCCTAATGGGCAAGAACCCCATCAATGCACTTATATAAAACTAATTGCCCTTGGACTGAACACAATATATGTGTATAGGCAAAGTCCAAAAAGACCAGAGCTTGTTTATGCGCCCTACAAACTTTTCTGATATGTTTTAGTAGGCATACACTGCCACCTTGTGGTTGAAATGTTCTACATCTGAATTTCAAAGCTCCAGGTGCATCTCAATAAATTAGAATATCATGGAGAAATATTAATTATTTCAGTAATTCACTTCAAGTAGTGAAAGTTGTATACTATATAGATTCAATACACACAGAGTGATCTATTTCAAATATTTATTTCTTTTAATGTTGACGATTATGGCTTACAACTAATGAAAATCCAAAAGTTAGTGTCTCAGAAAATTAAAACATTATAAAAGACCAATTAAAAATGATGTTTAATACAGAAATGTTGGCCTACTGAAAAGTATGTACAGTATATGCACTGCTGGAGTGTTTTGGAAGCCCAGGTTACTTTGATAGCAGTCTTCAGCTCGTCTGCATTGTTGGGTCTGGTGTCTCTCATGTTCCTCTTGAAAAAAAAACAAACAGTAAACCAGGTATTGGTACTTTAGGCAGTGTGGGCAGGTGCCAAATCCTGCTGGAAAATTAAATGAGCATCTCCAAAAGGGAAGCATGAAGTGCTCTAAAATTTCCTGGTAGATGGCTGCACTAACTTTGAACTTGATATAACACAATGGACCAACACCAGCAGATGGCATGACTCCCCAAACCATCACTTTCTGTGGATAACTTCACACTGGTCTTCAAGTAACTTGGATTGTGTGCCTCACCACCCTTCCTCCAGACTCTACAGACTTAGATTTCCAAATGAAAAGCAAAATTTACTTTCATCTAAAGAATAGGACTTTGGATCACTGAGCAACAACAGACCAGATACAATGCATCTGATGTTATCTTTGGATAAAGAGTGGCTTGACACCTGGAAAGCAACGGTTGTAGCCCTTGCCCTGGATACGTCTGTGTGTGGTGACTATTGAAGCACTGGCTCCAGTTGCAGTCCACTCCTTGTGGATCTCCCCCAATTTATTGTGTCAATCAAGGGTGGACTAGCCATGGACCCTACAGTGAAATTTCCCAGTGGGCTGATGCCCAGGGGGCCACCCAAGCCCTCCTCAGGGCCTCTGGCCAGGTACATAATGAACTGATGCTCTCAGCATTAATTAATGCTAGGGAAATCAGGTACTTATATACCTGTCTGGCAGCTGCAGGCATCCTCCTGAATTCAACTGTATCACTGTCCTCAGTATGGTGGTAGAGCAGTATTTTATGCTACACTGTGGAATCTGGTTTTGCTGGGGCAGTACGTTGTGCTGCACTATGGTATTGCTGGCCTTGCCTACTTCTGTTGTCCATGACTACTTGTGTTGCCCTGGCTTCTGTCAATTTGGACTCATCTACAACTTGGGGCATATTTAGTTTTTTTTTTTCCAGGGCCACTTTCAGTTCCCAATTCCGTCCCTGGTGTCAATGACTGTCTTCTGAACATATGTCAAGTCAGTAGTCTTCCCCATGATTGTGTAGCCTACTGAACCAGACTGAGGGACCATTTAAAGGCTTAGGAAACCTTTACAGGTGGTTTGTGTTGATTATCTGATTAGAGTGTGACACCATGAATCTACAATATATTACTTTTTCACAATATTATAATTTTCTCAGATACAGACTTATGGGTTTTCATTAGCTGTAAGCCATAATCATCAACATTAAAATAAAGAAATGCTTGAAATGGATCACTCTGTCATGTTAGGGTACAATGCAGTCCTAAAACTCCGCCTACACCAGTCCCTACCTACTTGCATGATCAGTCCTAAACAATGGCTCACAACTAGACGGTTGTCCCTTTCTAACTAGGTGAAGGGGCCTACAGGATAAAAAAATAATGGCAGACAGGCACCTAAAATCAAGGGTGAAAATAGCAAACCAGGAGTAAACGGACAGAAGATAACAACAGAGCCAAATCAATAGACAAAAAGAGTAATGATACCAAGCCGGGTCAAGTAAAGAGGGTCATGTCAAGGTCCAAACACAAATGGAGGGAGGGTCAAGATCCAGGCAGAAGTCAGGCAACAGGATTTACAATGTTATTTACATTTAGGATTTACAAATATTGCGGATCTATTGTAACAATGGCTGTCCTTGTCCTCAAAATCTGACAAGAATAGAATACGTTTTATTTCAAGCCCCATTGAAGTAATTGGTTCCGCATACAGACCTGTAAAAAAAAAGTAATGGAAAAAAAAAGTGGCATAAAATACTCCAACGCAGACTCAAGCAAAACTGACTTCAAATTTTCCCCTCATGATTAAATTAATTAACTTTTGGATGAAATTCTAATCAATGGAGATGCACCTGTAGTGTTATTCATAGATGTATAGTAAAATAGCAACATTACAAAAGAATACAGATAAATTGAGGCTATGATGTCAACTGATGACCATCATTCTCTCTTTTCTGTACAGTGTTAGCAGCTCTGTCTGTGCAAACCAAAATGGACCCACCAATCTGCTCACAGAGGCACAGAGATTAAGGGAGTCATTTATTAAGATCAGCGTTTTAGGCGCTGGTCTTAATAACCCCTTGCGCTGGATCCGTCGAAGTTATATAGAGGCACCGCCGGTCTAAATGTAAGACCTAAATTGAGACCTTTTTCTACATCTAAAACAGGTGTACAAAATGACAAATGAGATGGGCCTGCCGGCCTGTCCCTTTCCTTGACCACGCTATGCCCTCTTTTTTTAGATCTGGTATGAGTGGGGAAAAGTCCCAGATTGCGGCGCAAATAACCTTTGTGCCCCAATCTACTACACATATACGCCAGAAAACTGGCGTATATCATTTAGTAAATGACCCCCTAGGTGTCAGAGCTCTTTCTTGTTATGAGCTCTGCATCTGTAAGAGCAGGGATGGCCAACATGCGGCTCTCCAGATGCTGCAAAACTACAACTCCCAGCATGCCCAGGCTGTCTACAACTATCAGCCTACAGCAGGGCATGGTGGGAATTGTAGTTTTACAACACCTGGGGAGCCGCAGGTTGGCCTTCCCTGTGTTAGAGCAAGACTGGGTCCTGATGTTTTCTTTTCACTGGCAGCAAAGATCTTGAACATGGGGAGGAATTGAAACCCAAAGTATATTAGTTGCTAAACGTCTTGTTATCTAATGATTAAAGGGGTTGTCTCACATAGTAAATGGCATTTATCATGTAGTCAAAGTTAATACAAGGCACTTACTAATGTATTGTGATTGTCCATATTGCCTCCTTTGCTGGCTTGATTCATTTTTCCATTACATTATATATTGCTTGTATCCAAGTATTATATGACCAGACTGCAATCCAGCAGCAGTGGATGTGCTTGCACACTATAGGAAAAAACACTTTTTTGGGTTACTTGCTTGTTTCACTTCAGATATATCACTGCAATGTTTTAAAATGTTGCAAAAAAGTTGCAAACTAACTCCAGTAGAGAGGTGGCATTAGGTTTAAAGATACACTAAATTTAACAAACATTTTATAAATTCGGTGTAAAGTACGCCAGCATAGACTCAAGCAAAACTGATTTCAAATAGTACCCTCATGCCAAGCCACCCTTATATTGACTTTATGTACAAGAGTCCAACTACCATAATACTGACATAGGTATAGTACAAAAATATGACTACTATAATACTAACCTCTATGTACAATATATAACTACTATAATACTGCTCCTATGTACAAAAATGCCATTACTATTACACTACCCTGTTTGTAGAGGAATATAATTACTATAATACTACGTCCTTTATACAAGAATATAACTCAGGATAGGTCATCAATATCAGAACAGCGGGGGTCCGACTCGCGGCACCCCCGCCGATCAACTGCAGCTGATTGAAAAGAAGGCATGTACAATGCCAGCATTTGCTGTAATATAAATATCAGGGGGCTGACATTGTTGATGCTGCATCATTGATGACAAATCTGGTGGCCTCGTCGAAGGGCCTGAGTATGCAACACAACTGATGAGCTACTGCCTGACCTCAAAAGAATACATGCTCCCTTCTGTCATGGCCTGATGCATGATGAAATCATTTACCGCTTTACACTGCTCGTACAGACACTCTAGTTTATGCAAGGTGAAATTCCAGTGAGTTGGAATGTCACAGATCAAGCAGTGGAATGGCAGATTGTTTTGTTGCTGCAAGTCCAGGAGTCCCTTGCCACATAAGAATGGCTGACATATGAGAACAGTCTCCTGGACATTGTCAGCACTTTCTGCAAGACACTTCACTTTTTCAAAAAGCAATGAACTACTAAATCACATAAGTCATGTGGGGAGCATGTGTTATTTACCCTAGACTGAAGCGACACACACATTTCACACACTCTAGGGGCTCACTATCTAACAAATAAATGGACAGAAACTTTCTTTGTGGTAAAAATGGGGGGCCACAGCTTTATTACAAAGATAGTAGGACCTTGTCTACCCTTAAACCACAAACTCTGTCTTTGTCACCTCGTATGCCTGGTCACAAATCTCAGGTGACTACCACTTCTCGATCTTCTTAGACAAGGTCCTCCCTCCGCCAGCTGTGACATCTGGAAGTACAATATACACCCTCCTATGCCCTTCAGTCAATGGCTCCCACACTTATACAGTATGGGAGCCACACAATGCAGTGCAGCCACCATGTTCTGGCCATTGTCGCTGACAACTTTACCCAGTTGGAGTTAGCGGAGAGACAGCCAGTGGGATGTTTGCTGCTTGAAGCCCTTTAGCAACTGATCTGCTACTGTCACCCAGGATCATCAGCTCTGAAAAAGCATGGCAATGCTTCACTTTACACATATGATAGACGGGAGGGGGAGTAGAAGCAATGCTCTGCCCTGCTGCTGTTGGGGACTGGAGGATGTCCACTGTGGAGGACATGGAGAATGTGGATAAGTGCCTGGTGTGCGAACTAGACCGACACAAACGTGGAGGTGTCAAAAGGACCTGGCCTTGTTGCTGCAGTGCTGCATCACCGCTCTCACAAAAAACATTAAGCCAGTTGGTGGTGAAGAACATGTACTATCCCTGCCCATAACAGCTACACCAGGTGTCCACGGTGGTGTGCACCTTGCCACAGAGCAACAATTGAAAGGAGCACATAACATTCTCTTCCATGTGACAGTACAAGGAAGGGATGGCTTTGTTTTTATTTTTAGAAATAATGGTGGCTAGGTATTTTTCAGCGAGGCAGAGCACACACCATCAGCTCCCTAAAGGAAGCAGAATCCACTAAGTGTTATGGCTGGCAAATTGGCAGGTAGGATTTAAAGGGGTATTCCCATCTCACAAATGTAGTTTGTATAGTTAGATATAGCCATACCAATATTATTACTAATAGAATGTATTTATATAAAATGTACCATTTAGAAGATTTCCCTATTTGTATCTTAATCTTAGAACAGAATCCGTTTCTCTGCGTTTTGAAAGCGCAGACAAAAATGCTACAACCCTAAGATGTGTCTCCGCATGCTCATGCAATATGCATTCACAATACAGCAGTTACCTCAGAGCGAGTTTGAACAAGAGCAAGCTGACCACCACTACTACATGGCCATGGTGGTCGTAACTAGGGGCAAGACTGATGTGTGTGGGACAATGGAAATACAAATAGGAAAATCTTCTAAACGGTACATTTTATATAAATACATTCTATTAGTAATAATATTGGTATGGCTATATCTAACTATACAAACTACATTTGTGAGATGGGAATACCCCTTTAAGTTTGCACAACATTGGATTACTGGGAGCATTGAGATGTTTCCTGATTACACATTTCATTATCGATGGCTGTTAATGGAATGGAGGAGGAGGAGTATGAGTGGTAGAAGCAGTAACTGATGATGACGACAAGGACACTATACTGCATATGGATGTGGTCTTGCTACCACAAAGGAGACCAGGAGAAGGAGGCCAGTCTTGTTTTTATTTTACTACAGAATATGGTAATGCCACTGCATGTGCTGCAATACGGTTGTGGTACCTATGTTTGTGTTTGAATGTCCACGGGTTATTTTCATCCTGCAGATCTTGCACACAGCAGTGCTTTTGTCTACCAGCACTGTAGATATAAACTGTGTGAGATACTCTTATCAAATTGTCCTCTGTCATGCGCAGGGCCTGGATGGACACAGCAGCAGCACTCTCAGCAGCAGCACTCTCTCAGCAATGAGCTGCAGGGAGAAAGTCATCCTCCCCCCACCCCTGCAGCTGACAGAAGGTGATTTTTACCAATATTTTTAATCCTGGTCAAATGCAGCATGGAAGGGGCGTGGCCTGACTGAGTCAGGGGCGTGACTTAGTGGGATCTGGGGGTGGTGCTTTTAAGTCCTTCTTTTGACGGTGGCCAGAATTACAGGTCGATGGCATAGTAATTTAGGAGGAAGGTGGGTAGCAGTGGAAGAAAACATCTTTTATTACTACTGAACAGTAAATATGTAAAATTTACATTATATGAGGTAATGATTGATGATGAGTTAGTCTAAAACATAAGTTATAGTTATGGTAACCGGGAATACCCATTTACCATTGTCATCCACAGGGCTCTGCCTCTTTAATGCAGACCTAAAGCAGTGAACTGGCTAGGTTGTCATAGAAACCTGATGTGTGCCTGTGAGCTTCTATTGGCTGATAAGGGTCATGTGACCAGGCTACTATTGGCTAATGCATTTTTTGGGAATATCTCAGGAACGGTACGTCCTGGAGAGTTGAAAACTGTTCTAAAAACAAATTTTGTGATTGTATCTGCAGCGGTGCGGATTCCTTTAGCGGACATACATACACACATACACTCAGCTTTATATATTAGATTATTTGATGCAATTTGGACTTAAGACATTTCAATATTCAGATAATTTATGCGAAAACTATTAAAATGTATAAATATGCAGGAAAAATTGATCTTTCACACAATAATTGGTATTTCTGGTAACCGGGGGGAAAGTTGGGGGGGATGCCCATGAAACAATATCTACACATAGGTTAACATTAGTAAGTATGCTACGTATATAGAACTACCATCTAATATGACATCAAAGAATAGGATGGCCCACGAAAAAGTAGCCCACCTCCAATATCTCCAAATCAAACTAATAATAAATTTGTCTTAGTTGTCCGTAGCAACCAATCAGAGCTTAGCTTTTAATTTTTCAGAGCCCTGTAGGAACTGAAAGCTGAGCTTTGATTGGTTGCTCTGGGCAACTAAGACTGATTTATTATTCAGTTTAATAAAAGTGGCCTATTGTGTCAGAAAGACGGTGTTCTCTGTGGAACAGCAAATAGTGATTGTGGAATGCTATGTGTGAAGCAGATCAATTAAGGTAACCGAGGCCTCCATTGATCAGGATGATTGAAGTTGTGCATGAAATTCAGCAACGGATTGCAAGTAGCTCCCAAAAGTCAACTTGAAGACTGTCTCAGTAAATTGGTGTATCACGAACGATGTGTCAGCGAGGGCTGAAATCTCTGAACTTGAAATCTCACCAAATAACGTGTGCACAGGAACTGAAAGAGTCTGACAAATCTAAACACGTAAATTACTGGACTTGGTTGCTGACTAGGATTGCTGACAGACATTTGGACCCATTGTTGGACTTTGTGACGGACGGAGCTTGGTTTCATTTATCAGGTCACGTGCATTCCCAGAATACGAGGTACTGGTCCGCTGAAAATCCCCATTTGACTCACAAAACACCAGAAGTCCTATTCTGTAATAAGTCCAAATATCCAAAAAGTCAACATATTTTACCGTGCTTTACAGATGGAGAAATTACACGTCAGCAGCCCATCATAGAGTAGTGTACATTTGATGGAATTTTGTGCAGAAGATCTCATGTACATGAGTCATGTGTCATCAGAAAATGACCTCCTGTGTAAATCCCTTTTTTATGACATATTCTTAAAGGGAACCTGTCATCAACTTTATGGTGACCTCATTGAGGGCAGCATAATATAGTGACAGAAATGCTGATGTCAGCGGTGTGTCACTCATGAGATAAAAGTCAGTGGTTGCCAAGAACCAGCATCATAATCATTGCAGCACAGGCCTTCAAAAGAGTCAAATCTACCGGAGAAGAGTCATGGTTACTCATAATCTCTTGCACTCCCCACCCATCTGCTGATGAATGGCAGTTCTCTCCTAGAGAGACAGGGAGAAAACTAGGTAGAAGCCTGTCAGTCATCATCAGGTGGGCAAGGAGAGCAGGAATTCATGAATAACCATGACTCTTCTCAGGTGCCATGACTCATTTCCAGGCCCAGTCTGCAATGATTGTGATGTTGGTTCTCAGCAACCACTTACTTTTAACTTATAAATGACAGACCGCTGAAATCAACTCACCTGTCTCTACTTTATTCTACCATTAGTATGGGCAGCATAAAGTTGATGACAGGTTCCCTTTAAAGACTTTTTGATGATGTTTTGATGATTTTCCATGTATTCCATATATTTAAACAAAAAAGATAAAATCCTACAGTTTTCGCACTGGCCACTATGTCTAATAATTGGCGCCACTTCTTGGTTCGTACAGATTACTTCACTTGACTCATTTTAATCCTGCCTGTAATGACCTATCACCTCTGTGTGTAGATAAGACAGGATCCACCATTCATAAAAGATGATTGTCATATATTATCTATTCCTTCCTTGTACAATGACCTCTGCACAGATCACAGAGAATGCCCAGAAAACTCTCCCATAGAAGTCACTGGGTCCCCTCCTGACCATTGTTTCTATGGCCCATGGGGCTGTCGTAAAGCAATTTTCTTGATGCTTTCTAAATGCCTTTAAGAACAGATCAGGCAAGATGGCCGCCCCCTATAATAATGGTCAGGAAATTTAAAAAAAAATCAGAAAATCAGAAAATAAAAACAGATTAGAAAAAAGGATATGGGCTACTATCTGATTTTTACTGGCAGATAACATTTTTGGTGACAGATTTCTGTGGTTAAAGAGGACCTGTCACGTCTCCAGACATTTCTATTTTAGTGGCTAATTGCATTCGCCATGTAATAACGATTCTGGAGCATCTATTCTTATGACTCCATATTGTGTCATTCTTCTCCTATTCTTGCTAGAAGGTTATGGGTAAAGGTACTAATAGGAGTTACCGGTATTCTTCTAACAAGAATAGTAGAGAAATGGCATAACATAGAGTCAGAAGAAAACATGCTCCAGAATTGTTCTTACATGAGGAATGCAAGTGGCTACTAAAACAGGAGCGGTGACAGGTCCTCTCTAAAATCCAGAGCAGTTCCATAACATCATTTGAAATTCCCAGCATGCTCATATTTCCATGCAGATTTTCTGACAGCATCTCCCCCCAGATAGTCATTAAATATTTATTACTATTCAGCCTATGATAGTGGTAGATAGATATAACAGAAGTCAATATTTTACTTTGATACATCACCATATGTACATCAAAATGACAGTCTCTAGGTTACACTGAAAGTTATTAACCCAGACAAGCCAATGGTCTGCCAGAACATATCAACATTTTATTTATTAATGCATTAAATCACCTCCCACACACATGAAGAAGGACACGTCATACCCCGGATGACAAGTACATGATAAAGCGAATAATATTACAAGCAAGGACACATAATTAATGGCAATAAAGTGTCAGTTATAATATCACAACTCCTGCAGAGTGTAAAAAATATCAGTGTGTTAGTACAAAATAACAGACCCATTGTGAAGCGTCCACTCGGACATTGTGACTATATAATCTTCATCTGGAGATTTCTGTGGAAAGACACACATACACACATAAGTTCACATCTCTGTTGCAGGTCCTGTCAGGAATCTCCATCACAGATTGTGTCATATTTGATGAGGAAAATAGCACAGCATGCAGAGCTATACTTCCCATGAAACTGACTTAACCATAATGGACCCCATTAAGTCAAGGGAGTCCATTGAAAATGACCATACATGTGAACTTAGCCACACCAATTCCATAAACATACTGTACATATATATATCGTATTTTTTTACCTATAAGATGCACCTGAGACGCATATAAAAGAAAAATTATTTTTTATCAGACCTTAGATCAGACACCCATCAGATCTAGCTCCATCAGACCCCAGATCAAACCTCAAAGATCCATCAGACCTCAGATCAGACTCCCAAGCTCCATCAGACCTCTGTATTAGACCTCCATCAGCCCCTCATTCTTTCTTAGACCTCAGATCAGACCCCTAAGCTCCATTAAACCTTAAGATCACACCTCCATTCCTCTTCTAGACCTCAAATCAGACCCCCAAGCTCCATCAAACCTCAGATCAGACCCTTATCAGACCTCTGTAACAGACCCCCATTCCTCATCAGACCTCAGCTCAGAACCCCAGCGGACCTCAGATCAGACCCCATTCATTCTCAGATCAGATCCCCTAAGCTTCATCAAACAAAATACATAAGTAAATGAATACATAAACTTACCTCTGCTGCTCTGGACCTTGCCGACACTCAACACTCCCTGGTCTTCTACTGACCTAGCTCTGCACTGTACACTACATACTGATCAGTGGCGTAGCTATAGGGGTCGCAGTGGTCGCAGTTGCAACCGGGCCTCTAAGCCAGGCGGGCCCCGAGGGCCCCCCTTGCCACTTGCAGGGCCGCACCGCCAATTAGGCAAGGTGCGGCGCGGCTCTGCGCACAGCTGGGGGCGGTGGCGGGGCAGAAGGAGATGAGCGATCATCTCCATGGTCATCACAGATGCCTGTACTGCGGGGCAGGAGAGGGAGAGGCGTCTCCCCTGCCCGTTCCTCTGATAGGTTGCAGGCACTAGGCCTGCAGCCTATCAGAGGCCGTCTCAGGTGGTGCGATGACATCATTGCGCCGCCTGAGCCGTACAGCGCGGGACACAGGCGGGAAGAGGCCTGCATCGCACCGCTGCCAGCTCCATGGAGGTAAGTATTAGTGTTTATTTTTTATTGTTGCAATCACGGACCAGACCTCTCTTACTGGTACTGGGGGGCTTTTGTTACTGGCACATGGGGGCACTGGGGGCATTTGTTCCTGGCACATGGGGCACTGGGGGCATTTGTTACTGGCACATGGGGGCACTGGGGGCATTTCTTACTGGCACTGGGGGCATTTCTTACTGGCACTGGGGGCATTTCTTAATGGCACGGGAGCACTGGGGGCATTTTTACTGCCACTGGGGGCATTTCTTAATAGCACATGGGGCACTGGGGGCATTTTTACTGGCACATGGGGGCACTGGGGGCATTTCTTACTGGCACATAATTTGGGGGGCATCTATGGGGGTGGGATACTTTTTACTGGCACATGATTTTGGGGGGGAATCAATGGGGGGAACTTCTGGCGCATTATTGGGGTGTTTCTTACTGACACATAATTTGGGGGGCATCTATGGGTAGGGAGCACTTCTTACTCGCACATTATTGGGGTGAAATTTTGGGGGCACTTCTGGCACAATATTGGGGCACTTCGTACTGGCACACTATTGAGGGGCACTATGGGGGCACTTCTTACTGGCACATTATTGTGGGGCACTATGGGGGCACTTCTTACTGGCACATTATTATTAGAATTATTAGTTAGGACTTTGGGAGACACTATTACTGTGGGGGGTGCCCTGGCACAGTATCAGCATAGCACAGTTATTTTTGGGGGGCGTTATGTTTACACTATTACTGTCAGGGGCACTATTTGATGGGCGCAGTTATTTTAGGACACTGTGTGCCAATAATTATTGAAGGGCACTATCTGTGTGGTACTAGTGGCACAGTACTGGGGAAGGTAGGATGATTTGTCCAGAAGACGGGAGGATGATGGAAAAGTAGTAAACTAAGATTTTTTTTCTGTCAAACTGCAGAGATGAGAAATGGCTGAAAAATGGCGTTTGGTCTGAAAAGAGAAGATGAGGAAAGAGAAGATCTACATCAGAGGAGACGTCACTGAATGTAAGAGGTATGGGCTGTATTAGGCTTCATTCACACGAACGTTATGTTCTGCAGTCTGCAAATTGCGGATCCGCAAAAAAAGGATGATGTTCCGTATGGCATCCGTTTTTTTTGCAGATCCACTGTAACAATGCCTATCCTTGTCCACCAAACGGACAAAAATAGGAATGGACATACAGATGTGGACAGCACACAGTGTTCATTTAAGTGAATGGGTCGGCATCTGAGCCGCAAAATATGCAGATCGGAGGCTGCAAAAACAACTGTCGTGTGAATGTAGCCTTACCCTGTATGTTCTGTAGTGATATACGTAATGTTAGGAGGGAAAAGGTTAGGGTGAGAATTTGGCATGGGGGGGGTGTTCAATTTTTGACTTGGCCGGCAGAAAAGCTAGGTGCACCAGCGCTGAAGGAAGGGGGGGGGGTGGCCCAAGCTGAACTCTTGCACCAGGGCCCATGAGCCTTTAGCTACGCCCCTGATACTGATGGTGTAAAAAGTCAGGACACTGAAGTAGACCAGAGAATGGAGCGCTTCACTCACTGCTCCCCACGCCTGCATTCTGATGATCATTAGCATTCACACCATAAGATGCACTGCCATTTTTACCCCCACTTTTGGGAGGGAAAAATGTGCTTCTTATGGTATATATAATACACAAGCTTACAAACACCATCAACATTTTTTTTTAGCCACTTGAAATAGAGTAATGTGACTCTGCTGTACAGAAAAAAAAACAGTTGAACATTTTTAACAAAGGCCAATTGAAACATTATATTAGCCTTTTCAGACGACATAAGTATTGCAATGTATTTCTATGACTAAACAGTTTATAAAGATCATGAATTTCTCAGTGCCTGGAAAGACCATACCCTGTTCCTGTGCATAGTCATGTCCCCTGACCCTGTCAATCAAGCAGAAGTGGGGTGCCGGCAGAGGAAGCAGGAGGAACCAAAGTACACAAAATGTCTTGGCCCCACTTATGTATTAAAAGTATGCTTATGTATTAAAAGTAATGTTTCTCCAGAATGAAGCAATGGATCACTAAGTGAAGGGTATCATTACATTCAACTGAGCTGATCCTACAAGGCATTGTGTCTGGTTTAACAGTGAATTTCCTAGGGACAGAGGATACCTATCAATTTTAAACACTTTTTAAAAGGCATAGTGACATGTCAGTAGCTTTAATCAGTGTTGGTTGCTGCGTGCCCAGGAAAGCGGAGTTATTACTCACACTGACACCCCCTGGGGTGATAGGAAGGGTGCACATTTCTTCTCTCCGAGGCACACCATAGTTATGGCTGCTGCCTGATGGTTGTTGAAGGTGCCCTTTAGGTTCCATTCACATGTCCGTATGTCATTGCGGATCCGCAAAACACGGACACCGGCCATGTGCATTCCGCATTTTGCGGACCGCACATGGCTGGCTCTATAATAGAAATGTCTGGTCTTGTCCATGGCTGGACAAGAATAGGAAATGTTCTATTTTTTTGCAGGGCCACGGACCAGAAGTGGGGATGCGGACGGCACACTGTGTGCCGTCCGCATCTTTTGCGGCCCCATTGAAAATGAATGGGTTCGCACCCGTTCCGCAAAATTGCGGAACGGATGCGGACCCATTTCCAGGACGTGTGAATGGAGCCTTATAGTGAGGAATTGTGAGGTGCAAGGCAAGGTCCCCTGCAGTGTGGAGGCAATAATGGGGCAGTTTTAGCAGTAGAACAGTTCTTTGCTTGGCATTAAAGTTTCAATACAGCATTTACAGACTTTACATGGACAGGCAGATCTTCCATAATTTTGCAAATTCACAGATCTTACGGGTTAAATGGCTGCAAAGAAAGTTAATAGGCCAGGATGCCTAATTAATGGAATTTTTCCTCACATTGGACTTCTCTAACAGATTTTACCGTAAACATTCAGAAATAGGGGCACAACATTTCACTATGCAACCATGAGGCAGCCCCCATTGTCAGACTAAGTTCAGCATCTTTTTCACATGTTTCTGTACTCATAGTTAATAGTGCTACAGGTTTCCATGGCAGGATGTAGTATAGTGGGCATATCCAGATACTGCCTTTGTAAGTCTGTCCAGGCACTAGAAGACTTTGGAGGCTAGATAGACTTTATAGCAGGGATGCCCAACCTGTGGCCCTCCAGCTGTTGCAAAACTACAACTCCCAGCATGCCTTTACAGCCTACAGCTATTACAGCATGCTAGGTGTTGTAGTTTTGCAACAGCTGGAGGGCCACTTGTTGAGCATCCCTGCTTTATAGGCTGTGGAGCCTATAACCTTCTCTATAAACAGTTTATCTCCATGGAGATTCTTCATGCACCTCCTCTCAACACCAGAATGTTTTTCAATATTTTCTCTGTATCTTTTCTAGTTTTGTTCTACATATATCTACTTCTTTGGCTGGTTCACTATACAAGGCCATATTTCTGCTTCCTTCTACTTCACCTTCAAGACCAGAGATGCCCAACCAGCAGTTCTTCCATCATGCCCAGACAGCCTACATACAGTATCTCACAAAAGTGAGTACACACCACAAATTTTTGCAAATATTTTATTATATCTTTTCATGGGACAACACTAAAGATATGCCACTTTGATATAATGTAAATTAGTCAGTGTTTAAAAAAACAGTGTAAATTTGATGTGCCCTCAAAATAACTCAATATACAGCCATTTACTGACCAGCCAAAATTTCAGTTTTTGATATTAAGTTTTCTCAGTCACGACTAAGAGTAAATTCTAAGAGCAATTCTGCCATTTTTTTTTACAGCGTTCACCGTTGGGGATTATTTACCTGATATTTGTGTAGTGTGGGTCGTTACGGACGTGGTGATGCCAAACGTGGGGATTTTTTTTTGCAATTTCTTTTTTTTAATTTAATAAATGTTTTGTTGTTTTTTTTTAACTTTTTTACCACTTAAAAGTCCCACAAGGGGACTATAACTGGCAATCTTTTGATTGCTTTTAAAATACAATGCACTTTCCCTATAGTGTATTGCATTTTAATGTCAGTGCTATACTGACATTGACCAGCAGCCTGTGCCAGAGTGGCACAGCCTGTTGGAAAACACTCAAGGAATGGCTTGGAATGGCTTGGGGCCTATACCAATCCCCAGCCAGCCTTTACACACATCGGCACCCCGCTATTGCATTTGCGGGGTGCCGATAGGAGACAGAGGGAGTTAGGGGTTAAACAGCCATCATGTGAGAGCTGACCCCTCGTTCTCAGCTTCACAGGGGACCCATGCAGCGCATAGACCGGGCTGCCATGAAGGCGATGGTCCAGACTAAGGCCACCATTATTTTCCAGCACTGCCTTAACTCTCTTGGGCATGGAGTTCACTAGAGCTTCACAGGTTGCCACTGGAATCCCCTTCCACTCCTCCATGACGACATCACGGAGCTGGTGGATGTTAGGGACCTTGCGCTCCTCCATCTTCCATGTGAGGATGACCCACAAATGCTCAATATGGTTTAGGTCTGGAGACATGCTTGGCCAGTCCAGCAGCCTTACCCTCAGTTTCTTTAGCAAGGCAGTTGTCGTCTTGGAGGTGTGTTTGGGGTCATTATCATGTTGGAATACTGCCCTGCGGCCCAGTTTCGAAGGGAGGGGATCATGCTCTGCTTCAGTATGTCACAGTACATGTTGGCATTCATGGTTCCCTCAATGAACTGTAGCTCCCCACAGCCGGCAGCAGTCATGGTGCCCCAAATCAAGACACTCCCACCACCATGCTTGACTGTAGGTAAAAGACACACTTGTCTTTGTACTCCTCACCTGGTTGCTGCCACACACACTTGACACCATCTGAACCAAATAAGTTTATCTTGGTCTTATCAGACCACAGGGCATGGCTCCAGTAATCCATGTCCTTAGTCTGCTTGTCTTCAGCAAACTGTTTACAGGCTTTCTTGTGCATCATCTTTAGAAGAGGCTTCCTTCTGGGACGACAGCCATATAAATATAGATCTGACAAGTCCACCGTCAGATAAAGTCAGATAGAAACAATAGTGGAATAAGAAAATCACTGTCACAGAATTATCACTAAAACATAACCTTTACTGATCAATAAAGATAAAAACAACAAAGAAGGGAAATAACGGCATAATGTGATTATGTAAGTGCTCATGTAGAAAACACTGAGGGATTAGGAAAGGAAATTGAACAACCGTATTTTTCGCCCTATAAGACGCACTTTTTTCCCCCAAAAGTAGGGGGAAAATGCGGTGCGTCTTATAGGGCAAATACAAGTGAGCGCTTCCATAAGGAAGTGCTCACTTGTACGTAAGGACCCCCATCAGACCTCAGATCAGCCCACCCAGCCACTTAAAGACCATACTTACCTGTCCTGCGCTGCCGCTGCCCTCCGAACCCGCGCTCTGCTATCTTCCCTGCCGGCGCGCACGCTGCAGCGTCACGTCATAGTGCGCGCCAACAGGGAAGAGAGTGGAGCACGGAGCGCGGGACCGGAGGGCAGCGGCAGCGCAGGACAGGTAAGTATGGTTTTATAAGTGGCTGGGTGGGCTGATCTGAGGTCTGATAGGGGCACAAGACGCTGATCTGAGGTGTGAAGGGGGCACAAGACGCTGATCTGAGGTGTAAAGGGGGCACAAGACGCTAATCTGAGGTCTTATGGGGGCACAATATGCTGATCTGAGGTCTGTTGGGGGCACATTCTGCTGATCTGAGGTCTGATGGGGCACATACTGTTGATCTGAGGTCTGATGGGGGCACATACTGTTGATCTGAGGTCTGATGGGGGCACATTCTGCTGATCCGAGGTCTGATGGGGGCACATTCTGCTGATCTGAGGTCTGATGGGGGCACATTCTGCTGATCTGAGGTCTGATGGGGGCACATTCTGCTGATCTGAGGTCTGATGGGGGCACATTCTGCTGATCTGAGGTCTGATGGGGGCACATTCTGCTGATCTGAGGTCTGGTGGGCGCACAGTGAGATGGTATGGGGGCACAGAGGTCTGGTGGGGAGCTGACATGGAGGGCTGATATGGTGTATTTTCCTACACTAAAACCTAGGTGCGTCTTATGGGCCGGTGCATCTTATAGGGCAAAAAATACGGTATCCCTATTACTCTCCCTCATACTAATGAGGCCCTACCTACAAAGCGGAATAGCAATCCCGATAGGGGCGATCCCATGTCAGGAACCTCCTAGAAACCCTAGTATGTCCCTGACACAGAAGAAAGTCCCATCACCACCATACCGCAAAATTGACAAAAAGTCAATGTCAAGTCAGTCAAAAAGTCCAATTAAATAAACCTTACTAAAAAACGATACTCAAAAAGATGTCAATCAAAAGCACAATAGCTAATAATGTAATGACTAGAGATGAGCGAATCTATTCTCTGCTTCGTATTGTTTGAGATGAAAGTTTAGAGGGACAGCTGGGTCTTGGTAGATTTGCAGTGGTCTAATACTCTTTCCATTTCAATATGATCACTTGCACAGTGCTCCTTGGGATGTTTAAAGCTTGGGAAATCTTTTGGTATCCAAATCCGGCTTTAAACTTCTCCACAACAGTATCCCTGACCTGTCTGTTGTGTTCCTTGGTCTTCATGATGCAGAACCCTGAGACTATCACAGAGCAGGTGCATTTATACAGAGACTTGATTACACACAGGTGGATTCTATTTATCTTCATCAGTCATTTAGGACAACATTGGATCATTCAGAGATCCTCAATGGACTTCTGGAGTGGGTTTTCTGAACTGAAAGTAAATGGGACAAATAATTTTGCACGCCCCACTTTTCAGTTTTATTATTACAAAAAAAGTTTAAATGATCAAATAAATTTCGTTCCACTTCACAATTGTGACCCACTTGTTGTTGATTCTTCACCAAAAATTTAAAATGTTATATCTTTTTGTTTGAAGCCTGAAATGTGGCAAAAGGTTGAAAAGGTCCAGGGGGCCAAATACTTTTGCAAGGCACTGTATATCAATCAACAATATGGGCAAGTATACACCATGCCAACCCCCATCCAGATTGGGACAGATAATAACCTAATTACATAGATATGTAGAAAATGATCATGGTAAAATAGTAGTCCCATGAGGGTATACTTGCGCCATCATTAGTCCAGTCAAGACATCCATGGATGTTCAAAAGTGGAAATCTGACTCCTATATAGGGAACCCTGATGGAGCGTAGTTTCTAGGAGGTTCCTGACACGGGATCGCCCCTATCGGGGCGGCTATTCCGCTTTGTAGGTAGGGCCTCATTAGTATGAGGGAGAGTAATAGGGATAGTTCAATTTTGTTTCCTAATCCCTCAGTGTTTTATACATGAGCCCTTACATAATCACATTACACCGTTGTTTCCCTTCTTTGTTGTTTTTATCTTTATTGATCAGTAAAAGTTATGTTTTAGTGGTAATTCTATGATGTGGACGACAGCCACGCAGACCAATTTGATGCAGTTCAGATGCAGGTCTAAGCAATGCTGACCCCCTCACCCCTTTAACCTCTGCAGCAATGCTGGCAGCACTCATAAGTCTACTTTGAAAAGACAACATCTGGATATTACGCTCAGCACGTGCACTCAACTTCTTTGGTTGACCATGGCGAAGCCTGTTCTGAGTCTTGTTATACCGCTGTATGGTCTTGGCCAACGTGCTGCAGCTTAGTTTCAGGGTGTTGGCAATCTTCTTATAGATTTGGCCTTCCTTATGTACACCAAGAATTCTTTTTTTCAGATCCTCTGAGAGTTCTTTGCCATGAGGTGCCATGTTGAACTTCCAGTGACCAGTATCAGAGAGTATCAGAGAGAGAGTGTGAGAGCGATAACACCAAATTTAACACACCTGCTCCCCATTTACACCTGAGACCTTGTAACACTAACGAGTCACATGACACCGGAGAGAGAACATGGCTAATTAGGCACAATTTGGCCATCTTCACTTAGGGGTGTACTCACTTTTGCTACCAGCGGTTTAGACTTTAATGGCTGGGGGTTGAGTTATTTTGAGGGCGCACCAAATTTACACTGTAATACAAGCTGTACACTGACTACTTTACATTGTATCAAAGTGTCATTGTCACGGACATTCCTATGACAGATAACAGGAGGTCTGTCAGATTGGCAACACATGGTGTAATCTGACATGCTTTCCCTTTTTGTTGTTGGTTTTTACCACACCCTTTTCCCTCAGGTGTTCCTGGTGTGGTAATTGTCCCTCTCCTATTTATTGCTTCTTCTCCCACTATTCCTTGTGGTTTATAGCTTCAGTGTTGTGGTGGTGAGCAGCAGTTTGGTTTCAGCTAAGATCCTGGAGCCTCCATTTCTTTATTGAAAGATAAGTTTCCATTTCCCCTTCAGTGTGTTTTGTTATTAGGCCTTAGGGAGACTCCTGTTCGTCCTTCCTTTTGGATGAACAGGTAGACTCATTCCTGTCATTAGTTTCCAGGGTCCTATAGGGTCAGTTCGGTGTTTAGGTTGCTATGTATGAACTTGCCTACCTTTGAAGCCTGTTCATACTGGTAGATAGACAGGATTTGAGCCAGGGTTTCCTGTAGGAGGTGTCCATCTTCCTTCCTTAGTTTCTAGGCCTAATCTCCATTCCCTCCTACGCTTGGTTTGGTCCCGTCCCCCCACACACACACACACACCTGCGCGTGACAGTCATATCTTCAGTGTTGTCCCATGAAAAGATATAATAAAATATTTATAGAAATGTGAGGGGTGTACTTACTGTGAGATACTGTATATCAACCTACATATAGAGTTCTAAGCACTCCCTATGGGGAGCTTGACAAAAGCCTGACCTATTGACAGTAGCTAAGGTCTATTAACTCTTTGTGTACCATAAATACATGAACTGCATATCCCACATAATAAAACATGGTGAACTCTTTTGCAGTGAACCATTACAGTAGTAGTGGGATACTGCAGGGTCTCTGTGCTGGCTGAGATCGGGATGTGAAAATAATTGGATGGTCATAGTGCTTCTGCTCCTTACTTTTAGTGATTAGAGGAGAGTGGGGCAAGTGTATTGATTTATAGAAAGCCCATAGGTTTTCTATCAATCTGGACATCATACGCTTGGCAGTCTGAGAAGAATCAAGTGGAGGTCAACATGGATGTCCACGGATCAAAACTTCAGATGTTAGTATGACACATTAGAAGTTTGTAAAAAAATATGTGCCAATTAAGAGTAAACAATATTGGATAACAGAACGATGTTTAGTTATTTTGTTGCACTTACAAGGGTAAGCTCAAACATCTATAGGTTTTGGAGTTGAGAAAATCTTCACAAATCTTTACTGAAGGTCCAGTGAAAGGATTGTAGTTCACTCAACTTACCTCTAGATGGCGGCATACACTGTACTGTAAATGATCCTTGCCCTTACAATGTTGAGATTCTAAGACAAGAATCAGGAACCCTATTGATATGCAGCATTTGAACTGCTCTCCCTGATCTTTTGACCTGGGGTCATGGATAAAGGGTTGGGGGTAGTTGGACCAGAATGCCTATTCTTTTATGAATGACTGACATTTGGGCCTGGACATCAGGTGTCCAAAAAGCTTAGGACAAAAATCCTTTACCCTTTTACAAGACCATGGACTAATCATCTGTAGGTAAGAAATAAGATTAAAAAACTAACAGAAAACTACTAAAAGGGAAGATCCATAAGTTGCATAACCACTTAATGATCAGGCCTTTTTGGGCCCTAATATCCAACTTAATATTTTGCCTCTCCGCATTAAGTTTTTTTTTTTTTTTTCATTTACAGCTGTATTTTTTTCTGATACTGTTTAGGAGGATACACATAAATTGCAGCGTCAGTTTTCTATATTTTTGTAATATTTTTTGTCTTTGCAACCTCTGATACTCGCAGTTGTATCTTTTGGTCCACATTTTTTAGGATGTTTTTCAGGCACCATTCCAGATTTACAGAGGCTGTGAGGTGCCAAAACATAAGAGTTACCCTAAACATACCTCACTTTAGAAACCAGAAACCCCTTTAAGGGCATTTGTCAGCAGATGTGCACCTATGAAACTGGCTGACCTGATGCATATGCTGTTTGGGCAAATGGCGATGTTCTGAAGAGAAGGAGAAGGAGGCCATTTATCTTTTGAAGGACAGATTTTGGGTACCATGTCACATTTACAACACCCCTGAAGTACCAGCACAGTAGAAGTCCCCCAAAAAATAACCCAATTTTGGGAACTACACCCCAGGGGTATAATGATGGTTTTGATCACACAGGTGCTTTATAGAATGTATTAATACTGAACATTGAAAATGAAAGATAACATGTTTTACTATGTTGATTTAGCTCTAAATATTTAATTTTTACAAGGGGTAAAAGGAGAACAACACCCTAAAAACTGTTACACAATTTCTCCTGAGTTTGGATACACCTAATATGGTCATAAACAGCTGTTTGGGCAAATGGCAGGTCTCAGGAAGGAAAGAGCGCCAATTGGATTTTGAAATGAGGACTTGAAAGGGATTCAAATGCCATGTCTCATTTGAAACATCTCTGAGGTACCAGTACAATACAGTAGAAACCCCCAAGAAATGTCCTCATTTTGGAAACCAAACCCCTAGTAATTCATATAGGAGTATAGTGATGGTTGTAACACCGCACCTTCCCCCTAGTGTTCCATAGACTTCATTATCATTGAATATGAAAAATTACATTTATTTTTCCAATAGTGTGTTGCTTTAGTCCCAATTTCTTTCATTTTCACAAGGCTTAATTGGAGAATAACCTATGGCACTACCTCATGTGTGGTCATATACTGCTTTATATATACTTATTCCGATCCGTGTCTCCGTTCCGCACCGCCCCGCATCTTCCGGATTCCAGACCCATTCAATTGACATGAATGCCACAAGGGCCCTTTTTCAAACACCCTCACTGCTTTTCCAAAAAGTATAGATGGGGTGTGGGCAAGTGGAACTGAGCCCTGAGCTCCATCGCCCCAACTTATTTAACAACCGGTGCACATTACACCAGAAATCTCTTTCAGCTCCTGGCTGGAGTAGATTTTACTTCTGCTGCACGAACAACAAAAGATGTGACAAATGTTGATGATATACATCTTTCCTCACTAGGGTTAATAAGTGCCATCATATATTTATTTTTATATTTCTGTAAATTACCTAGTTGGAGCAACAGGAAACTGGCCACTGCACTTGGAGCACCACTAGCATAATGCCCCCTGTGCTCTCTGTACAACCCTCTCCCCTTTGAGTGACAGGTCTGGCCATCTCATCCAGCCCTGTGTTCTTGTGGCAGCACCAAGGCTCAGTGACTTAACACTTGCGCAGTGAATCAGATGCAGCTCCTTTCTGAGTTTGGGAAACAGCAGAAGATCCATTGCGTAAGCACTGAGTCAGCTCAACTCGGCCATTGCACAGTGGATCTGATGAGCGCTGCTTTCTGAGCTCATCGTATCCACTGTGCAAGCGCTGAGTCACTGAGTCTTGGCGCTGCTGTGAGATCATGGAGCTGGACAGGATGTCCTGCCTATTTACTTAAAGGGGAGGGGGAGTACAATGAGCACAGAGGGCTCCATGTGCCTAATTTAGATAAATATAAAAATAAATATGTTGACACTTATTAACCCTAGTGAGGACAGAAATATATCGTTTTACTCAGCATGATCAACCCTAACATGCATCATGCTGACAGAAGCTCTTTAAGAGGCATGCAATTTTTAGTAACTTGGTTGAATCTTCCTCTAGCAGGGTTATTTTTGGAGTCTTAATAAACGATCCTCTAATTTCCAGTCTGTGGGCTGTCATGTGGTAGTTTCAGTTTCAGTTTCATCCCAAATTGGCATAGACGGCTAAATATTTTTTCTACATTCAACAAGATATCGTACAGCAGCTTTGTGTATCAGATATGGTATGTGCTCTCCACTCAAGTTTTTAAAAAATCAGAACCATAAAATGCTAGAATACTGGGATCTAGTGATTCTGTGGTGGTTTTAATACATCACAGTTGGGAAGAACATGGTATAACTGAAGGACTTATGTATCAGTTATGCCTCTCACTTCCATATTTTCGAGCAGTGGCTTTCAACCTGGGGTATGTGGTTCTCAACCTGACCTAACGTCCAGCAGTGTTTTGTTGCTGGTTGGAAGGGTACTAACATGCCAGTCAACATGCTTTCAGAGTAGGCACGTCAACTCTTAAAGCCCCTTCCTGCTGCTGCTTCTGTTATGTGTGTCCACCTGCAGCCACCAGTAATATTGTTATACAGGTCTGTAAATGGGAAGGGGGTTGTAATGTATGGGCTCTGTAATTTTCAGGGGGCCTAATCTGGGGTCTTCTTTTTATGGGTTCAGTATATTCTAGGTAGACTGATCCAGGGTGTGTTTACAGGGAGGGTCTGCGGTCTGTATACAAGGAGATCTCAGCTCAGATAGAACTACATGCCTGTCTTTCCTGCAGAACCATTTCATTCACTTTTACTGTAATTTTCTAATTTTCTCAGCACATTTGCTTCCTCTGTCATTGAAATTCTGTGCACAACAACATCAACAAAAAATGCATTTGTGTTTCCGAACATCTCGTGGAGCTGACAAGTCCCATAAAATCTATTAATGCATTTAATGAAATCCCCACTCTGAGCAGCACACATGAATGAGTGCCGAATGGGAATTGGAAATGAAAATGTTTTTGTAAGCAATGTGCTAAGAGACACAGATTCTGCTCTTCTGTCTTCTTACGGAGGCTGCAAATGCACCTGACAAATATGACGCTGCACAAGATGTCAATCATCTAGAGGTCTTTAATGGCACCTTGTTCTGCAGTCATAAATTATATTGTGATTTTCAGACTATATGATAAACTGAGAAAACAACTGCGCCAAAATAATCCTGCGTCTGGTAGCCTGAATGACTTGGGCCTGCTTTCTTGTTTTCTCCCACCTGAACTTGGGCCTTATCATCCAATGACTCATCCAGTGACTCTTGGGCTATTATTCATGCTGTGCTCAAACAATTGTAGTGCAACCTCAATGCCTCCATATCAGGGGAAAAGCCACAGACGACTTCCAACAATTGAACAAGTTAGGCTGTTTTACTGCAACCGTTGTATGGTCATGGAATACTGCGGAGCTCTAGCATTGTGGTTCAGAATTTTTTATCACAGCTTAACTATCGTTTCATGAATTTGTTAATGTATAGGACATTGATATAAAGTGTTTTTCTAATATATATTATTAGGGTATTATGTTAAATTTTATTAGAAAACAGCCTATAACATGTTCCCTTAGCAACTCTCTAACAGACCATTGAGCTAATAAAATTCTGTCTTCAGCCTTCTACTGAATATCAAAGCAGAGGTAGCCTTCTCAGCCTGCCTCTCCTCTCCCTGCTGTGGCTGCTGCCTACCTACCTTTGCTTTGCATGTCTGTCAAAAATACAACGATTAGAGCAGGGAGAAGAGAGCAAAGCTCAGTCAGAAGGTTGCTAAGGGAACACTTTATAGGCTGATTTCTAATAAAATGAAACTATTTCCTAGTAAAGTATATTAGATAAACACTTTATATCACTACCTCTACACAGTAACAAAAAAATAATAAATTAAATGACAGTAAAGGAGGATTTACACCGCACAATTGTTGGGCAGATTATCGAGAGTGAATGTCACGGCCCGTTCTCAGTAATCCACTCATTTAAATGTGCTGCCGAATACCCAATGAACAAGAAAAAAATGTGCTCATCGTGTGAAATTATTTTTCATGCAGCACAGATCATACGGCATAACCAGTGATCTGCTCCCCAAAAATAATAAAACTGTATGATGACAAGCAATGGCAGTAGCGATCACTCATCCCCATATGGAGATGATTGCTGGATGTAAATGCAGCTCCTCACTTTATGTCTTATGTAACTAAGCTAACACATATTCATTGTATACTGAGAAGGAGGTTTGTTTGCTGACAATTAGAGATGAATGAACTTATCAAAAATTGGATTCGGCTGCTTCGCCTAATTTCATAAAGATATTCAACTCGTTACGAATTACTTCTTCACAAATCTCATTCCATTGTATGGAGCAGGCGTAATGACAGGAAACAGCAATTGCACTGTCCCCATCATTGAACTGCTTAGACGCCACGTTCATCGCTGATCGTGGCATCTGACAATAAAATTGAGGCCTTTCAGGGGTTAATCAGAGTTAAAAAAAACATACTCACCTCATCCATTTGCTAGCGGGGAGGCTGCCGCGGCCATCTTGATTGAAAAAACCACGCAAAATCTCATGCGGTGACGTGATGATGTCATCACGCTGGCTGGGTACATGACGTCATCGTTGGTGACGTCACCGGGCCCGGCCAGCATGCTGATGTTGTGACATCACACATCACCGCGTTTGAGATTTCGCGCAGTTTCTTCCATCAAGATGGCCGCAACAGCCTCTCCGCTAGCAAATATATGAGGTGAGTATGTTTTTTTTTCACTGCCATTTCAGGAAGAATAGATTCATTACCACAAAGCTGCTAGCTTTGTGGTGATTTTTTCCTGAAATTCAGATCAAAGTCAATTTGTTCAAATTCAATTCGCTCAACACCACTGACAATAAATGGTAACACTTTAGTTTACATTCAGAGGCTAAAAAAAAAACTGTCCTGATGTATCCCTGTTCACGCAGTAGATGGGATAGTTAAAATGTAGGTGAGTGCAGGGCAGAGATTTGTGTTGTATACACAATGTTGGATACATTGTAGCAAACCGCAGCAGTGTGAACAGGGCTAGGCTAGAAGATGGTGGTTTCGGCCTCTGAATGCAAACAAATACAGAAAGCAGCAAAAAAATAGGGAGGAATAAAGCACAAATTTATTACAAAGTTGCAGAACTTTTAGGCCCCATTCACACATCCGTATTTTTGGTCCGATCCATATTTTTGGCAGATTGGATGCGGACCCTTTTGTTTCGATTTGTGCTGTCCGCATACCGTATGTCCATTCCGCAGTCCCCCAAAAATCATACAACATGTCCTATTCATGTCCGTTTTGAGGACAAGCATAGGCATTGTTACAATGGGGCCATAAAAAAAATGGATGCAACACAGACGTCACACGGACGTTATCTGTATTTTTTGTAAATCCATGTTTTGAGGACCACAAAATACTTACGGTCATGAGAATGGACCCTAATTGTGATTTATCATACATTACATGTGATTAAGTATTTATGTGATAAAAATTAATAGTTAATAATGTCATAACTAATACCACATAAAATTTATACCATGAGGAACAGCTCAACAAGAAACTTGCAACTGGAAATGCTCTACATGACATGTCGGGTTCCTAGTTCATAAGCTTGTATCTAGCTGTCTTCCAGGTCCTTATGTAGTTGGCCTTGTCTCTGCGCCTCTCCACCTGGGACATGTAAAGATGTGCTCAATGCCAGATGACTCCAACAGGCTAATTAACTAATAAGTGTTGTCGCTTGCATTGTGCCCTTCTTCCAGAACAGCAGCAGTATGGCTAATGTTGGCCTTGGAGGAGTAACATGGATGAACGCTTTCACTGGGGTGCAGGAGAAGACGTCTGCAGACCTTTCTCTCAGTCTGGCTAATTAAAGGAGCTACGATTCCCTGACAGAAGTTGAGCAGATTATCTTCATGCCATATGTTCCCAGAAGTGGCAGCACTCACTATAGCACTACTGTCTTCATCACCAAGGAGCTAGATAATCCCTCTTGTTCATCTCAATGTGTGAACAGCAATGAATAACTTCTCTCTGTTACCTTACCGTGGTACCGAACTCTGCAAGATGACCTTCGGAGGTGAGATCCAGCCCAACTACTGTCACATGTGGACAATGACTAAAGAGAACTGATTCTTCTACCCAAAGCTAGTACATGTGAAGAAGGTGAGGATGGGCACCACGAGGTGCGTCACGAGTGCTAGGCCCATAACTGAAAAGACTAGAGCATGCAAAGAGACAATGCACCTTGGATAAATATTCAAAAAATGACAATACTTTATTAAAGACTTCACAATGTTTTCAGAAAAGAACAAAATGTAAAAACAATTAAAACACCACACAAATGCCTCTTTCCCATGAGCTTTTCTGCAATTCATATACGGCATTTATTTTGTGTATCTGAATGGTATATCATTCAGAATCTAGGCATATTCCAGAGCCATATCCCAATATGGACAGAGCTCCCCACAGGAAGATTATTTGGAGATTTGTATGTTTTTTTCAGTTGTGCTTCCTCTGAACTCTTTTATATTTTCCTTTTTTTATTTCTTTTTTACTTCATTTTATGGATTATTGTATCTTGCTTTCATTGCTACTCTCTTGGACTTACCTAAGCCTACAATATTCAGGGAGGTGTAGGAAGCAGCTACATTTATACTCTGTTCAGAAGCCCTAGGCAGATGGGCGTTGCTCAGTCTAAAAGAGGACGCCACCCTCAATATATACTACAAGAAAATTTAGACTAGCAATACATGTTCACAGGTGCATATCCATAAAGCAAGCATACAGAAAAATAATAAAAATATGGCTGCACAACATTTCACATGCAAAAAATAGAACTAAGGAATGGGGATCATTCTAAATTAAAGTGGTATTATACCTACTAGAAATGAAAATTTAAATATTGTAGGCTTAGCAGGGGCGTAGCTATAGGGGGTGCAGAGGTAGCAGTCGATACCGGGCCCAGGAGCCTGAGGGGGCCCAAAGACCCTTGTGCCACATAAGAAGACACACAAAGCACTGACAGAAGGGGGGCCCAAGATGAACTCTTGCACCAGGGCCCATGAGCCTTTAGCTACGCCCCTGAGCCTTAGGTAAGTCCAAGAGAGGCAGTCTGTTAGTGTTAGGTACCCATCTGCGGAAGCCACCTTGGCGCCTGGTAGATGGGCCCGACACATGTTTGATCAAAAATGTGCGCAAAGAGCTTCTATGAATGATCCCCATTCCTTAGTTTTATTGTTTGCATGTGAAATGTTGTGCAGCCATATTTTTATTATTTTTTTTACATGCTTTTTGTGCGCTTTTTACATTTTGTTCCATTGCTATTTTCTGAACACTTTGTGAAGTCTTAGGGCTCATGGACATGACTGTGGTTTTGGTCCGCGTTCGATCTGCATTTTTTGCGGATCAGATGCGGACCTATTCACTTTAGTTGGGTCACAAAAGATGCGAACAGCAAACCCATGTGCTGTCCGCATCAGTATTTCCATTCCGCGGCCCCGCAAAGAAATAGAGCATATCCTATTCTTATGTATTTAACGAGAAACGATAGGACAGTTCTTAGGAGGTCAGGACGTTATTTTCTGCAAAATACTGAACACACACGGCCGGTATATGTGTTTTGCGGATCCGAAATTTGCAGACCGCAAGAACGGCAACAGCCATGTGCATGAGCCCTTAAAGGGATTCTGTCACCAGTAAAATCACTGTTAACCCCTTCCTGAGGCAGCAATCTTTTGTTGTTTTTTTTTCAATTTTTACTCATTTATACCTTTCCCAGAGCCATAACATTTTATTTTATTTTTATTTTTACATAGGACAGCGATCAACAACCTCCAGCACTCCAGCTGTTATGAAACTGCAACTCTCAGAATCCTCTTTTCATTTCTATGGGATTTGCAGTATCACAGCAGTGGAGTGCCGATGGTTGCTGATCCCAGACATTGCCGTTATACTTAGTGGCTCTGCCTTCCCTACAACTGCCGCGCCCTCTACACTTTGATTGATAGGGCCAGGCAGTGAAAACATCATCATGCCCGGACCTCTCAATCAAAGTAGCAAGGACGCAGCAGTTGCAGAGTAAGCAGAGCCTCTAGGTGTAATGACAACGCCCCTGTTGCTCCTAGAGGCTCATTTGCATATATTAAAACCTCATTTTTCTCAGTAATGTGGGCACATATGAACATGGGACCAACACAGATGCCTTCAGCTGCCAAGTACACATGTAATAGAGCAGCCAGTTTCATATCTACAAATCTGCTGAGAGATGCCCTTCCTTAGATGAGATCATGAAAGGTGATTATGTGGGGTTCTGATCTGTGGGGTCCTCCCGGAATAGCTCTTTAATCAGCGTAACCTGTCCACCATCACCTATAAAAATGCGAAGGATTTCTTAGGAATCTGCTCAATAAACATCATTTATAACCCCCCACAATAGGACTGAACTGTACCAGAAGGTCTGTACATCTCACGGTGAACAGAGGGGCATGGGTGACAATTGCTTTCCAGTATGACAATTCCTCACCGGTCACAGGCCACACACAATAGGTGAAGGTTTTCCAGATAAAATAAACCAGAACAATATTGTTAAATGGACTGGAAATGAGTTTCTAGGCCCTGAGCATCTGTATGATGGGATGGGGAGCGAGACCTGATCCAGAAGACTAGATTCAATTAAGAGACAACATTATCCGAAATCTCCCAGCTCTGCTCAAGTACAGATCCTGTTGTACCTGTGCTGCCGCGCTCCACGTTATGTCGGTGAAGCAAGTTTGTGTTAATCCTCAGCGACTATTATCTGCTGCTCCCCAGCCACCCACTCCTCCCTAATCACAATGCATAAAAAATCATCAAATAGCACAAATGTATGAATAAGGTGCTACAGGTCGTGGACTGGAGTTTGTCAGCTCTCCTACATAGTCATTGTTAAAGGGGAGCTCCACTTTTATGTAAAGATTAACTCGTGTACAATGAAAAGGTCTACAACTTTTTATCATTGTTTGTGTCAAATCCTTAGCATTTTAAGGATCTCTGCTTGCTGGGAACAGACTCTGTAAATGCTGTAAACCTCTAGAAACCTAATACCTTTGCACTGATACATGGTAACAAACCATCAGGATAGGAGAGATGTTTTTATGCTGCTGTAGAATTATATATTGTAACAAACCCTCAGCTGTGATACAAAATCTCAGCTGTGAAAATTAAAAAATGTTCCCTAATTTTCAGCCATGAGCAGCTGGTACGTATGGATACATCGTGGCAACATTAGGGGCTCCTTCATGCACACATATATCCAGATTTTTTACACTGACAACACCATGAATTCCAAGCATTTTAAAGAGAAATCTATAGGAAAAAAACACCAGAAAAAAAACTTATGTATGAAAACTCTGTGTGCGAACCCATTACTTACGGGGACACGATGGGCGGCATTGATACTATGACTGACACTTGTGGATATCCTGTAACTGACAACTTTGGGGTTGATGTGGCTGGCATTTATTGGAGCAGAATGGCTGGTATTAGTAGTGTAGCTGATGAATGACTTAGGCCAAATGTGGGTTCTGTGGTTGGCACTTGGTAGTGTGGTTAATATATAAGTGGTAGTGTGACTGGAATTTATATGGCTAGCATTTATGTTGGTTTGGTGTATGGCATTTATGTGGTAGTGTGGCTAGGATTTATATTGTTTTGGTGACTGGCATTTATGGGGTTCTATGGTTGGCAATTGGTAGTGTGGCTGGCATTTATGTAGTAGTGTGACTGACATTGATGTGGTGGTATATCTGGCATTGATGTGGGCTCTGTGTTTGGCATTTGGTAGTGTGGCTGGCATTTATGTGGTAGTGTGGCTGGCATTGACGTGGTAGTATATCTGGCATTGATGTGAGTTCTGTGGCTGGCATTTAAGTTTTAATGTGGCAGATATTTATGTGGTAGTGTGGCTGCCATTACTACAGGCACTGTGTGAAACATTTCAAGTCAAAGCATACTAGTATACTGCTCCATATGCACCTGTACCAAAAAGGTGATGGTGGAGGTTGTGGGTTATTTCTAGAGATAAGTGGAATTCTTGAAATATGTTTCAGTTCAGATTTGAGGGCTAGGGGTAAACGGATGGCAGCGGTGGTAACAAACACACTGCACTGTCACACGTTTCTTTTTCAATAAAAAAAAAAAGTCCTAAAAAATAATCCCATTTTGGTAGCAGATGCCTTCTGACGCCACCATTTTGATCAGTTTGTCCCAAAGAATGACAAAAGCATTGGATTTACTGACATTTTTGAAGTTGTTGAAGTTTTGACGTTTTTAAGAACTTTTTGAGAACTCTGGTTCATTAGAATCAGTTCACTCATCTCTAGTTATATCTAGTTGTGATGTCAGAACGGTGAAGGGTATGTATGTGGACTGTGTATGTGAAGTATGTGAGATACAGTCATTCCCTGTACAGCTCTGTGGAATAACTTGGCACTACGTATAAGTATCGCGCACCGTACATGTTACAAATCTTGCGCTGCTTGTACTACATCTCTATATCCGGAGAAGTCTTGTACGTCCTCCTCCTGTTCTTGGAGATTGCAGTAGAGGGATACCCCTGCCCCCCTCTTCTTGCTGCATTCACTCACTTCCCTTCTGCGGGGTCTACAGGAGTCTGTTCAAACAGCCCATTGTATGAAGTAAATAAATTAGTCTCTGTGCTCTCAGCCTGGCCCTCTGGCAGCTGCCCGCATTGTTGGTGCAGACAAGGGTTGAGGGGGGAGGGTCTGGCTTGCCCCTCTTTCCTTGTCCTTCCACACTCCTAGGTCAGCCAGGGTCAGCATTCCCGGCTCCTCGCACTTTCCTTGGCTTTTCTTCTTTGGTGATATATTATTTTACTGCTCTTTCAGACCCCTGCATATCTTGCCCGTGTTAAAGCTGAGGTGTCCAGCTCACACGCTTGGCCTGCTCCAAAGATCAATACTCAATTTCCCCAACAATTGGATCCATGTAGTACAGTTAGTAACCCTCTCAGTGCTGGAGGGGGACAAAAGCTTGAAAAATGATCATATTAGGCCATTAATCCACTAGTTAAAAAATCCTCATTAAATCTAAAAGCTGTTGCTTCATCCTTTTCTACCAGGTTATCTCGGTTCTATCTATCCCTGGGAAAGCTTACTAATGTCCAACATGGCAGCCATTACATCTCCTTCAGGAACAGTAACCCAGCTTCTCTAGCGTCCTGAATAGCATTTCTCTATAGTTTTGCAGCAGCATTAGAGCAGGGTGGCTTCACTGCATGCTACTTAGATTTATGTGTCGTAAGAGCCTTGGAAAGCCGAGTGACCACCCAGCAGGATGATCTAATATCCAGGGTTCTCACACTCCTGAATTACATATCTGTGGAGATGCATCTTCTGCTGTTCAGTGACTTCATATGTAGGCAGAAATGCCATTCATGCAGTGACCTGCTGGTTTACGGCTAAATAATTAAAGGGATTATTCCACGAAAAATATTTTACAGTTTTCGAACCCGCACCTGTATCTGAATACTTTTGTAATTACATGTAATTAAAAATTTAGCATAGCCACTGAGTTAAACAATAAAATGTATCTGTATAGCGCCACCTGCTATTTGTTTTTTTTCTTATTTCTTTGACCTGCCCCCTAAAATGGCTGCACATTCACAGTTTCACCCTTCAACTGCTTCCTGAGCTGTGATAGGGAGATCATTAACACGCCTCCTTAGCTGCAACAGAAAATACACTCCCCTTGAGCTGTCAGCTTGATATAAATCTAGCAGAGCAATGAATGGGGAGATCTCTGGTTCCATGTGAGGTACAGGGCTGGTTTTAGCTTTGTTAGAAAGGTATTAGTAACATAGTAACATAGTAACATAGTTTATAAGGCCGAAAAAAGACATCTGTCCATCCAGTTCGGCCTGTTTTCCTACAAGTTGATCCAGAGGAAGGCAAAAAAAAAACCCTGTGAGGTAGAAGACAATTTTCCCCAATTTAGGGAAAAAAATTCCTTCCCGACTTCCATCAGGCAATCAGAATTACTCCCTGGATCAATGACCCATCTGTAGTAACTATAATCTGTAATATTATTACACTCCAGAAATACATCCAGGCCTCTCTTGAACTCTTTTAGTGAACTTACCATCACCACCTCCTCAGGCAGAGAGTTCCATAGTCTCACTGCTACCGTAAAGAATCCTCTTCTATGTTTGTGTACAAACCTTCTTTCCTCCAGACGCAGAGGATGTCCCCTCGTCACAGTCACAGTCCTCGGGATAAATAGATGATGGGAGAGATCTCTGTACTGACCCCTGATATATTTATACATAGTTATTAGATCTCCCCTCAGTCGTCTTTTTTCTATATAATCTTTCAGGGTACTGTAGTCCACCTATTTCAGTTATTACTTTAGTTGCCCTCCTCTGAACCCTCTCTAGCTCTGCTATGTCTGCCTTGTTCACAGGAGCCCAGAACTGTACACAGTACTCCATGTGTGGTCTGACTAGTGATTTGTAAAGTGGCAGGACTATGTTCTCATAACGGGCATCTATGCTTCTTTTTATGGACTATATGATGTCTGGTTTTTATTTTTTACATTAGTCATGGGATAACCCCTTGAATGCTACACGGTGGTTTTCCATAGCAACCAATCGGAGCTCAGAGCCCTATAGAAACTGAAAGCTGAGCTCTGATTGGTTGTGATGGGCAACTAAGACTGAGTTATTATGCAGTTTGATAAAAGTGGCCTATTGCGTCAGAAAGATGTTGTTCTCCCTGGAACAGCGAATAGTGATTGTGGAAGGCTATATGTGAAGCAAATCGATTAAGAAAACGCAAGAGATCTTTGCTGACAAGTACCCAGGAACAAAACCACCAGGTAAGCATTGTATTCAGAGTCTGGTTCAGAAATTGCATCAAACTGGCTGTGTTGCAAACATGAAGAAACCGAGGCCTCCATGGTTGGGCTTGTCCAGAGGGTAGGCGTGGTTTACCATTTATAAAAGAGGATGATGTTTGGGAAACGTTCCACTGCCCTGACTAGCCATACTGCACTGACCTGCTTCACCACACTCCCTGACAAGCTGAGTCAGGCAAAACACGTTGGAGGAGGATTTTAGATGGTCTTTCAATAGAATTAGGGTGCATGTTAGACAAGGGTTCAGGTTTGATCTAATGGCAAGTGCTCCACTGTGCCGGAGTTAGGGCAGTCTTTACAGTGGATATGCTCAAAAGAAGATTAAGGACTGAGTAGATGACCCCAGCAGCCTCATATTTGCCAAACCCATGTACCAAACCCATGTACATATACCTTTGTGTTTGTTCACATTGAGTAATTTAAGTGAAACATATGCTAGCCATCTTAAGTCTTGGGAATGATCGTATACCCCACAATGTTAATTAATCGAGGGATTATTAGTACTGCTGCCAAGTGGGCCAAGGAACAATCCTTCTCCAGGAAGACACCATTCCTGTGAGTGAAAGCTACCACAAAAGCAATTTTGCTGTGAACTACCTCTGAGCATTGATTTATTGCATAAGGTTGAGGACCAATTTAGGTGCTGTGCTTGCACTCAGTAAAGGTAACACATGCATACGGCTTTAGACTTTACGGTCTTTGTTATAACTATATTTCTTCTGGCACCCGCCACCGATCATCTGCAGGGGACCGGCTGTTCCAGGTAGCCGGACCCCTGCTGTATGCGCCGGCATCAGTGAAAACACCGATGCCGGCGCATTAACCCATGATGTGCCGCGGTCAGCGCTGACCGCCGCACATACGATGTCTGTGGAAGGTGAGTGAGTCCATCGGGTCCCCGCGCTGCTGTGACAGGGACCCGATGGCTTGGATGGCAGCCTGATGCCTTCCTTAGTCATCGTGGCTGCCATCCCTGTGAGTCTGATAGATCCAGCCCCCTGGATCTCGCAGGAAGCAGGCTGTAAGTGTATTAAAATGTGTAATACACTTACAGCCAATACATTACAATACAGAAGTATTGTAATGCATTGTAAAGGGGATCACACCCCCAAAAGTTGAAGTCCAAGAGTGGGACAAAAAATAAAGTGAAAAAAAGTTGAACAAAATAAAGTTTTACAAAAGAATAAAAGTTTCAAGTAAAAAAAAAGCGCCCTTTTCACAAAATAAAGTTAAAAAAAATTGCAAAAAAAAAGGGAAAAAAAGTAGTACATATTAGGTATCGCCGAGTCCGTATCGACCATCTCTATAAAAATATCACATAATCCACCCCGCCAGGTGAACGCAGTAAAAAAACAGTGTCAAAACAGCCATTTTTTGGTCACCTTGTCTCACAAAAAGTGTAATAGCAGGCGATCAAAAAGGCATATTTATCCCAAAATGGTACCAATCAAACCGTCATCTCGTCCCGCAAAAAATAAGACCCTACCTAAGACAATTGCTCAAAAAATGTAAAAAATATATGGCTCTCAGAAAATTGCATTTTATTCTGTTCAAAAAAGTCTTCACAATGTAAAAATTTAAAAGCATAAAAATAATAGACATATTGGGTATCACCACGTCCGAAACAACCTGTTCTATAAAAATATTACATGAGATGGCCCCCCAGGTACTTTTATTTGAATCTAAATCCTAAATGGCAAATTGCAATAAATAATCAATAATCATGCCTCCCAACCACCCTGGATGCAGTAAGATAGTCACATATTGTTGGACACTGTCCTGTGGTCCCTGGAGGGCTGCGGTATGTCTCACTTTCAACAATATGTGCATCCTCAGTATGCAGACACAGTTGAATGCTATGGTGGAACAAGGAGATGTTAGCTCCCTTCTCTACCATACACCATAAGGCCACTGCTATCCCACACTGCCATAGCTGGTTTAAGGAGCTGGAACTGTGACCATATTGGTTGCTTTCCTAGAAACAGATATATTTGAAATACATATTAGCAGGTTGAAAAAAGAGGGTGACTCCACAAATATGTCATTCAGGAGCATGAGAAAGCTTAATATCAGGCAGCATTGAAGCTCCTGCATTTGAATGAAGAAGAATACTCCAAAGATATGTCATTCTTAAGTGTGGGAAAGCTGGCTACCAAACAATACTGTAAGGAGTGTCGCTCACCTTTCCCAGACTCCTAGGACCCATAAAATTTTCTAGTTACGTAGTGATGCCTCGCTGCCCCTACACTGCTGCATAACTTGATGCTCAGGACTCCAGAAAACCTGGTTGGCTATTTCTAAAGTACCTGAGCACAACTCAGTCCATGATTTTATCTCTGATAATTTTTTAAAATCTGTAAAATACAGCTTAATTCTTTTCTCTAATGCTCCGTGTTTCTCTACTAAAATATATTATAAATTCGCTGACATTTAGATGGGGACCTCGGGTATCCCCAGAGGCTGAGAATGTGATCGCTCCAACCTTCTTCCTGCATCTGAGGACACACTTCATGGCATAGACACTGAGCTTTCATCCACCCCATACAGTCTTGCTTGTGCTCCTTGCAAATGTCAACTGTTTTATTATAGCCGAGCCACCATCTGCGAACAATAGTGTAAATGCTCCATGCATCACATGAGCAGAAATGGGGCCCTGAAAATTTCCAACACTTATCTTTCTGCTTCAGTTTGAAAAATAGTTAATAAAAAAATGTAATTTACTGCAGCCCATGGGTCATTTAAAATATTCAGGCTTATATGCTTATATGTTGAAATCATACATCTTGTTTCAGAGGTCCTTGGACCATACAGGGGCCCCTGAATGAATAGGCATGGACCTTTAAAGAGTTATTCCCATGTTATAAAGTGGCGTCATGTTGCTAGGACCTCAGCCAATCTGACCGCTGGAACCCCCACAATCCTAAAAAGGAAGGGGCTATTAGCATGCTTTAGCACTGCATCCCCCTGTAAGTTTCCTCTGCACAGTGACCACATGGCCACTGGCTGTGCAAGGTACTGCAGCCGGTCCCAGTTACTTGGGAGAGGGTCATGTTGCAGTCACCTGCACAGTGGGTGCTCTAGACTGTTGCTGTACAGGAAAAAAGACAGCATTCCTCCCAACTTTTGAAGAACCCATAGGGGATCAACATCAGCAATGCAAGTAGTGTGTCGCAGCAAACTGACTTACACTAAGCCATGTATCTAAACCTGCACAATGCCCAATCTATACATGTCCAATTCCCCCTCAGTCCCCTTTGATTCCCCACACAGTTACAGTGCCCCACACATAGTAAGAATACACCCCCAGCACCTCCATCTCAGTGAAGACACCCTCTTAGTGCCCCAACACTAAGAATGTCCCCTTAGGGCACCTCAGACAGTAATGTGCTCTTAGTGCCTTTGGCATAGTTTGAGGCCCCCTTACTGTCCCCAAACAGTATGATACATTTTTAGTGAACCCACACAGTATGATGCCCCCATAAGTGTCCCAATACAGTAGTAGGCCCCGTTAAGTGCCCCCATACACAGTGATGCCCCTTACTACCTCCAGATTGAAAACTCACCTATCTCACGACAAACGGTGCACTGCAGGTCTACTCGGGTCTCCGGTCTGTACTGTCTGGGTGTAGCAGGTGCAATGTCATCACTGTATCGCTCCCGAATGCACTGACCCACTGGAGACTGAAGAATGTTGGTGGTTCTCATGCATCATCACTGCATCCAACTGTATCTGAATACTGAGTTGAAGATGGAACATGTGGCAGTCGTCCTGGGACTGTGGGACAGAGGCTGATAACCAGGACTGTCCAGCTGGATCTGGGATGGTTGGGAGGCATGAAACAGTAAAGGGGATGCAGCACTAAATCTGAAGATCTTTATGGGGTCCCAAACATGAGATCCCCACTGATTATAAAGTGGTGCCTATCCTAGCAATAAGATGGGGATAACTCTTTATGCCATTTTCTCCATTCTGTCTCCCATCCATCTGTTACCCTCTTCAAATCCCAGTGAACCAAACTAAGGCTACTTTCACATATGCATTTTTGCTGTCCGATCCACCAGAGGTTCTCAAAACCACTGCAAAACGCATCCGTTTGAATAATACAACCAGCTGCATCCATTCAGAATGGATCCGGTTGTATTATATTGAAAATGAACACGCCGTGTCCGAAAAAAAGATCCTGCACCATTGACTTACATGTTTTTTTGTGCCAGATCCAGCTTATTCAATTTCTCATGCCACACACAAAAATGCTGTTTGCATCGCTTTTGTGTCTGGCATGGGAACACAACAAACTGGAACAGAATACATTCTGGTGCACTCCATTCCGGTTTGTTCGGTTTTATCCCCATTGACAAGCGTTTTCCTCTAGTTTTGAGATCCCCTCACGCAGATGTGAAAGTAGACGAAACTGACCTTGCACCTAAGATAATTGTTGGCTGAAGAAGTCATCTCCAACAACCTAGCCATATACACTTATCCCAGCTGAACATGCATGTATGTATTCAATTGGGAGGACAGTCAGGAGGCCCCCAACACGAAATCCTCTGATAATATTTTAATGTGTATGGGTAGCCCAAGATGCCCATACAGTAAGTGACCAACAGGTTTCAAAGTCCTCATAGAGCTCTTTTGGGACCCTTTTAAGAAATGCAGGAATGCCCACAAAACAACTCACATGTGCCTCCTGTAAGAGATTTCATTCACTTCAGTGGAAGTCAGACAGATATTTCAGTTTTAAATAATAAAATAATAAAAAGTCTGAAATAAAAGTTTGAAATAAAAAGTTTTCAACAATGAAAAAACTGGCTCTGTACATTTTTCGTGATATTATTTCAACGCTGTTGGAATGAATTTGGTGTCAGCAGTAAAGCGGTTAAATCCATTCTCGCCATGTTTGGAGTGTGTACATCCGGCAGCTGCGGAGGACGCCTGTGCATCACCTGAGCTCCATGTAAACACCTGCTGGCAGGTGGGAGCAGCCTCCTCCTTTGTCTCGCTGTGTACAGGAGCTGCTGTTTGATGATAAACTGATTAGAGAATGGAGGAAATGTTCCTTCTTTTCAGGGATTTGTTGGTTGATGCTTATATTTAGGATGGGAACAATAGGATTTGTTTAAGGTATTGCAGAGGGACAAAAGCCAGATTGTGGGGCAGGTTTATGTGACAGCTGTCCCAGCAAAAACTTTGGACGATAACCTGAAGGCATCAAATGACCAGAGATTTAACAAGCAGCTGGGCACTTGTTATTGAAAGTGCATCCATCACTTAAAGTGTGCCTACCGCACGTGTATAAAGGAGGCGGCCATTTTGGCAGAGATTAAAATTCAACCTAGCAATAGCACTAATGAGTTCTTACTGCAAAACAATGAAGACCCTACTCTCTCTAACAAGGGTGCACTAGGAACTTAACGTAGCCCTGGACAAAAAAAAAGTGGTCTCAATATTGAAAGTGGGTCCAAATTGACAAAAGGTGGGACAACACAAGTAGATGGGGCCAATACAAGTTGTCGGGTTCAGCAATACCATAGTACAGCACAGAATACCATCCCACAGAACCAAATACCACAATGCAGAACAAAATACCTCCCAGAAGCTGTCCCTCTGTGGTAACCATCAATAGCTGCCACGTTCTGTCCTCCTCCTATAATATGGATATTGAGCAAGGGGCTAAGTAGGTGAGATGTGGGCCACAGCACCAAGCCAGCCCAACGTTCAGCATGCTGCCTGGACTTCCTCTAATAATGCCTCCTATAGTTCGCCCAGTAGCATGTACTTGGCCAGCAACAATGCAGAGGGCTTGGGCATTGGCCCACCAGGAAAATTCCCTGTAGGGTCTATGGCCAGTCAAACCCTGGTCTCTAAGGTAGAACGTTGGCACTAGTAGGTCAGAAGATACAGCAGGTACTAGATTAATCTATATTTCACAGCACTATACATTATAAAAAGCATATGAAAAAGAGGAACTCCAGCTTCCATTTTATTTTAGGATATAAAAGCCAAATACAGAAGAAAAGCAATGTCTATGTATTTCAGATCTCTACAATAAATAGTGATACAGTATGGAAACTCTCTGCCAGTATGACATGATGTGTGTGGTTTGCCCTTTAGAAAGCAGGACCTTCACACTGAACATTAAGATGCAGCATGGGCAGTGCCAACCCCGGCCCTTTGTTTACAGTCCTGGATAGACAAGACGTCAGAGATCACTCACCAACTGGCGTTTATAAATATGCAATTCTGTCAGAATGCAAATCGCCTCCTTGTAATCTAGTAGCTGCCGGCCAGAGGTGAAGAACTCGCCAATTCTTAATATTAAAGTAATTGCCCCTTGACAATAAATTATAACGTCACTATCTTAGGTCCACAGATGAAAATACAGTCGTCTTCTAGCGAGCTGAAGCTGGTTTTAGTGTTGGTCAGTCAAGAAACAAAGAAGTTAATAACTGTACCTAAGTGATTGTTAAGACCGGGTGCAGGGCATGTGTTTGAGAAGTACTTCAAATATTGAACAGACTGTCCTGGATTAACCCCTTCAACCCCAGGCCTGTTTTCACCTTCATGCCCAGACCATTTTTTGCAAATCTGACATGTGTCACTTTATGTGGTAATAACTTTGGAACGCTTTTACTTATCCAGGCCATTCTGAGATTGTTTTCTCATCACATATTGTGCTTCACGACAGTAGTAAATTTGTGGCAAAATATTTCATTTTTATTTATAAAAAAAAATACTAAATTTACCAAAAATTTTGAAAAATTTCCAAATTTCAATTTCTCAATTTTCAAAATAAATAGTAATACCTCCAAAAATAGTTATTTTACATTCCCCATATGTCTACTTTATGTTGGCATCATTTTATAAATGTCATTTTACTTTTTTAGGACGTTAGAGGGCTTAGAAGTTTAGAAGCCATTTTTCAAATTTTCACCAAATTTTCCAAAACCATTTTTTTAAGCACCAATTCAGATATAAAGTGATTTTGAGGGGCTTACATAATGAAACTCACCCATAAATGACCCCATTTTAGAAACTACACCCCTCAAATTATAAAAAAAACTGCTGTTACAAACTTTGTTAACCCTTCAGGTGTTCCACAAGAATTAAAGGAAAATGGAGGTGAAATTTCAAAATTTTACTTTTTTGGTAGATTATTCATGTTAATAATTTTTTTCTTGCAACACAGCAAGGGTTAACAGCAAACTAAACCTCAATATACATTACTCTGATTGTGCAGTTTACAGAAATACCCCATATGTGGTGGTAAACGTCTCTATGGGTTTGTGGCAGTGGTCAGAAGGAAAGGAGTGCCATACGGATTTTAGAGGCAGATTTTGCTAGAATGGTTTTTAAGCACCATTTTGTAATTGAGAGACCCAGATGTACCCCTACAGTGGAAATCCTCATAAAATGACCCCATTTTGGAAACTACACCCTTCAAAGAATATATTAAGGGGGGTACTGGCCACTTTGACCCCTTTTACGGAATTTATGGAATTTGGAAACACTTGGCTGTGAAAATAAAAAGTTTCATTTCTTCCAATAAAATGTTGCTTTAGCCCCAAATTTTTCATTTTCACAAGGGGTAACAGGAGAAAAGCACCCCATAATTTGTTACCCATTTTATCCTGAATGCGGCAACACCCCATATGTGGTGGTAAACTGCTGTGCTGGCACATGGCAGGACTCAGAACGGAAGGAGCACCATATGGATTTTGCAGAACAGCTTTTGATGGATTGGTTTGCGGGAGCCATTGATTTTTATTTTTTTGAGTTATTGTCTTATGTGGGGGCTCATTTTTTGCAGGATGAGGTGATGTTTTTATTGGTACCATTTTGGGGTACATAACACTTTTTATTGCTTGGTATTACACTTTTTGTGAGTGAAGGTGAAAAAAAATAGCTGTTTTGGCATAGTTTTTTTAAATTTTTTTTTACAGCATTCACCTGAGGGGGCAAATCATGTGATATTTTTATAGAGCAGGTTGTTACGAACGCGGGGATACCCAATATGTCTACCATTTTTATTATTGTTAAGTTTTACACATTAGATGCATTTTAGAACAGAATTAAAGGGGTATTCTCATCTTGGACAATGGGGGCATATCGCTAGGATATGCCCCCATTGTCCTATAGGTGCGGGTCCTGCCGCTGGGACCCGCACCTATATCGAGAACGGGGTCCCCAAAGTGAAGAAGTGCGCACCACGCAAGCGTGGCCCGCTCTCCATTCACTTCTATGGGGCCGCCGCAAATAGCCGAGCGCTGGCTCGGCTATCTCCGTCGGCTCCATAGAAATGAATGGGAGCGCACTGCGCATGCACGGCCACCGCTCCCATTCATTTCTATGGAGCCGACGAAGATAGCCAAGCCAGCGCTCGGCTATTTGCGGCGGCCCCATAGAAGTGAATGGAGAGCGGGCCGCGCTTGCGCGGTGCGCACTTCTTCACTTTGGGGACCCCGTTCTCGATATAGGTGCGGGTCCCAGCGGCAGGACCCGCACCTATAGGACAATGGGGGCATATCCTAGCGATATGCCCTCATTGTCCAAGATGAGAATACCCCTTTAAATCTTGTTTATGTGCTGCCATTTTCAGAGAGCCATATTTTTTTAATTTTTTGGGCGATTCTCTTAGGTAGGGTATCAATTTTTGCGGGACAAGATGACGGTTTGATTGGTACCATTTTCGGTTAAATAAGCCTTTTTGATCGCCTGCTATTACACTTTTTGTGAGGCAAGAGGAGACAAAATAGTTGTTTTGGCATAGTTTTTTTTTTTTTTGCAGCATTCACCTGGGGGGCCATCTCATGTAATATTTTTATAGAGCAGGTTGTTATGGACGTGGCGATACCCAATATGTCTAACTTTTTTATTGTAGCAAAGTTTTACACAATAGATTTATTTACAGAATAAAATCTTTTTTTTGTGTTGCCATTTCCTGAGAGCCATATTTTTTTTATTCTTTGGGCGATTGTCTCAGGTAGGGTATCATTTTTGCGGGACAAGATGACGGTTTGATTGGTACCATTTTGGGTTAAATATGCCTTTTTGATCGCCTGCTATTATACTTTTTGTGAGGCAAGAGGGGAAAAAATGGTTGTTTTGGCATAGGTATTTTTTTTGCATCATTCACTTGGGGGGCCATCTCATGTAATATTTTTATAGAGCAGGTTGTTACGGATGTGGCAATACCCAATATGTCTAACTTTTTTATTTTAGGAAAGTTTTACACAATAGATTTATTTTTAAACAGAATAAAATCTTTTTTTTGTGTTGCCATTTCCTGAGAGCCATATTTTTTTTATTCTTTGGGCGATTGTCTCAGGTAGGGTATCAATTTTGCGGGACAAGATGACGTTTGATTGGTACCATTTTGGGTTAAATGCGCCTTTTTGATCGCCTGCTATTACACTTTTTGTGAGGGAAGGGAAAAAAATGGTTGTTTTGGCATAGTTTTTATTTTTTATTTATTTCAGCATTCACCTGGGGGGCCATCTCATGTAATATTTTTATAGAGCAGGTTGTTACGGACGTGGCGATACCCAATATGTCTAACTTTTTTGTTTTAGGAAAGTTTTACACAATAGATTTATTTTTGAACAGAATAAAATCTTTTTTTTGTGTTGCCATTTTCTAAGAGCCATATTTTTTTTTATTTTTTGGGCGATTGTCTCAGGTAGGGTATCGTTTTTTGTGGGACGAGATGACGATTTTTTTAGTACCATTTTGGGGTAAATATGCCTTTTTGATCGCGTAGTATTACACTTTTTGTGGGGAAGGTGACCAAAAAATGGCTGTTTTGGCACTGTTTTTATTTTTTATTTTTTACTGTGTTCATCTGGCGGGATGGATCATGTGATATTTTCATAGAGCCGGTCGATACGGACGCGGTGATACCTAATTTGAATAAAATAATTTTGAAAGCTCCACTTTTCAGTTTCATTATTACAAAAAAAGTTTAAATGATCCAATAAATTTTGTTCCACTTCACAATTGTGACCCACTTGTTGTTGATTCTTCACCAAAAATTTTAAATGTTATATCTTTTTGTTTGAAGCTTGAAATGTGGCAAAAGGTTGAAAAGTTCCAGGGAGCAGAATACTTTCGCAAGGCACTGTATATTCTTGCACATAGGGATAAGTATTATAGCAGTTATATTCTTGTACATAGGGGCAGTATTATAGTAGTTATATTCTTGCACATAGGGATCAGTATTATAGTAGTTATATTCTTGTACATAAGGGACAGTATTATAGTAAATGTATTCTTGTACATAAGAGAACTGCTTTATAGTAGTTCTATTATTTTACTTGTGGAGCAAAATTATAGTGGCTATTGCTTATACATAGATGGCAGTATTAAAACAGTTGTACATATGGGCCAACAGTACAGTATCTACTGCCCCAAATTCTGCAGTAATATAGTAGTTATATTCTTGTACATGCACAGTTATATTCTTCTACATAGAAGCAGTATTATGTTAGCTATATTCATGTAATAGAGAGCAGTATTATAGTAACAACAACATTAATCATCATACAGTCTAGTGGTAAATTTATCCCTTTCTTATCATTTTATGTGTAGAGAGGGAGTTTGTTTTTTGTCCTCAAACATCAAACTGAACAGTTGCATTTTGAGTCTTGTTTTAATGTGTCCAAGGATGACATCTTTCTTATTGATCCAAGTTATGAGTTCAAAAGAGTTAGTAAGGGCTGAGTAACAGAAGGCTCTGTCTCCATATGTCTGATAGTGGATCCCGGATATGGGCAGATTAGGCTGAGAGGACGTCAAGGGGACGGAGGGATTCATTAGTTCTTTTAAGTAGCTGGGGACTGAGTTGTTTTTGGATTTAAAGGTAAGCAGCAGAGTTTAAAGTTCTTCACCACTGCAAAAGATTGGTTTTATGGCAGCATGTTAGTATGTCTGGTTTAGCAGGCAAGCTAACCTATTTGGAGATAAAGTTAAAAGGAATGTGTCATCAGAAAATTACCTATTGTTTAAATCACATTTTATATTAAAATTATTTTTTTAGAATTCTTGGTGAGTTTTTTTTTTAATTCTTCCATGTTCATTGTATAAAATCCTGCAATTTTCACGCTGGTCATGATCTCCTGTTCTGTACAGGTAACTCTTCAATACCCATTACCATTATCACCAAAGGCAGAATTACAAATGACAGCTAACACTGGATCCATCATTCACAATAGGTGATATCACAGCTTATCTACTCCCTCCTGACCTCTACAAAGGTCAGAGAGCATGCTTAGAAAACTCTCCCATTTAAGTCAATTGGGTCAGCTCCTGTCCATAGTGTCTAACATATCTTAGGCCTAGTGGCCAGTGTGAAAACTGCAGGTTTATATACTATATATATGTGTGTGTATAGATAGATAGATAGATAGATAGATAGATAGATAGATAGATAGATATTGTGACATGGAAAAAAAATAAATTAAAAAGTCACCAACAATTCTAAAGAAATATGTTTAATATGTTAAACTGATTAAAACAATAGGTCTGTGATGGCTAACCTCCTGCACTCCATCAGGGTGCCCCCTTGCTTGGCTGTTCTCAGGACTCCATAGAAATGAATGGAGCATGCTGGGAGTCGTAGTTTCAGCACATTTGGGGTGGCGGTGGTTAGCTATCACTGCAATAGGTCCTTTTGTGATGACACATTCCCTATACCTTTATCTGTAAATAATTTAACTTGCTTGCTAAATACAATATAATGCTTGAACGTCATTTTACACAGAAGGGCTTTATCTCTTTCTCCTGGCTCTTCAACAGCCCAGCAGGCTCACACTGTCTTTTTAAGGACCCCTCTGTGTCCCCTCATACTAGCATTGCTATACAGTGCTCCACAAAGCACACCACTACATTAGCATCAGGCTCTGCTTGGGCTTGTGCTGATGTTGGTACCTCCTCCTGCAAGCTGACAACCAGGATATCAAGTTTCCTGGTGCCCAAAAACTCTGCCTATGTAGGAGCACTACACAGGGTAGCCTGTGTGCACATATGAACATGGGACCAACACAGATGGCTTGAGCTGCAAAGCACATTTTCATGGATACATATCTGCTGACAGATGCCCTTTTAAGCAACATACAATTTTACACAAGGGTAGAGTATAAGGTATTCCTCCTTACAAGGCTATTAGAGTGGTCCAGCTATGAGACAATGTCATGGGCTTGTGTTGATAGATCTAATGGAATGAGGTGTTTATTTCACTGTTCCACAGTATAAAGAATGAAAAAGTACTAATTGCATATATGTGATTCCTGAGAGACAGCTCTCCATCAGTATCTGCATCAAAACTGCATACGTGATCTGAGATTTGAAGAGCCATGTTTCCTAGTGACAAAGGTATGTGATAATTGACATGTTGCTGTTAGTCACTGACCTCCAACCAACAGCATTTCAGTTTTGTCTTGATTCACTTATAGCCAGCTTGCATTCATCCATTTTTGTACTTTAGCTAACCAGGAATTTGGAGCTGGAGATTGGTTATTGAGTCTAGGCTTGAAAGGACAGGTGTAGTTATCATCTGTATAGCAGTGGTAAGCCTTGGCTGTGGATTATTTTGCCTATTGGTAGCATGTAAACTGGAAACAGCTTTAGAGATAGAAACAAACCTTGTAGTATTTCATATTTTGAGGGAACTGGTGAGACGGACGATAAGATAAGAGATATTATTTGTGGCCTGCCAGCCAGGTGTTACAGCGGCAGCTTCATTCACCCTTCCCAGATTTCAGAGTGCTATAGTATGGAATCGCTTCCTGTTTACCCTTTTTTGGCAGGCCCAGCTTCCGGGCTTCTGTGCCTCCACCCCGGCTGCACCCTACTTTCTGGCAAGATCTCTCCTCCACTGCTTGTAGAACGAGTGTGCACTCCTTCTGGATCATAAAGGGCTTCACCATAATCTTCATCAGCCAGTGGCTGGCAACCCTGGGGTGCCTGAACAATAGGTTTTTTAGTGCAGTAGGATCCTGCAAAAGTGTCTGTTCTGTTATCTGCTTGTGTACCAATTTTCTGTTTGTTTTTTTTGGAAACACAAAGCTCTGAGCTCTGTATTGACCCTCCATTGCCTGCCCTGTGCTGTACACACACTGCCTGATCTGACTGTGCCCTACACCTGTGTAGCTGACCCCCATGGGTCAACTGTCAAATATATAGAGACACTCCAGGAGGTTGCGACTTGGTAGTTTCGCTGCAGTGAAGTCCAGATCCCTGTAGAAGGGTTAAACAGTGAAAACCAGGGAACTGCCAGGATCATGCACAAAGCCAAATCTGCTGGTTGACACAGTGGTTCCACACCCACTAAACCACTGAAGAACTGTTGAATCAATTCCACAAAATTTCTTAGATCTAGTTATTAAGATGCTATGGTCAACTGTGTAAAATGCTGCTGAAAGATCTAAGGGTATTAAGATGATGCATTTGTCCCTGTCTCTTGCCATGAGCAGGCCGTTTAGTACTCATGTGATGTAGTGCCATGTTTTTCTGAAGCCAAACTGTCGGGTGTACATAGTAGTTACATTCTTATACAAGCAAGTTGGCAAATGATGCCATTTAATGCTCGGTCAAAGGGATATTACCCATTCATTCATATAAAGCTTGAAAAATCAGCCCCATATGACTAGATCTTATGAATGTCTTTTCTTTGTAAAAAGAACTACTTTTCTTTGTAGGATGGCAGAAAAGAAAGAAGAAAGGAACTTTTTCTTAACGAAAGATGACCTCCCCTGGGTACAATATACACACTGTCCTTCCAATTCAAAAGTTTGCGCAACTGGGAACTATTGGGAGAAAGAAGGATTCTATGTGAATTTATTTATGGAACTTTAATCTAGTCTTACACCACAATCTTTGTCTTCTCTCTCAATGAGAGCTCTACATGGGTCTTTCAGGGAGGGAGAAGCAGGTGCGGTGAACTAACTCCAAGGCAATGCTTATGAATGAAACTGTGTGGCAGACTCCCTCATTGGCCTTTTCCAAAAACTGCAAGGCTGTCGTGATCCTAATGGCCTGGGCCACCCTTCATTTATTCTGCTTTGCGTAAAAACAGACTCACTTTATTTAGATAGTACTGTACTAATCAAACTCGTACATGCACCAGAGCGACCACATTATTTCACAGAGATGATGGAGGTGAAGGGGGGCTGTGCTGTGTCAATCTAGAGTGGGCACTCCCCCCTACCAGATCTGACTCATTACCATCTCTAATTGTTTCAAGAAAGTGTCCACTCTTATGCAAACCATGATCCCCGATGCTCCTAATGGCTGGGCTGTGCATGATTGCTGTAATTTGTGCCTCTATTCTCTGTTTTGTCCCCACAATGTGCTTTTTTTGCAAAAAAATAAAGGAAAAAAAAGAAAAGGAGCTGCTATTAGAAAAAATAATAACTTTGTCCCTGAAAGTCCATTAAGGAGATATACAAAGGACAGCATTTTGTTCAAGACAACCTCCCTCTCCTCCCACCGTCCGCAATGGAGTTTATATGATTACAGTCATCTAAAGCCCTCTGATAGAAAATTTATGCTGGGAATTTAGTTGGAGTTCATGGGAACCCTGATAACCGAGGGTTTAGGAAGCAAGAAAAAAGGTTTTGTTAAATGAAAATGACTTTATAAAAAAAAAAAAGATCATGGCTGATTATTAAAGTGCACCTGTGGCACCCACACATTACGGCGGAGCTTCTGAACCAATATGATGAAGCGTGCAGCTGATCGGTCACTTAGACAAGGTGGCAAGTTAAGAAAGCAGCCAGCAGCCTATAAAGTATCGAGAACGCGTGACTTCATACAGAGGTGGCTGCCATTTTGTAAACTGAATCAGTATGATGATGGAGCCTCAGTTCCTAAGCAAAGTCAGTGAAGTACATAGTGAAGGCAGCCATTTTGTGTGCAAAAAGTATTGAAAAAAAGGATAGACTGCTAATTGAAAGACAACCAGAGTTCTGATGATCAGGTGGGTTCATGGGAAAACCCCCTTGAAACAAAAGAATATATCAGATGGCCTTATTAAATGTTGCTGTTGGGTGCAGGTGAACAGTGCTAGCATGCAAACCTGTTCAGTGTGTACAGTAGCCCTAGTTTACACAAGACCTACTCCCACAAGTTAAAAATAAAGAATGGCTTGAGCTACGCCCCTATCTACTCTCTCACAATTTTTATAAAGAACGACTAGGAAGCAGAGATCTTAGCTGCCATATGTTGAAGAACAAATTAAATTTCCCATCAAGTCATATGGAAGTCATAAAAGGGTCCAAGGAAGACACAGCTAAATCAATCCTTTATAGTGCAATGACACTTCTTTCTCTTTTTCCTGGACCTCTATGAATATGGCTTGGAGGAAGTGGCCTGCACATTGGAAAATTCATCCAGACACTTTATTTGGACTGATAGTTCTTCAACATCTGCATTTGGGAGAAACAAAGATTGTGCATGTTGGATTCTAATTTGAAGGTTTTAGGTAGAGAAATTTGAAGGTTTGTGGTGAGTAAATGCTCAGGTTCCAAAAAGTTGAGTGTTTGGTGAAACTCCAGTGTAGGTCCATACAATGAGCAGTTGGAGATATTAAATCTTGATGAAGATTTTTGTGTATAATCACAAATAACACACCTAGTATAAATGATAAGGTCTCAACATATCAGTGTGGTTGGTAAGAAATTAGGTAGAGAAATTTGAAGGTTTGTGGTGGGTAAATGCTTAAACAGGCTCCAAAAAGTTGGGTGTTTGGTGAAACTCCAGTGTAGGTCCACACAATGAGCAGCTGGGGATATTAAATGTTGATGTAGATCTTTGTGTATAATCACAAATACCAGACCTAGTATAAATGATAAGGTCTCAACATATCAGTGTGGTTGGTAAGTCACTTATCACCATCAAGCAATCTGCTTGCCCTCTGTCTGCCCTCAGCACAAGGACAGGCTTTTGCAGGCAGATCATTGCAATCCTGTTCCCCACGTACATTCCACTTTCATCTGAGCTTGATTTACATACAGATGCTCTAGCAAAGAGCAAGTCAGGAATGTAGTGATTGGATGAGAGGAGGAGCATTACTGTTTTGGGATGATGAGAGGGTAACGTGACCACCCAAAATCTCCTTGCAATGCTCAAAGTCCAAGATGGAAGACCCCAGGTGGTCAGACAATGCCTGTTCAACCACACCATTATTCCCAAAAATCTTTTCCCCCCACACCCTCACAACATATGCAGGCAGCACTTTTCTCGTCATCTCCATTTACAGGCTTTATGTAGTTTAGGAAACGTGTTTGCCCTTCTTTTGTTTCTTTTTTTTGCTTTGTTGTGACATTTGATTTCAGCATGCTTCAACTATATTTTACTTATTTTTTTTCATCTCTTTTGCTGATCATAAATGACATTTCTCTAAAAATATTGGTTGCAAAGTCATCACCCTAAGCCAAGGAGGCGTCAGGCACCGAACATAGTTACTGAGTAAATGAGGGTCATTAATTCCTGTAATGTGATGATGTACGCTAGCAAATGTGATCTGACTTTTCTGTGATGTATTATATTAAAAAAAAAGAGGGGGCAGGTGTTGCCATGGAAACACACGGCTGGAAAAAATATGATAATTTTAAAATACCCTCTGTTTGAATAAGAAAACATTCAGAAAGCAATATTCGCCTAATCTCGGCACAATAAGCAAACATGAGATTAGAACTACAGCTCAAATCTTATTTTCCATCTGGTGCAGAAAAGTTGCAGGCATTTGCCAAGGGATTGTCAAGAGGAAGGATAAAACATTAAAATATAAGTTTATATCTTGCAGATGGACAGATTGTATGATATGTTTTTCCCAGATTTTTTTATACTCATGTTCCCCCATCCTATAGGCCTGGATTATTATCTTTTGTGTTCCTTTAATTACACTCTACTTTTTGCAGGCAGGCAATTCCTGATTATTATTTTTTTTTTACTTTCGTGACAGCTGGGACAAGCAGCCTTGCAAACCCAGCACAAAGCTTATTACTAGTACTCTTTTCCACTTAATGAGGCCTGCATCCCAGGGTGGAGGCCCCTCCTAGAAGTGTGGCATGCCTTTGTTACTCGTGGGTAGACCCTGTGCCTGATGACAGATCGCCATCCGTCTGTACTTTGTATTGTACTTTGTTCTGCAGACTGATAACAAAAAACCAAGAAGTCTGAAAAATATCACTTTATTAAACTGTGATTAAAGCATACCATTTAAGTGATCTTTTACTGTGTTTCACTATTTTAAAAAAAACTTAACAAATAAAGATGGATATGCCACATTTTATAATTTTTTTATACTTATAGCATATATATTTTTAGATTAACTTTAATTTCAATAAGATGTTTTACTATTTTTACACCTTTTTTTAATCAGATCAAATGAATTTTAAGTACAACAATAATGTAGCCGTATTCTAAAAAGAATAAATACTAGATCTACAGAACTGTAATTTAACAAAATGTTTTTTCCTACATTTGTTGGAGATTTTCAAGTACCAAGTTAGTAAATTATATAAAAAAGGAACAAGATAACATGAGTATGATCATACTGTTTTTAATGTGTGTGTGTGTGGGGGGGGTTAAAAGCTAATTGGGGTTTTTACATTTTGTAATTTGGCAAAAGAGAGGACAACGAAAGCTAAATAAGTTTAATTCAAATGAGGATTACACTTTAATCTTGAAAACACTTTATGACAGTTTTTAAAAATGGTCCTCCACCCCACAAACTTTATGATGTGACCAAACACAAACAAACAATAATTAATTTTTACTCTCTTATAGTTTTAAGTTAAGTTCCTAAAAAAACAGGATCTGATGCTATCCCATATTGTATTCTGCATTAAAGCAGAATTTAAGTCACTGAAGAAGGGCTACAATTTCAGTACATGGAGGTAACATGATCCTTCCGTCCCTGTAATGGGCAGAGGCAGGAATCAAGAGAAGATTTTCTAAAGGAAAAATATTGAGTATACAAAATTTCATACTTACTAATGATTTTAATTATTCATTGAGGTGGTATTGGTAAACTTCTTGAATTTCTTTTTATCAACAAATTTAGTTACCATTAGACACAGGACAAATATTTTTATGATATATATAATTTTTGGACAGGTCCATAACAGTTTAGCGATTACACTTTTTATGACATGAATGTTTTTTTAAAATAAATTTAAAATTAAACGTAATTTCAAATGTTCCATACATTAAAAACATCCGTAGATCCCATATTACTTGATTAAATATGTATAATATATTTTAACCATCACTGAGGAAAATAAACTGTCAGATGAAATGCAGAATATAAAAGTAAATTCCCCATTAAAAGTGCCCTGTCTGACCCAGGAAGAAGTAGAGCTGCCTCTTAAAAAGATTAAAATAGACAAATCGCCAGGACCGGATGGCATACACCCCCGTATCCTAAGAGAATTAAGTAATGTCATCGCCAGACCTTATTTCTGATATTTAAGGACTCTATACTGACAGGGAGTGTTCCACAGGATTGGCGCATAGCAAATGTGGTGCCAATATTCAAAAAGGGTCCAAAAACAGAGCCCGGGAACTATAGGCCGGTAAGTTTAACATCTGTCGTAGGTAAACTGTTTGAGGGTTTTCTAAGAGATGCTATCTTGGAGTACCTCAATGAAAATAAGCAAATTACTCCATATCAGCATGGCTTCATGAGGGATCGGTCATGTCAAACCAATTTAATCAGTTTCTATAAGGAGGTAAGTTCTAGACTGGACCGCAGCGAATCAATGGATGTCGTATATCTGGACTTCTCCAAAGCATTTGACACTGTACCACATAAAAGGTTAGTATATAAGATGAGAATGTTTGGCCTGGGAGAAAATGTCTGTATGTGGGTAAGTAACTGGCTCAGTGATAGAAAACAGAGGGTGGTTATTAATGGTACATGCTCAGATTGGGTCACTGTAACTAGTGGGGTACCACAGGGGTCAGTATTGGGCCCTATTCTCTTCAATATATTTATTAATGATCTTGTAGAAGGCTTGCACAGTAAAATATCAATTTTTGCAGATGACACTAAACTGTGTAAAGTAATTAACACAGAAGAGGACAGTACACTGCTACAGATGGATCTGGATAGACTGGAAGCTTGGGCAGAGAAGTGGCAGATGAGGTTTAACACTGACAAATGTAAAGTTATGCATATGGGAAGGAATAATGCAAGTCACCAGTACATACTGAATGGTAAAATATTGGGTAACTCTGACATAGAAAAGGACCTAGGAATTTTAGTGAACAGAAATCTAAGCTGCAGAAACCAGTGTCAGACAGCTGCTGCCAAGGCTAATAAGATAATGGGTTGCATCAAAAGAGGCATAGATGCCCATGATGAGAACATAGTCCTGCCACTTTACAAATCACTAGTCAGACCACACATGGAGTACTGTGTACAGTTCTGGGCTCCTGTGAACAAGGCAGACATAGCAGAGCTGGAGAGGGTTCAGAGGAGGGCAACTAAAGTAATAACTGGAATGGGTGGACTACAGTACCCAGAAAGATTATCAAAATTAGGCTTATTCACTTTAGAAAAAAGACGACTGAGGGGAGATCTAATAACTATGTATAAATATATCAGAGGTCAGTACAGAGATCTCTCCCACGATCTATTTATCCCCAGGACTGTGACTGTGACGAGGGGCCATCCTCTGCGTCTGGAGGAAAGAAGGTTTGTACACAAACATAGAAGAGGATTCTTTACGGTAAGAGCAGTGAGACTATGGAACTCTCTGTCTGAGGAGGTGGTGATGGTAAGTTCACTGAAAGAGTTCAAGAGAGGCCTGGATGTATTTTTGGAGGGTAATAATATTACTGGTTATAGTTACTAGAGAGGGGTCGTTGATCCAGGGAGTAATTCTGATTGCCTGATTGGAGTCGGGAAGGAATTTTTTTCCCTAAAGTGGGGAAAACTGGCTTCTACCTCACAGGGTTTTTTTGCCTTCCTCTGGATCAACTTATAGGAAAACAGGCCGAACTGGATGGACAGATGTCTTTTTTCGGCCTTGTAAACTATGTTGCTTACTATGTTGCTATTGAAATTTCAATATAATTGACATTTTTACAATTTTTTTCCAATCTTAGAAAACTACAAAACTCACAAACAAACCTACGGACTAGTGACTAGTGCAATCATATCAATATAAATCTAATGCTCTAAATAGTTTATTAAGTTTGTTGCTGGGAACAAAAAGTTTGGATAAACTTTGTTGAGCATAGATGACCCCATGAGCTTGTTGTGTCTTGGAACAATCGATGGTCTTTCTGTCTCAGTCTCTTTTGTGTGGGTACTGTTGGGTGCCAAAACTTTCTGTATTATCTGCAATGACTGCTAGCCTCTGTGAGAAACGGAGGAAGACCACCTGTCATAGAGAGGCTGCGGGTTCAAGGGAATTAGGACAGAGAAAACTCAGAGGATAGAGGCAATAAGACCTCTGAAAAGAAGTCAGAAGTCTTAATTAAGATTCTCTCCCACCCCCTTACTGAGCAGATGTGTAGCAAAATAAAACTACTTTAGTTGTGGGAGAAACATTGAGGATGTAACATAAGTAACAACTAAGGATACTTATACCGTTCCAGAACTGACTACGTATGTCCTCCACATATCTTGCTCTCTGACAAGAATCTTTCCATCCTTGGTGGCCACTATAGATAATTTGACCATTACTGAATATAATGGCTAATAACTATTCATCGTGATGTGTCTATGGTACAGACAAACTGGTCTGCCAAATCCTCCAGCCAATATAAACAACTCTTCAGTTGGTTTGCAAACTGGGCAAACCAGTTCAAGCAATTTGCTCATCTCTTGCCTATGGCAACCAAGAAATTATTTTGCACCACTGTAAATCTGGCCTCTCCCGATCCTCCCTACATGCATACTTGGCGGAGCATGTATGTATGCTGAACAAGAAGAGGCAAGAAAAAGGATATTAGAAGAGTTAAGGATTTCTGCAAGAATCCCCATGCCCCATACACAACATTGGCATGTTTGGCTGGCACGCACGTATTATGTGCATGGCCAGCTTAATCATGAGTCGAAAAAGAATTTAACTTTTGTAGATTATCATAATAGAAAAGTTTACCATGTGAAATTCCATGCTAATGATCTGTCTAAAAATAAGAGATACCATAGGTTTTAATAATGTTATGCAGTCTGACATTTCATGAGATGAGCTCCAGGTTATGTTATTGCTGAGAGCTCATATATGAATGTGTACTTACATCTGCTAGTGCCATAGGTGGAGACAAAGATGGAGATTTATCAAAACTGGTGTAAAGGAAACTGGCTTAGTTGCCCATGGCAACCAATCAGATTCTACCTTTCATTTTCCAAAGGAACTCTGAAAAATGAAAGGTAGAAAATAATAACTTGCTATGGACAACTAAGACAGTTTTCCTCCATACCAGTTTTGATAAATATCCCCCGAGTCTTCTATGGGCGATCTTCGTAAGCATCCACTATCACACACATGGAGTTTCTGAAACAGGTCATTAATGGGCCTGAATCCCTTCTTCGCTAGTCATAAATTTATAGAATTTGAGATGCTCAACACAGTGTTACTTTGAAAACATCACTCATTTCATTGATACCTTCCTACAAATGCATCCCTTTTTGTGTTTACCTTGCAGAGCACCCTTGGTTGATGATTCTGAGGTTCCGAATTTCGGATCTGTATCAAATGTAGTTTGGGTTGAGGTGAAATAGGCAGTGGTCTTCCAGTAGCTCACTAACCCCTACCAAAGCTGTTTTCAGACCATGTCTCTATTATGTGTCAGAAGGAGCGTAAAAGAAGAAAACCCCTTTAATAGGCCACAGTCTAAACATAGAGAATTCTGGGCTTTTTGGCAATTAGAATTTTGCATTCACCACGGAGATAATTCCGGCCATATGAACATCACAGCATCAATTTGAGAGGAAAATGTTTGTGCGTGTGCTGTTTGATACAAAGTCTCCGTTGAGCATTTTGGGCTAAAACAAAAGCATTTTGCAGATGGTGTAGCTCCCATATGACAATCTGTGGTTATACCTGCCTAGCCAAGATAACGCTATGTATGCAGCAGGGAGGGGCGACTTTTGTGTTTTTTTTTTCTCTTGTTTTGATTTTTTTTAACAGCATTCATTCTCAAAGCACAGAAGAGTCAACAAATTTAATAAGCAGAATCCATTTCAGCCCTGCGGCCTTCCATGGCAACAGGACATGATGAGTGAAAAAGAGGAGGGGGAGGGATCCTGTCTCCATTGCTCAACCATCATTATCTGCAAAGCCATCTGCTGGGGAAAGGGACAATTCCACGCTCATTTCAATGAAGACAAGCCTTGAATTCTTTTTTTTTTTGCTGCTTCCATACCACAGGCGTTTACATACAGAACTTTCCATTAGACGTTTTCTCACCATGGAACACCAGACCTCTGATAGTTACTACAAGTAAGGTAGACAAATGAATTCTTCCAAATAAAAGTAATAAACTTTCCTGCCTCCTGTTAAACGGAATATATTGAGCAATTTTGAGACTATTTAAACTAAATATGGATCTAAGTGACTCATCCCTACAATTATGGGCTCTGATACACAGGTGGTGGTTAAGACATCTGGCCATCATTGGACCCTCTATGTGGAACCCGTAAGGGAAATCTGGGTCATTGCAGAGAGATATTTCCCACAGGTCGGACTGTGTTCTTGACTTCGCCAGTTGTTGGAAGCACTTATTACCACTCTGCTACATGGCCTAATTCTCATCTAATCATCCGATCACACTGTAAAGATCAGGCAAAGTATACCAGCTTAAAGCCTAATTCCTTTCAACAACATTTCACAGTTTAAATCTAGCCAAAGGAGTTAAATATCTCTACAAATACCTTGTTTTCCCAATTTTGCACCAATTTATGAAAACAAATGTTTTTCTTCACTCACGTGTCAGCTATGTGCTTAGCTCTACAGCTGTCCACACACATAAATCCCTGTTTACATTGCGTTTTTGACTTATACAGTGCATACATCTGCCACAGAAACTAATTGTAAAAAAAACTATGTCTGGTAGTATACATATTTATTGGGTTCCTCCGCATTAGAAAGCACAGTAGACTTTTCTATACAATAAAAAATGTATGGTGATGTGTATGGGCTCAGCATGTGCCAACAGAACACTTTTTTAGCATACACTGGTAAGTCGGGGCCTATAGATATACTCTTGATGTACAGTATGCCTCTCACAAAGATGAGATTTGAACAGAGCTCCAATGCAGCAAAGTGTATCCCTCCCAACAAAGTGTAAGAATATTTAAACATATTAGTGATGGAATTGTATGGTTTGCTTAGGGTAATACAAGAACAGACTTTCTGAGGTGTAGCAAAGCATTTACAATTGCTCAGCTCTTTCAGTAGATTTTACCTGTGGTACGTTATAAGTTGTTTCTCTGTTTCTCAGAAGCAGCTTTTCTTGAAATCAGCCTTTGCATTTAGATAACAGCGTCCATTACTAGTGTTCTCCTAATACTGGATATAGGCTCATAACAAATACATGGGTTAACACTCAGTAATAACACCGTAATTAACAAGTTTTTCCCTTAAAATTAACATTTCTCCTGTTTAGTGCTCATAAAAGAAAGTTATTGTTATTAGTAGGATTTTATAATGATTGATTCACTTGAATCAGGATGCCGTTCTAGTAGGACACAATATTACAGGCCCCTAGTAGTAGATATATGGAGGGAATTCTTTGTCCCCCCGATAAATGACTTTTGCCTTTTTTCTGGATCTCAACTGAAGGATAAAGGGGTTGAACTTGATATATTTTTTAAAAAAGCAGCCACGTTTTTCTAATCCTATACAATCCCTTCACAAGCTACGCACTTAGCGTGGCCCAGGTGCCATAGGCTACTGTACATTAGCAATCTTGCCTTATGCTGTCACATGTACAGTGACTTGAATGGCATACCGTAGGTTGTATGTTTTTAAATTCTTTACATTGTGTACTATTGAAGCATTATTTTTTAGTGTACAAACAGTGAATGGATCAGGTGAATGATAGGACCAATTACGTGCCAGTCAGTGTTTGGCGTTGATGATATTTGCATGGGGAATTCCAGTTCCTAATGTGTAGAGGCTTTCATATTGAAAAAGCAGGTGTCGGGCTTGTAAGGGTCAGGCTTGATTTCCATGTTGCTTTGCATGGGCTGCTCGCTTTTGCAGAGATGCTCACACCTCTCCTCCACAGCAAGCAGATTCTAGTATCAATCATCTTGCACAAGGGCTCTATCCAGTAACGAATGACAGAAGCTGTACAGCCCAATATGAAAGGGATACACACATGTCAAGACTGTAGGACAGAACCTCACAGCAGGTAGGATTTCCATGTCTGCCCAGTCTTTTCATGCTCATATTAAATCCCACAGCTCCAGTTGACTTTTGACCTTATCCTTTCATGGTTTAACTGTATGTCCATCCCGACTGTTTCGTTGCTGTCCTTACTGAGAGGTTGTAAATTGTAACTTAAACCAAATGTTTCTAAAGGTCCTTTACATATAGGGACAGTCAGCCTGCCTTGGGTTTTAATGTTATATCAGTGTGCTTCTCACACCGTTGAGACAAAACTCATTTTTGGTAATATATACACAAATTCTTTAATTGCTTTAGAGGATTGTCACAGTAGAGTCATCATGGGGCAATTGTGGTCACATACCAAAAAAAAAATCCTGCCACTCTTAAACGGACTGTTCAGCTTAGTGCAGTTCTTTAAATTTCAAGCTCAGCCTCCTTTACATGTTGTAAAAGCCAAACTAACCTAGCCCCTGACGCTCTATTCCGGCTCCTTGGCTTCCATTCTGTGGTCTTCCTCGTCCTATAAACTTCCAGTTGGACAGTGTCACGTGAGGCGCTTCAGAAAATGACTGGCCTCCGCAGTGATGTGTCCCCAAGAGGCACGTCACTACTGAGTCATATGCCATTTAGGGATGCGTCACCATTGAGACCAGGCATTGGCTGCAGCAGTGCACGTTACTCAGTCTGTCTGGAACTTTACATGACAAGAACTGAGCCAGGAACCCAGAACTGAGTGGTGGGGAGCAGGTGAGTATGGTTTTTCCTACAGGTACTGGAGGCTGAGGCTTGAACTTTGAAAAAATACACAAAATTAGGAAACCCTTTAAAATGCTGTTTTATAAACCTCTGGAAAGCAGGGGCTGAAATTTTTTGCTTCCCATTTCCATATCCACCAGGAAAGAAGGCCAATGTTATCATTAGGACTATGTCACTTTGTTTAGTTGGAAACTTCTACATAAGTTCTATGTACATTCAAATAAGCCATAATGAAAGGATTTGGGACTCCTGAGCTTCGCCCACTTCTCCATGGGTGGGCAGCATCCACCAAAAGTTACTGCTATGGCCTGTGTCGGTAGATACACATTGAAACAAAATACAAAAACATGAAACATTCATTTTTAAAAACTTTGGGGGTCATTTGTGATGCGAAGTATACCACTTTTTGGCATACTTTTGTGCAGATCCGGTTGCAAAGGGGGCAGGCGGGCCAGCCCATCCCATCCCATTTACCATGTTCTGTGCCTGTTTTTGGCATAGAAAATGACTTACGTTATTATTCGCTTTATAAGACGCACCTTTTTCCCCAAAAAATAGGGGGGAATTGCGGTGCGTCTTATAAAGCGAATACAAGTGAGGGATAGGTCATCAATATACTAGCCTCTTTAAACAGTTGACTGGAGGGAGTGCCAAGAATTGGATGCTCTCCAATCCGATAGGCCATCTATATACTGGCATTGCACAACCCCTTTAATCAATTTTATGATTGGTACAATAATTGTTATGTCTATGGTAGTGAAAACGATCAGTTCTGGCCAATGGAAACATGCTCCATTGGTCAGAATACTTATTGTTCCTGTGTCAAGTATTTTTTTAGTTAACTAGTGTTCAAGAAAAAGTAAATGGAGGTCAATGTAAATGTGCGTTATTGTATGTGATATGAATATTTTTTCATGAATGTCTCCATTCCGACAAGCATTTCAATAAAAAAAAAAAAAAAACAGGATGCTCACGGATTCTGATGACGGAGGGCTTTACATATGAATGAGGCAGGCTCCTGATGCTCTGTTTATGTCTCTTTGTTTTGCAACTGATTTGGCAGTGCCGATCTGGTCAGGGTCTCTCCATTCATATATCTGGAGCAGCTGTTACTTCCATTTTGAAAACACTTGTCATGAGTGTTGTGAGTCTTGGTTATGGCTCTATCTTTCAGCCTGTAGGCCAGAGATAAGCAGGATGTAACCTATAGCTGAGTATTGGTCACACCAGCAGGAGGCTAGTGGATATCCACTATATAACTATAGAGGCTTGGTGTCATGGTAGATATCTCTATTATTATCTATTTCCCCACTCAGATAAAGGTCTCTGTTGACCACAATCAGTCTCATCTCTCCCTTTACCCACTCCTCCTTACACCCTCTCTAGGGTTTTCTTGCTATGTGAACGAACTCCATCAGATAAGGGGATAGTTCTGCTTAGAAAGGCATCACTGTGTGGCACCGCCAAGCTGCACCTGCTGCCTCACACAAACACAACGCTGGGGCCTCCACACAGGACATAAGCATCTCCCCTCGGCTGCAAGGAAGGAAATTTTGGCCTCCGGACAGTTCTGAAAACATTTTGCATAATTTAGTCTTAGCTAGACCTCCTCCCCTTTCTTCCACCCAGACTCCTCTATTCTTCACTCAATGCCTCTTTTCATTCACTCATTTTTTATCTGAGGTGTCTGTGGCAAGTTAAAAAAAAAGATCTTTATACTTGGGCTACTCCTCTGTGTTCAGGAGGACAGCGGACACATAACTTTACAGAGGCAACTTCCTCGGCTTCTGTGTGGGCTTTTAACCTGTTGAAAGAACTCATTCTTGTAGTTTCTCTTCCAAAGCCGCCTAATGATTTTCTTCTCCCTTTTTAGATTGTTTGTTTGTTGGTCAAAGTTCATGAGGCACTGGGAAAGTCACAATACGTCTCATTCAGGACCTCTCTACAGTTGAACATACCCATTTGACTTTGCATAAAACTGACTTGGTCTTGACTTTTTTATGGATTTTTTTTATTTCTTTATTACTTTAATTTTGGGGGAAAATGTTTGCAGCTTCCATAATCATACATGTTTTCCTCTCGAAATAATTCATCTATCATTGAACATATGAAGCACACCCCATGCATAAGTCTTTCTCAGTGACATTTGTATATGAAGATCGCTTGGATGCTTGATTGTGCTTTCAGCTTCTTACTACTGAAAAAGTTCCTTTATCTGTTTTCAGACCAGTGGGTTACCCCCTGTATATTTGTATACGGTACCTAAAACTCACACCATAATATAGTTACAGTGTGGGTTTTAGCCAGCTGCGGAATGTTGGGTCCCCCACTTTCAGAGATTGCTGGGGACCCTGGAGAGAAGACAGAAGTAGTAGTCATCACTTCTCTGCTTTCTACTCTCAAGTACACATTGCTCAATGAGGGCTGTGAATGAAATATGAGTATCGGCAGTGTTGCTGCCTCTACTGGTCCTAGTGATCATGTGACTGGTCACATAAGTGCCAGGATGCTGGGATTATATCTCCTTATGTAGAGCACAAGAGTCTTATAGGCCAGGCAATGTTCCTTTGGTATTCTGGGAAGGGGGTATGCACATGAGCTCTTAACAAGCTCTGAATCTAAAGCCACCAGGTGTAAGGCAGCTATCCTATAAGTCAATGTGCAAGCTTTTAAACAGGCCTTGCAACAAGACTTGGATAATAATTAAGCCAGCACCCCATCTGCGGACAACTGTTTCTGGGTGATTGCCCCTCATCAGTTCAGAGCAGAGAGAACCAGCTTAACTAAGTCAGGATTTAGGGACTACTATATCTTCTAATAGAGAGTGCCTAATTGGTGTGAGAAGTCATATAGGCCAGGCATATAGTATCCCCAGAATCCTGACCTAGGCCTCTCACCCAGTTAAGCCAGTACTCTCTGCTCTGCACCAATGAAGGGCAATCACCCTGAAACAGCTGTCTGCAGATGAGGAGCTGCTCATCCAAATCATGTCTCAAGGCCTGTTTAAATAGTTGAACATTGACTTATAGGAGAGCTACCTTACATCTGGTGGCATTGGAGGCAGAGTTTGTTAAGAAATTATTTGCATGCCCTTTTCCCAGGATGCTAGTAGTAAGAGGCTGTTGTCTGGTCTAACAATTGCAACAGGGCAGATTTATTGTCCAACTAGGTCTTTTAGACTAGTTTCACACCAGCTCTAGGGATCTGACAGGCAGAAGAAGACAATACAAACATATAGAAGAAAATGTACATTCCAAGCAATTGTTGACCTCATTAGATTGAAACCTATAACCCTAGTGTAGTAAAGCATGAGTGCCAACAAATGAACTACTGTCCTGCAATGCTTACTTCTTGTCCTGGCCAAGTGAAAAGAGAGGAGACATCTTAAAAAGTAGCGTTCCTTTAAATTTGAATAATAGGCCTAAGATTTGTCTAACTGGTTCATAGGTTTTACACTCTTGACCACGGCAACCTTAAGTTATACTTAATTGCATAAGGAAACGATCATCTCATCCAATGCAAACCTGTGTATGTTCTGCATTTTTACGAAGTCTTGATAAATGTATGTGTGGGCGACCAAAGCATTTCATTACTTCCAAATATATTAATTTCCCCAAATCAGCCCTCCCCATTTAAACACACAGATCAGCATTCTCTTCTACAGTGTGGGAGCAGATCTGCATAGACAGTGATTAGAGAAACATTTGCAGAATTTAACTCCTGCAATAATTGTAATAGCATTGCTTAGTGTGTACAAGTGATTTTAATTTTTTGGGTGAAAGGTCAAGTACAAGGAATAAGGAGGATTAATGAATTAATGTACTGTATGTCATATCTCCAATATCACTGGCTAAAAATAACCACTAAAATTACATTTTATGCATTTTTAATTTGTTACTATGAAGTTCAGAATTACAGTAGATTTTCTGTTGTTCCAACTCCTAAAATACTGTCCTCATACACAAACCTAGAACTACCATAATACTGCCCCCTATGTACACTGTTTACCTCCTACAACAATGTCCCCATATACAAACCTATAACTAATATAAACCTATAACTAATACTGCCCCATCTACAAGAATATAACTACTATACTACTGTCTCCTATGTACAAGGTATACCGTAACTACTATAACACTGCTTCTATGTACAAGAATATAACTACTCTAATACGGTCTCATATGCACAAGAATATAACTACTATAACACTTCGCCCAGGTACAAGAATATACTATAATACTGCCCCCAGGTACAAGAATATAACTACAATACTACTGTCTCCTATGTACAAGAATATAACTACTATACTACTGTCTCCTACTGTATGTACAAGAATATAACTACTATAATACTGCCTCTATGTAAAAAAATATAACTACTATAATACTGCTCCATATACAAGAATATAACCACTATAACACTGTCTCCTATGTATAAGAATATAACTACTATAATACTGCCCCTTATGTACAAGAATATAACTCCTATAATACTGTTCCTATGTACAAGAATATAGCTACTATAATACTGTCCTATATGTACAAGAATATAACTACTATTACTGTCCTCTATGTACAAAAATATAACTACTATAATACTGCTCCTATGTTCAAGAATATAACTACTATAATGCTGCCCCATCTACAAGAATATAACTACTATACTACTGTCTCCTATGTACAAGAATATAACTACTATACTACTGTCTCCTACTCTATGTACAAGAATATAACTACTATAATACTGCCCCTGTGTACAAGAATATAACTACTATAATACTGCTTCATATGTACAAGAGTATAACTACTATAATACTGTTCCTATGTACAAGAATATAACTACTAAAATACTGCCTTATATGTACAAGAAAATAACTACTATAATACTGCTCCTATATTTAAGAATATAACTACTATAATACTGTCTTCTATGTACAAAAATATAACTACTATAATACTGCCCCTATGTATAAGAGTATAACTACTATAATACTGCCCCTATGTACAAGAATATAACTAGTATAATACTGCTCTTATGTACAAAAATATAACTACTATAATACTGGCCCCTATGTACAAGATTATAACTACTAGAATACTGCTCCTATGTACAAGAATATAACTATTATAATACTGCCACTATGTACAAGATTATAACTATTACAATATTACCTCCTATGTACAAGAATATAACAAACTTGATAATGTTTTCCGTGAACTTGATGATGAGCCTGAATAGTTACCAAAGTGGATTTATTAAAAAAAAAAACATGGAGTTTCCCACTGTAACTATTCATTGGAAAATCAATTAAGAATAACTTTCTTATTCCTTTGAGTTTAAGACAAATCCTTTCACCAGAATGCATGGATCTGGTGACACCTGCTATTGTAGTAAGGGCCCATTCACTTCTATGGCCAGCTCGCGATCTTGCAGCGACTCCACAAGAATATGTAGAACATGTCCTATACTTGTCCGCAACAGCAAATTGTGGAACACATGCCGGATGAGACCCGCAATACTACGGCCGTCTGAATGCGGCCTTAAAAGTGTCACTTTTTATACCACAGTTGGACTAGCGCTGGGGTTGTATATAATTTTTTTTTTTTTCTGGCAGCTTACTGTATATAACAAGTCTGAGGGGGGAGGATTAGATGTGTCGGTGGGGAGGGAAGGAGGTGGGAGTGTTGAGACCACACTGAACATGTTGTAATGTCGGCTAAGTATAAACAATTATAATCACTTCCAAGATCTCTCTGATTTCCACCTTTCACTGTCTACGTAATGCACATCTTTGCTTTGACCCACATACACATTCATTTTAGATGAAACCTGCCAGGGCCAGATGTAGCCCCCCTGGTGATGAATCATCAAACCTTCCTCCTAGAATTAATACTACGTTGTATGGAAAAATGTTCACTTATTCTCATGTATGAAAGCAACACTTGAGATGAGCAAATCAATTCTAAGAAATCCATTAGTCTCATCAGCAGGACTTTTTCACCTGTAAGGTGGGCTGTGAAGAAGCACCCACTTTCTGAAAGATTAACAATTTGACAATTTCCTGCAAGCACCTCTGCTCCGATTAGCTGAGCAAGAGCACAGGCTCTGCTTCGGTTTCAGAGTGGCTCTGTGCAGGAGCAGCGCTTGCACAGATGTTGGTCTGTAGCTGAAGCAGAGCCTGTGCCCTTGCTCTGCTAATCGGAGAAGAGGCGCAGGCAGGAAATTGTCAAGATGTTATTCTTGCAAAAGGTGGGTGCTTCTTTACATGCGGGGACAGCTCCCCTTACAGTTGAAGAAATCCTGCTGATAAGACGAGTTGATTTGATCGACAGGGGCTGACTGCCAGCATCCCCACCCATCAGCTGTAAGAGGAGACAGCACGTGCAATGCGCACATGCCATCTTCCATCTCTCTTCCTGTTCACCGCTGCTGTCTATAGCAAAGATCATAAACTGCAGCAGCAGACAGGAAGAGAGAAGGGAGATGGCATGTGCACACTACGCACGCTGTCTCCTCTTACAGCTGATCAGCGAGGGTTCCGTATGTCAGACCCCCATGATCTGATATTGATGAACTATCCTGAGGATAAGTCATCAATATTATAAAGCCCGGACAACCTCTTTAATGTATTGTGTAATTTTTACTCATTTTTGGGGGTAGGGCATGCAAAATGTTCCCCATTGTTTTCTGGATTTATATATTTATATATATATTTTATGTTTTATACTTTAGCACAATAAATACTCTTCACTTTTGTAAATAATGTTTTTGTGTCTCTGCCATCAAAACCCACTAACATTTTTAGTTTATCACCGAGGGCTGTGCGAGGGCTTGTTTTTTGTGGGACAAGTTGTAGTTTTAATTGGTGTCATTTTTTAAAACATGCCTTGTCTGTTTTAGTAAAGACTTTTCGAGCAACTTTTATCCTAATTCTGAATGGAGCCCGTCATCTGTTATTTCTATTATAAGTTTATGAATAAATTAGCAAGTGGGTGTTACCATTTCCCTTGTCAAGAGGTGTGTCCCTGCATAGTATGTCAGCACTGATTGGACAGTGTCAGGCTATGCAGGGAATACACCCCCAACTAGTACAATCCAGTTGACAACTTATTCATAAACTTCTATTAGGAACAACAGAGAAACGGCACAATGCAGAGCTATAGGAATAAGAAAAGATGCTCCAGACTTGCCATAAGGGGAATACAATGACTAAAACAGATATGACTTTTTTGTGAACTCCAGAAGGCCACTCAACTGAGACATTATCAATTCATCTGCTTTTAGAAACAAAATTTCAAACACGGAAAGTATTGGTGTTCCAAAACTCAGGTCCATAATCCTTTGTTTTAAGGTTCTGCTAGAAACTTCTCCTCACCTGTGTGGGGTAAAGTAAATGACATACATTCCGAGTAGTGTTGAGCGAATCGGGTTTGGGTTGCTGTAAACGATCCCGATTCGTTTGAAAACTTCATTAACAATGTAGCCTTCGTTCTACTGTAAAATGTATGGGCTCCGTGGAGGTCTTGGTGAAATCTGAGGTTGAACTCGGCTTCGTTAATGAGGCAGGAAACCGAGTTCAGCTTCAGATTTTGACACTGTAATTTATGCGAATAAATGAAGTTTCACATCATAGACATGAGACAAAGCAAGTCTTGCGATATTTGGCGCAAGTTTGCAAAGACCTCTGCGGAGCCCATACATTTTACAGTAGGACGGAGGCTGTATTGTAAACGAAGTTTACAAACGATTCGGGATCGAATACAGCAATCCAAACCCAATTTGCTCAACACTAATTTCCAGTATCACTAATGCCATTGAAGGGTAGTTGTCACTTATTTAGGCATAGATACAATAAAACATTGTGAAGGTTTTCCAGCAGTTAAAGGGTTTCTGTCACCAGATCTGGGCATATTAAACAGGATGACATTTGCAATGTGCAAATGTCACCTGATGCCCAATCTGGTATTCATTTTTATATTGGTGCCCCCGTTTTTGATAAAAAAAACACTTTTATTTTATGCTAATTAGGCTTACTAGGTGCAAGGGGCAGTTACCCTGCACCTAGTAAGCTCCGTTTGCATCAGCCGGGTGTACTCTGACATCATCGGCGCAGGCGCTGTGAGGTAGCCGGGAGCCCGGTGGCCAGCGCCACTCACTGCGCCTGCGCCAATTTTATTCCGCACGGCGCAGGCGCGAGTTTTGAAGCGAGGACAGGGCCGGCAGAAGATCAAACAAGCTGCCTGGCCCTGTCAATCAACACAAGGAAGGCGTAACAAGAGGTGGGCAAATGGAGCTTACTAGGTGCAGGGTAACCGCCCCTTGCACCTAGTAAGCCTAATTAGCATAAAATACAAGTGCTTTTTTATCAAAAACGGGGGCACCAATATAAAAATTGATACCAGATTGGGCATCAGGTGACATTTGCACATTGCAAATGTCATCCTGTTTAATATGCCCAGATCTGGTGACAGAAACCCTTTAAACATTTTTTTTTTTATAAAAGGTCACAATGGGTTAAAAAAATTCCCATGCTGATCTCCTTTCCACTGACTGGGTCAAGTCCCCATTCAGGGACATAACTACCGTAGTGGGCTGCTATGGGGCCCAGTTGGGATCATCTCCTCTTCTACTGGAGGTGAAAACTTGGTCAGGACTCTACTGTCTAAAGGAACAACTTTAAACAAATGAGGCAGTGGAAAAATGTCCCAAAGGTAATTGAAAGGGGTTTAGGGGCTTGGTTTGATCCTTGCTATGGGGCCCTTACTTCTCTATGTATGCCACTGCCACCATTGTGATCAGTAATTTAGAGGAACCAGGAAATAGAGGCTGATGGGGGACCTGGAAATTTTTCAAGGATTTGGTTCACTGGGGAATCTGTGAGGTGAGTATCGCTTCTTTTACTTTTTAACCAATTCTGTACCCTTTGTAAAAAAAAAAAAAAAAAATATTTACCCGCCAGATAACCCCTTTAAATCTCCCTAGAAACCCAGCCTGTTGAATATATTACGGCCAAAGTTACTCAATAGGATCTGATAAGTGATGTTCAATTGGTCATGAGACTTGTTGTACCTTGGGTCAACTCATACAAATTTTCTCCCAACCAATTAAAGAACATTACATGGATTGGGCTGCATACTATTGCTCATCTGTACTGGTCAGTACACCTGAGGTTCTGTAATCTCTGTTTCCTGATGTGGAAGTTTTCATCTTGGGTTCACTGACACTTCTACATAACACTTATTATTTTCTTTAGCTAGCAGCACAATTAGCCCTCCTATACACCACATTCAGCACTCCAGGGGTACTTTTTAGGCGATAGTGCTGAAATTCAACAGAGAACCTTAATGACTAACAGCTTCCAACGTCTGCTCTTCACATCTTTTATCCATCATTATGGCAACGGGAATTCCTCTTGTACAAGGAAAACACATCCTCGTACTGTGAAAAGTGGAGATCTCACAGAGGACATGCTTTCTCTCGCTGCAAACATTAAGGAGAGAGCTTGTAAGAAGAGCACACAAGACCTGAAACAAGTGGCGGAAAGTCATCGAGCTTCATTGTTCTAATATTGATGTCCTAGAAGACAACATAGCCTACAACCCATCCCAGACCAGGATTTGCATTATATATGTTTTTTACCCCATCATGTGTGGCTAAAGTAAACCTGGGGGAATACACGCTGGTTGGCTATAAGAATCTTTTTGTAGCTTTTTCCCAGTTGTTAGAAATTCTAGTTAAAGGGGTTGTCCCATCTGTACAGAGAATGTTTACTAATTGATCAATAGGTCCAGGTCCCACTTTGGAGACCTGCTCCTATCTCAAGAACTGAGCCATGTACGTGTGTGGCCTTCTCTATTCACTCCTATTCGAGTTCCAAAAATAATTGAGTGCTGGGTTGCCTCTAGTTGGAAGTCCCATAATGGTGAATGGTGAGGAGGTTCAGCATCCTCTATGTTCACAGTGGGACCCAGGGGCATAGCTATAGGGGGTGCAGAGGTAGCAGTTGCCACCAGGCTCAGGAGCTTGAGGGGGCCCAAAGACCCTAGTACCGCATAAGAAGACACTAATATTATAGAAAGGGCATGCTGGTCAAGTTACACCTCTGGCTGGAGGGAAGGGGTTAGGTCAAGAATTTGGCATGTTTGGGTGCCATTTCAATTTTTCCCTCAGGCACCACAAAGGCTATGTGCTTCTCTGCCCCTGGCCACAAAGCCCTGAGGGAAGGGGGGGCCCAAACTCAACTCTTGCACCAAGGCCCATGAGCCTTTAGCTAGGCCCCTGGTGGGACCCCTTTCTTGCGATAGAAGCAGGTGCCAGACACTTATGGCATATCCTATTCATATGTCATAAAGGTCCAGATGGGATAACCTCTTTAAGGAGAACCTGGCACATCTCCTGACATCTATTTTTGTAACTACTTGCATTCCCCATAAAATAACATTTGTTTGTGGATCATCATTTCTTATGACTAATGGCAAGTCATTCATAAACTTGGAATGAATTCTAGCTACCATGTTTATTGTCAGGGATCATTCATATCACCAGTATACTGGAGTGTCTACTAAAAAAAACCAGAAAATAGATGGGGTGACCTAATGCACATAGAAATAGGAGTCCTATGGTAAAAATGTATGTTGTGTCTTTGTCATAATTAAGAAATAATTAAAATGTATTCGAGGAAGTCATGAGATTGTCCCTTCAGAAAAAAAGTGAGGGAACAGACTGTATATTGCACGTTTCCTTTCATCCTATCTGCTGCTCATCCAGGGTATCATAATGCTCCCCTCATAATGTCCCTTTTGTTGCTTTAATAAATTTTGCTGTTTGCCCATGTGAAAGCTTTTTCATGCCAAACATGCAAATGACGAGACTAGTGGAGCTAATTTATACTGTGCGGGGTTATAGGATCAGGCATTTCTGTAGAAAGATGTCAGGACGTGCAGTGAAGACTCCTCGCTGGTAGCATCCAGACGCTGTCAGTATATAAACGGCTACATCTTCCCTAGGTTAGGTACAGGACATTTTTATAAAACTGGGCAACATCTTTCCATGGGGCTCCATCAACAGGATTTTAGAAGTGCTGGTTCTTTCTGCTTTCTATTTTATCTTCTGTCATCATTTCAAAGAAAATGTTCTAGAACTTATAAAGAGAGAACCTGTCATGGAATCCATGATGTTCATGAGCTGCTGACCCTCTACCCTCTGCTTCAGTCCTGCACTCTGATCCTCTTGGCCAGACCGTTTTCACAAGCAGCAATGACGTGCCCGTATACATGTGACTGCTGCAGCAAATCAGTGATTTCAGCGGTCATGTGAGGTATAAAACACATCAAGAAGATTACCTAAGGGAGGATATTATTATATTTGTATTACCATAGCCTACAGCAGGGGTAAGCAACTTCCGGCACTCCAGCTGTTGTGAAACCACAACTCCCAGCATGCATACTTGCTCTGTTGTTCTCAGCACTCCCACAGAAGTGAAAGGAGCATGCTAGGAATTGTAGTTTCACAACAGCTGGAGTGCCTGAGGTTGCTGGCCTACAGTATCTCCAAACAGAAAATGAGGCCTGCTGCTAAGAAATGGTTGGATAGATAGTGGTCGTTGGAGCCATTTGGACTCCTGCTACTAAGCTGCTTCTCCTATATGTACACTCCTGCTTTAGAGCATAATTTTCTGCGACTTTTGCTACTTTTCATATTGCCGGCACAGCTCTCCCGCAGACCAAAAGCCTGCCAGAGATCCCAGATGTTACTGGGATTCTGTCACGGGGGAGACAAGGGAAGGTGCGCCCTGTACTGAATACCCCCCCGTTCTCTCCCTGCCTGCTTGCCTCAGTCGGCCCTAGGCGGCCGCGGACAACCACGGTGACGGTCCCTGCTCTGAATAAGTGCACAGGGAGGAACAGGGAACAATTGGAGAGACAAACACAGACGAAACAAACACAATATCAGAATAGTCAGCAAGCCGGGTCATGCACAGGAGATAACGTCAATACCGGGGGTGAAGCAAAGAGAGGTCGAAGTCCAAGTCCAAGGTCAGGGTCAAACAGCAATCAAACACTAGGTCGCACAAGCACTGATCAAAGTAGTAACGCTAATCACAGGCGATTAGGGAGGACAACTAGTGGCTTTAAATAGCCCTCCACTGGGTCATGTGACGGGGCCAGCGTCACATGACCTCATTTGCATACCGAGCGCTGGCCAAACGTGACCAGCGCTCAAATATGCACCAAATTTGGTCATGTGGCGTGGCCAGCGCCACATGACCCAAAACCAGGTATAAATAAATGTTCTGAGCGCTGGTTGCCCAGACCAGCGCTCAGATGTCCCCGCCTGCTCGTTTACTAGGGGGGCGGGGAGGACGCCGGACACGCTGTATCAGTGCGCGAGCCGGACCCTCTCCTGTGAGTGTCGTCATGGAGACGAGGACGCATCCTGCGTCCCCGCTCCGGCGCACTCCTGGGAGACCGGCGGCACGGCAGAGGGGAAGCGCGCCGCCGACTCCCCGTTACAGTACCCCCCCCTTCACGAGGGGCCACCGGACCCTTGGCTGGAGGAACCGGCTTTTCAGGATGCTGTCGATGAAAACTCTTAACAAGTGCGTCTGCATGCATCCTGCTCAGCGGTACCCAAGATCTGTCCTCAGGCCCAAATCCCCTCCAGTGTACAAGGTACTGGAAGGAATTCCGGACCTTCCTAACGTCAATGATTCTATGAATCTCGTGCTCCACTTGTCCCTCCACCTCGACCGGAGGCGGGGGCAGTTCCTCTGGACCAGCGGGAGCAACATAACGCTTAAGCAAAGACATATGAAAAACATTGTGAACACGAAGGGAGTCAGGTAAACACAATTCAAACGACACCGGATTGATCACCTTGGTGATCCTGTATGGACCAATGAAGCGAGGCGCAAACTTATAGGATGGTACTTTCATACGTAGATTTTTAGTTGACAACCATACCATGTCCCCCACCTTGAAATTCACACCCTTAGAACGTTTCTTATCGGCCTTAGTTTTTTGAATCCTTTGGGCTCTTTCCAGGTTCGACTGAACCTGTGCCCAAACTGTGCACAGTTCCTGAGAGAGAGCATTGGCCTCTGGGACCGCCGAAACAGCTGGAGAAAAAGAGCCAAAGCGCGGATGAAACCCCATGTTGCAGAAAAACGGCGATACCCCAGAAGACGAATTCACACGGTTATTAATCGCGAACTCGGCCAGAGACAGGAATCTGGCCCACACATGCTGGTTATCAGCAACATAACATCTGAGATATTGCTCAACGGACTGATTAAGACGTTCAGTCTGACCATTGGTCTCTGGATGAAAGGCTGACGAAAAGGATAAGGAAATATCGATCTTCTTACAGAAGGCCCTCCAGAATTTAGACACAAACTGCACCCCCCTGTCAGAAACAATATTCTCAGGAACACCGTGTAGTTTAACTATGTGGTCCATAAATACGGAAGCCAAAACCTTTGCAGAGGGTAATTTACACAAAGGAATAAAGTGACACATCTTGCTGAATCTGTCCACCACTACAAGAATCACGGTTTTACCCTCAGAGCATGGCAAATCCGTGATGAAGTCCATGGACAGATGTGACCAAGGTCTATCAGGTATGGGTAATGGACGCAACTCACCCATAGGCCGAGTCTTGGGATTCTTGGACCTGGCACAAGTATTGCACGCAGTTACAAAAGCCTGAACATCTCTGGAGATTGACGACCACCAATACTGCCTAGAGACCAACTCCTTGGTGGCATTGATACCAGGATGTCCACATAAAACAGAGCTATGGCACTCACCCAGCAGTCGCAACCGCAAATGAGCTGGCACAAATAACTTGTCATTGGGAGTACCAGTGGGAGCAAGATGTTGTCCTGCCACGATTTCAGAAGCGAGATCAGATGAGGTAGCGGCTACGATGATGTCAGCTGGCAAGATGGGCTCAGGAGGGACGTCAGGAGGCTGATACGCCTGGAAACTTCGGGATAAGGCATCGGCCTTAATGTTCTTGCTTCCGGGTCTGAAGGTAACACAAAAGTCAAAACGAGTAAAGAACAAAGCCCACCTCGCCTGTCTGGGATTCAATCGCTTAGCAGATTCCAGAAACATCAAATTCTTATGATCCGTGAGGACCGTAATGCGGTGTAATGCCCCTTCTAAAAAATGACGCCATTCCTCAAATGCCCACTTGATTGCTAGTAACTCCCTATTACCAATGTCATAGTTTCTCTCGGCAGGAGAGAACTTGCGGGAGAAGAAGGCGCATGGCTTGAGATTAGTTAAGGTGGAAGACCCCTGGGACAGTACTGCCCCCACACCATCTTCAGATGCATCCACCTCAACTACAAACGGCTTATTTTGATCAGGCTGGATCAGCACAGGAGCATCAACAAAAAACCGCTTTAGCTTTTCAAACGCTTCAATAGCTGCAGGGGACCAGTTGACTAAATCAGCTCCCTTGCGGGTCAAATCCGTAATGGGTTTGGCTATAACAGAAAAATTTTTGATAAATTTCCGATAGAAATTAGTAAAACCCAGAAATCGCTGGAGCGCCTTCAGAGAGGAAGGTCGCACCCACTCTACAATGGCCTGTACCTTACCCGGGTCCATTTTGAAGGAAAAAGGGGTGAGAATGTATCCCAAAAAGGTCACTTCCTGAACACCAAAGATACACTTCTCCCCTTTGACAAACAACTTGTTCTCACGCAACACCTCCAGCACTTGCCTGGTGTGGGATACGTGACTCTCCCAGTCTGTAGAAAAAATCAAGATGTCATCAATATAGACAATTACAAATTTTCCAATAAATGGTCTAAAAATGTCATTGACAAAATTTTGGAACACCGCAGGAGCATTACTTAACCCGAAGGGCATTACTAGGTACTCATAATGACCCTCCGGGGTATTAAAGGCAGTTTTCCATTCATCACCCTCACGGATTCTGATCAGGTTGTACGCCCCCTTCAGATCTAGCTTAGTAAACCAACAAGCACCCTGAACCTGATTCAACAAATCAGGAATAAGGGGCAGCGGGTACCTGTTTTTAACAGTAATTTTATTGAGTTCCCTGTAATCAATACAGGGCCTCAACCCTCCATCCTTTTTCCCGACAAAGAAAAATCCTGCCCCCATGGGAGAAACAGAAGGCCGGATATGACCCTTGGCCAGACTCTCCTTGAGATAATCCCTCATAGACTGACGCTCTGGAGTAGAGAGATTATAGATACGGCCCTTGGGATATCTGGACCCCTCAATAATATCGATGGCACAATCATATTGCCGGTGAGGAGGGAGGAACTCAGCCTCGGACATGGAGAAAACGTCCGAAAAATCCTTGATGTACTCAGGTAAGAAAGGAGACTCAGTAGTACCTCCCAACTGCAATACAGATTTGCAACACTTGTCACAATTCAGCCCCCATTTTTCTAATTCACCTGTTGACCAATTGATTACAGGATTGTGGTCCTGCAACCAAGGTAAACCAAGAACTAGGTCAGCAGGTAAATTTTTTAAAACCCAAAAAACACATTTTTCGGAATGCGAAATCCCAACCGTCAGGGTCACACTAGGAGTACAGAACTCGATCCTCCCATTATTTAGGGGGGTGGAGTCGAGGGCGATAATTTGAATACCCTCCCTTAAAGGGACCATCGGTAAACCCACAGACTGTACAAAATCAAAATTAATAAAATTAGCAGCAGAACCAGAGTCAACAAAAGCCTTTCCAGAACCCCTGAATTGATCATATGCAATGGAGATGGGTACTAAAATCTTTCTCCTTACCACTGCTGGGGTTACCTTACCTCCCACCGGAGATCTCCTAGAGGGCGGAAGTTTTGGACACTGCTGGAGCCAGTGGTTCACCTCACCGCAGTAGAAGCAGGCTCCCTTTAAACGTCTTTGGTTTCTCAGGATACCTCCTAACTGCATGGACTCCGGGACCTTGGCAGGAGGTGGACTCAGAGGAGGAAACTCAGGCAGGACGACAGCTTGAGGAGTATTTGATCGTTCCCTCTGTCTTTCTCTCACCCGTCGATCCAGCTTAATAACTAAAGTCATGGTCGTCTCTAGGGAGTCAGGAGTAGGATAACAAACCAGAAGATCCTTGAGTTGGTCTGACAGCCCCACCCTAAACTGGCTTCTCAAAGCTGGGTCATTCCACCCAGAGGAGACACACCACTTCCTGAACTCTGCACAGTAATCCTCTACAGGGCGGTTTCCCTGCTGAATGTTCCTGAGCTGAGTTTCTGCTACAGTGGCCCAGTCTGGTTCTTCATACAAAAGACCTAAGGCCTGGAAAAAGGCCTCCACAGACAACAGACATGGGGAGTCAGATGGCAATGAGAAAGCCCACTCCTGCGGATCCCCTTGCAGCAAGGAAATAATTATTCCTACCCGCTGCTGCTCAGAACCCGAGGAGTGTGGGCGTAAACGAAAATATAATTTGCAACTTTCCTGGAAAGAACGGAAAGTCTTTCGGTTACCCACAAACCGATCGGGCAACCTTATATAGGGTTCAATAATGGAGGGAGCGGCTGCGGGTACAGTTTGCAGCTGCTCCTGGTGTTGGATTCTCTCGGCCAGATCCTGGATCATCTGAGCCATGTCACTTATATGATCCGTGAGAATTCGCAACGGCTCCATTTAGTATGGCCTGTGATTCTGTCACGGGGGAGACAAGGGAAGGTGCGCCCTGTACTGAATACCCCCCCGTTCTCTCCCTGCCTGCTTGCCTCAGTCGGCCCTAGGCGGCCGCGGACAACCACGGTGACGGTCCCTGCTCTGTATAAGTGCACAGGGAGGAACAGGGAACAATTGGAGAGACAAACACAGACGAAACAAACACAATATCAGAATAGTCAGCAAGCCGGGTCATGCACAGGAGATAACGTCAATACCGGGGGTGAAGCAAAGAGAGGTCGAAGTCCAAGTCCAAGGTCAGGGTCAAACAGCAATCAAACACTAGGTCGCACAAGCACTGATCAAAGTAGTAACGCTAATCACAGGCGATTAGGGAGGACAACTAGTGGCTTTAAATAGCCCTCCACTGGGTCATGTGACGGGGCCAGCGTCACATGACCTCATTTGCATACCGAGCGCTGGCCAAACGTGACCAGCGCTCAAATATGCACCAAATTTGGTCATGTGGCGTGGCCAGCGCCACATGACCCAAAACCAGGTATAAATAAATGTTCTGAGCGCTGGTTGCCCAGACCAGCGCTCAGATTTCCCCGCCTGCTCGTTTACTAGGGGGGCGGGGAGGACGCCGGACACGCTGTATCAGTGCGCGAGCCGGACCCTCTCCTGTGAGTGTCGTCATGGAGACGAGGACGCATCCTGCGTCCCCGCTCCGGCGCACTCCTGGGAGACCGGCGGCACGGCAGAGGGGAAGCGCGCCGCCGACTCCCCGTTACAGATTCCCACCAGTTGCATTTAATATAATAGGATCCAGTGAAGATCCAGCCCTTACCCAGCAAATATGCCTAGATTTGGCCGGAGAAAAAATGTTGCACGCAACAGCTTTTGCTCAGCTGATTCATGGCATTCTATGACGGAACACACTGCCAGATAGCTCTGCCACCAATGTGAAAGTAAAGTACGAACATGTCTTGAACCATAGGAAGGAAGGACCAGGAGGGGGACACCTGACAAACTCTTCAAAGTTTGTTTCTTTATGGTGCAAATAAGACACATTTCAGAACCAGACTGGTTCCTTCATCAGTTAAAACACTCTATGTATAACTGATGAAAGAACAAGTCTGGTTCCGAAACGCTTCGTATTTGCACTAACTTTGAAGAATTTTTGAGGTGTCTTCTTCCAGCAGCACCACTCCTGAGTCAAGGTTCTTACTTTCTGCATGTATTTGAACTGGTCGACAGCTGGAGCCTGTCGTGGACAGAGTGCAGCAGCTGAGAATTCACTTATATATGCCTTGCAAGGTGTTATGCTCTCTGCATAACTTTGCCAAGTGAGCAGATTTACCCTCCAACATGTCGCCTTCACATGTGGTTCTCCGCATGATGTGCTCTCCCCTATTCCAATTTTAGTGGCTGAAACATAAGAAGCCCCATTGTCAAAAATCATAATTATTTAAGGAAACTAAAAAAAGAGAATGTAGTGTTTTGATGGAAACATGGCGAGGAACGTAATCTTGTCAGGTTCTCAGAGACATATCACACAAGATGGACTTCATGTTGTAAAACTTTAGTGTGGACAACAGAACACCCACAGTGTCACAAGCTGTGATGATGAGTTGGCTGTGTTCTCAGAGTGCTCCGCCTTGTCAAGCCCATTTTTCATGGTGTAAGCTTTAAAAGTCGCTTGCAGCAGATTGCATTAAAAGGTTTAAAGTGGCTGAGATTCCTGTGATAGGCAAAGGAGTGACTGGATTCACAGGCCACTACTCCACACACCATCTGCTGCTGTTATCACTTGCCCCGTCCTCCATTCTTATTGCCTGCATTTCCCCAGGGCCCAGATCAGTCATAGATTGTCCCTCTAAATTATATTGTTAGCAAGAGGCTCAGACTGGATCGCTTCATGTAAGCTCTGGTCTACAAGCCATGTTGACCTCCGGACTGTGAAAAAAGCCTTATACAGGAATGAGGTCCAGAATATTAAACATGTTAACACCGAAATATCTATTCTTAAGGCGTGTTAGACCATTGACTGACTGACTGACCTTGTGCAAGGAAAAAATATACAGTATATGAACTTGTGAAATCTCTTCCATGGGTTAGAGAAGACCTGCTTCAATTATAAAGGGCATTTTCATTGCTCTATCACTATTACAGTACACTGTGCAGTATAACGGCTTATTAACATGCCTGTATTAAAAAGCACCCATGTTGTGGATGATTTTCAGCACAGCATTGAGGACCATATTTCTATGTAGGACAGGGATCAGCAACCTCCTGCACTACAGCTATTCTGAAACTACAACTCCCAGAATCCTCCTTTCACTTCTGTTGGAGTTACAAGAACAGCGAAGTGTGCATGCTGGGAGTTGTAGTTTCACAGCAGCTGGAGTGTTGATGGTTGATGATCCCTGGTGTAGGACATGGACCTGATGACCTCTGGAAACAATTGTTTCCAAATGTGTGCCCTGTGAGACATGTCCCAGGATAGGGCATACTCTGAGCTTCTCAGTGTGGTGGTGTGGGTCCATGTGCAGTTCATGTGTACATGTTTGCTTGAGGCATCAAAGAATAGAAGGTCTAAAAGAAGATGGTGCACTAGCGTATGATAAGAACTGTGTAATATATTGTCACATGATGGAGCTACCTCATTTACTTACAATTCATGGTAAATGACTTCTGACTTGGTGACTTATTGGCAGTTCAAAGTAGAATCCCTAGAATCAATACCTATCCAAAAGGTCCCGTTCATAGATAAATATAGTATGGTTACATAATATACATGGGCATCATTGGTACTTTGTTGGCAGGCCCAGATGTAGCTTTCACATCAAAGCACAGAATCCTCTGGGTTTCAGGCCCTATTTTAAAATTATTCAATTTTTATAAGCTCTCAATATGCCTCCTTACATGACCTATTTATTGGGAAACAAATGTACCCATCTAGATTCAGTGTAAGCTGAAGATCTAGATAAATTCAGTGAAGATTTATATGAAAGTGATTCATTTCTTCCCACTTCCATAGCGCTCCATTGTATACAGTTGTTCTTGGGGCTTTTGCTTGCTCAGTAGAGACAGCATAGATAGAGTATAGATAGTATCTTCCATTTGTCAATATAAGGATTGGAATATAAGAAAGAGCAAGGATCTCTATGTAGCCTCTTAATTTCTGGCTACAAGAATCCATCCCACAGAACGACTAAAACTATTGATACCAGGAACAAGAGGAATTAAGAGAAGGCTTATCAGACCTCCACAAACTTAGAATCCCACCCCAGACGTGCCCACTGCCCTATTATCTCCCGATCGTCTTTTCAACCCCAGGCCTGCTGAGCCAAATGACTGCGCTCTCCATTCTTGTAATAATAGCCCAGCTTTGTCCCAATCAGCCATTACTTCAGCCACCTGTCTCCCCCTACAAAAACTTTCTTTTCTGCCTTTTTTCCCCTATTTTACAAGAACAGGCGAGCAATCTGCAGAAATTGTTCGTTGCTCTCTTTACCACGAACTGTAAAAGTGTACATTTACAATAAAGCGTTAATTGGCGCACACGTCTTTTTTCTTTATTTCTCTTTTAAAACTTTTCTCTTAGTCTTTCCACGGTCTGTATTATTGGTTTTACAATCCCAGCAATTTCATGGAATGTCCTGTCATTCTTCAAGGTTTTTGTAATAAACTGAGGCTCAACACCAGAAGAGTAACGGACAAATGCATATAACAATAAAAATAGTAATTAAAAAAAAAAAATACAAAATATACACAATCCAAATAATAGTACGATATTACAATCGGCTTTGTAGAGAGCAGTACCCATTTGATAAACTGTTACAGATCACATGGTCATTTACGCTAAGCATTTACATTTTTAGAATCTAAGTTATAATAAATGAGAGTAACAATAGTGAAATAAAAATAAAATAAATAATGCAGATAAATTTAATGCAGTAAAGAGAAAAGAAGCAATTGGTTATTATTGCGCCAATTTAACAACATCTGTTCAAGGAATATACTGGCCTCTTAAATTAGTAATAAGCTCGATAAATGGGACAAGTTTTCTCTCTTTCCATTGTACCAAGTTGAAGTCTTTGTTCCATACATTCCTCGGTAACCCAGCCCCCATCTCACTCCATATGGGAGGCTGGTGAAAGTGGTTCTCACAGAATTTTAGCCAGTTCACCCCAGCTGTGATCGAGATTTGGCAATGCATCCATCTGCCCTCTCAATTCAAAGGCCAAGCCCGACTGCTGCTTTTGATTCTCACCCCATAGATATATTTTCATTTTGTTGTGTATGGTTTTTTTTTTGTGTTTCCTTTTTACCCCTTACAGCCTTCCATTACAGCAGCGTGGGACTGCACTCACCATTCTGATCTTTGACATGTTTCTGACAACGGTTAAGGAACAGTCTGCTGGTTAGTGTATTGTGAATTTACAGTGCTGTGACAAAAAGTTTTCGACCCTCCCCTTATGTCTCCTACTATTATATTTTTGTCACAATGAGTGATTTGCAAATAGTTTTTTGTTTTGCTGTTTTTTTCACTATTCACTACTTTTTTACAGTATAATTTCTTGCAACTATTCCTGCATATTGTCTCTTTGCTGTAAAACTATATATACCCTACACATACAGAGAATTACACCCAGCATACAGGACAAGAGAAGTGGTACTGTGCAGTGTCCATATATACTGAACAAGAGCAGATACTGAGAATTGCACCCAGTGTATAGAACAAGAGAAGAGGTACTATGCAGTGTACATATATACAGAATAACAGCAGATACTGAGCATTACACCCAGTATACAGGACAGGAGAAGTGGTACTGTGCAGTATCCATATATACTGAATAAGAGCAGATACTGAGAATTACACCCAGTATATAGATCAGGAGAAGTGGTACTGTGCAGTGTACATATATACAGAATAAGAGCAGATACTGAGAATTGCACCCAGTGTATAGGACAGGAGAAGTGGTACTGTGCAGTGTATATTTATACAGAATAACAGCAGATACTGAGAATTATACCCAGTATACAGGACAAGAGAAGTGGTACTGTGCAGTGTCTATATAGAATAATAGCAGATACTGAGAATTACACCCAGTATACAGGACAAGAGAAGTGGTACTGTGCAGTGTCCATATATACAGAATAAGAGCAGATACTGAGAATTACATCCAGTATACAGGACAGGAGAAGTGGTAGTGTGCAGTGTCCATATATACAGAATGAGAGCAGCTACTGAGAATTACACCTACAGTAGTATACAGGACAGGAGAAGTGGTACTGTGGAGTGTCGATATATACAGAATAAGAGCAGATACTGAGGATTACACCCAGTATACAGGACAGGAGAAGTGGTACTGTGCAGTGTCCATATATACAGAGTAAGAGCAGATACTGAAAATTACATCCAGTATACAGAACAGGAGAAGTGGTACTGTGCAGTGTCCATATATACTGGATAAGAGCAGATACTGAGAATTACACCCAGTATACAGGACAGGAGAAGTGGTACTGTGCAGTGTCTATATATACAGAATAAGAGCATATACTGAGAATTACACCCAGTATACAGGACAAGAGAAGTGGTACTGTGCATATATACAGAATAAGAGCAGACACTGAGAATTACACCCAGTATACAGAACAAGAGAAATGGTACTGTGCAGTGTCCATATATACAGAATAAGAGCAGAAACTGAGAATTACCCCCAGTATACAAGACAGGAGAAGTGGTACTGTGCAGTGTCTATATAGAATAATAGCAGATACTGAGAATTACACCCAGTATACAGGACAAAACAAGTGGTAGTGCAGTGTCCATATATACAGAATGAGAGAAGTTACTGAGAATTACACCCAGTATACAGAACAAGAGAAATGGTACTGTGCAGTGTCCATATGTACAGAATAAGAGCAGATCCTGAGGATTACACCCAGTATACAGGACAGGAGAAGTGGTACTGTGCAGTGTCCATATATACAGAATAAGAGCAGATACTGAGAATTATACCCAGTATACAGGACAGGAGAAGTGATACTGTGCAGTGTCCATATATACAGAATAAGAGCAGATACTGAGAATTATACCCAGTATACAGGACAGGAGAAGTGGTACTGTGCAGTGTCCATATATACAGAGTAAGAGCAGATACTGAGAATTACATCCAGTATACAGGACAGGAGAAGTGGTACTGTGCAGTGTACATATATACAGAATACTCAGATATTGAGAATCATCCATCTGCTGGTTTATCTGCTTGTCTCTCACAGCATTTCCTCCTTTCTCCTCCCCCTCCTCTCTTCGTAGACTTTTATATGGTGACATAATCTGATCCTTCAGTGAGCAGGCAGCCTGTCATTGTTTTAACAAGACAGATTTCTCACAAATTTCACAGAGAAATTTAGTTTAGTAAAGGGGAATGGGGAGAAAGAAAACAGCTGATAAGGTATTTTTCACTATATGGTAAAGTTGTAAGAGTTGCAAACACAGCTAAGGACCAGGGGGGTTTAAATCCATCCCTATACACATTACACTGCTGATAGATCATAGCACAATTGTTAAAGCCCCAGTAAATATCTTACATCCATGGCCCAGGTAAGTGAGACATTAGCTATTTTTTTTTATACACTTGACAAAACTACAGTATTTAAAAGGGACATACCCTGTAATGAAACTTGACCTGACAAGATTATTCCTTGCGCTATTCGTAGTTGTTGTTTACAGGGTACTATCCCAGTGGGTATAGTCAAAACCATACATGATTATATACACACCTTTCCATATTCACCCCCATTTGTACATTTTGTGGATGCTTTTTCTGCCACCTGTCCTTGCATCTTGTGATTTTTAATAAAAACTTTTTTATGATATTTGTATACACAATAAAGCTTTATTATATTTTATGGGAACTGTTTTGGGCTCATTTCTTCTCTGTAGGTTGTTTGTCCTGACAAGATGTAGACATAGTGTCTTTCAGTCCACTCCAGACTGCCCAGAATCTAACCTATCATACATATGTCCTAATATTTCCTAATTGGAACATGTGCCTTCCATAAGCCAGGAAAGCAAACATTGATTAAATTCTCATGACAGTCGAAAAAGATATTGAAACAATGTATCTAATGTGAGATTCAGATGACACAGGACAGAGGCCCTCGGAGACTATTACAGTGCATCTGCTGAGTGTCTCCAGTAATGACATCTCTGGCCTGTGTCACATCCCTGCACCCCTACAGCTGCCATTCAACTTTTCTCATTCATCTCTCAGAAGTTTCTGCTCACAAAACAGATTGTGTGATATAAGCAGCACGACAAGGCCATGCACACTGTAGCTGGAACAGATCTGTGTTTACAGAAGTGACAACTGGATATTTATATCTAATAATGAACCCTAGAGAACAGATTTCACATCTGCTGGTGGGAATCTACAAGACCTTCTCTAGAAACTGCAAACTCATGTAGCAGGTGTGGAACCTCCTAATGTACAACAACCTGTCACAGCTCAGCTTTTCCAGGTCTCAAGCGCATATTACTGATGTGCCCTCTTTAGAAAATGTTCACAGTTGGGACCAAATAATAAAACCAAGCATAAACATGGAGACCTAACCCTAATCAGAGGAGAATTACAGCATTTGTTCCATCTCAATACTTATTTATTTTCTATAGAAAAAATCCTAACTGGACAAAGTCAGAAAGCTAATTCTACCAGTGCCCAACAAGTTTCCACAGGTCATACATGATGTTCTGACCAAAGATGAAACGAAAGCATCTCTGCCAAGATTAAAGCACACTTCTACCCAAAAGCTGAAATTTCAGGTTTAGTCTATCATGGTCATGCTCAAAAGAGTCCAGGCAACAAAGATCTATATTAGTGTATGCAGAGAAATGGTTGAAATAACCCTTCAGAGTAAGTGCACTCCAGACAGCACCACAGATATCAGCTTCCTGATCCCCAGGAATATGACAAGGGGTGTTGTAATCTGTAAAACTTGTTAAGGTAGATGTGGTTAAAGCTCTCTCTCACATAGTGAGTGATATTTCACCAATACTTTTGGTAAATGTTTTTTTTTTTTTGTCATTAGTCAAGCAAAGGTCCAAGCACTTGCTTTTTTTGTGAAAATGTTTTATGTCTCTTTTTGAGATATTGATCACTTCTAGTTCCTCAAAGTATCCAGTAATTGGTCTTACATGTTGTGATCATAGGCTTGATTGCTGCTTTGAGTGTTCTGTGATATTGGAAGTTGGCAGAAGTCATTGACAACCAAAGTTTTAATAGGTTGACTTCTCTGTTGAAAAAACAGGCACACTGGCAGCTTTATGCTCATTGCTGTCAAAAGAATGATAGATTGTCCCATTGTATGGCCACCATAAAGGGATTGTTGATCTTCTGGGAGTCTTTCAGTAGACCCCCCTCATACCAGGACCTGCGGAGGAAAGCATACTTACCTGTTGCCCACTGCTGGGTCTAAGTTCCCTCATTCCCCTACTGCTGCTGTATTGCTCAGGTTCCTAACATCTGGTTTTACACCGGTGCAGCCAATGACTAGACTCAGAGGTGACCTGTCCCCTTTGTGTCACGTCAATTGGTCATGCTTTGGAGTCTACGAGAATAACAATCTGATGATTGTGTGTTATACTGTAAAAAAAAGCTAAATCTTTTTAAAAATAAAAAAATAAAAAAAAATAAAAGTTAAAATCTGCTCCCTTTCCCCAAAATGAAAATAAAAATACATAACAAAAAAATACACATCATGGGAATCACCGTGTATGAAAACACACGTACTATTAACGTATGAAAATATTTATCCCCTATGACGGCGAAATGGAAAAAAATGACAAAATTGCTGATTCGCTCTTTTTTGGTCGCTTCACTTCCTACAAAAAATTAAACAAAAAGTCGTAGACACCCCAAAACAGTATCAATGAAAAGTACAGATCACCTGAGTCCTTACACAGCTCCATACACATAACTACAATAAAAATTTATATAAGTCAGAATATGACGACGAAAAGAAAAAAAACATTTTTCAAGGTTTTGATTTTTTTTTTTTTAGTATAAGGCCCCTTTCACACGAGCGTGACGGATTAGGTCAGGATGCGTTCAGGAAAACTCGCACCATTTTGCAAGCAAGTTCAGTCAGTTTTGTGTGCGATTGCGTTCAGTTGTTCAATTTTTCCGCGCGGGTGCGATGCGTTTTGATGCGTTTTTCATGCGTGTGATAAAAAACTGAAGGTTTACAAACAACATCTCTTAGCAACCATCAGTGAAAAGCGCATTGCATCCACACTTGCTTCAGGATGCAATGCATTTTTCACTGAAGCCCCATTCACTTCTATGGAGCCAGGGCTGCGTGAAAAATGCAGAATATAGAACATGCTGCGTTTTTCATGCAATGCAGAACTGATACGTGAAAAGAACGCTCATGTGCACAGACCCGTTGAAATGAATGGGTCAGGATTCAGTGCGGGTGCTATGTGTTCACGTCACGCATTGCACCTACGCGGAAAACTCGCTTGTATGAAAGGGGCCTAAAAGCACAAGAAAAACTATGCATATGTGGTGTCGCCGTAATCAGACTGACCTGGAGAATGAAACTAACAGGTCAGTTTTACCGCATAGGGAATGTCGTAAAAACAAATCCTATAAAACAGTCGCAGAATTGTGTTTTTTTTTTTGCAATTACACCCCACTTGGAATTTTCTCCAGCTCCCCACTACATCATATGCAATATTAAATGGTGACATTTGAAAAAGAAACTTGTCCTGCAAAAGACAAGCCCTCACATTGCTATGGGAACTGAAAAATAAAAAAAAGTGATGGCCCTATAAAGGCAGAGAGTAAAATATGAAAACAACACAAAAAAAAAAAAAAACGTGCCTGAAAGGATTATTAACCTAACCAGTCCAGATACTATTTGTAATTTATTTTGTGGTTGTTTAATTGTATTGTGTTTGGTATGTGTTTGACTTTTAAGCCACGCCCCCTCTTGTTTGTCAGGCTTCGACATGCTGGCCGTACAAGAGTGGAGTATCTTGGCTGAATATTTTATGCCATGATTAAGGGCTCATGCACTCATGTGCAGTCAGTGCCCGTGCTGTGGACCATAATTTGCGGTCCACAATGCACGGGCACTGACCTTGTGGCCACCGCATGCGGATCACGGACCCATTCATTTGGGTGCTTCCGTGGTTTTTTCCGATCCGTGCCTCCGCTCCGCATCTCCCGGATTGCGGACCCCTTGAAGTGAAGTGCAGGCCAGATCCGATGATCTTTGTCAGGCTGGAAAAGCCTGCCAGATCTGATAAACGCAAATATGAACCTACCTTATAGGGGTTGTGTCACTTCAGCAAATGGCATTTATCATATAGCGAATGTTAATACAAGGCACTTACTAATGTATTGTGATTGTCCATATTGCTTCCTTTTGCTGGCTGGATAAATTTTTCCATCACTTTATACCTGCTCGTATCTATGGTTACGACCACTCTACAATCCATCAGTGGTGGTCGTGCTTGCACACTAAATAGAAAAGCATCAGCCTCTCTGGTGGCCGGGACCATGGGAGCTCACATAAGCTACTGCTTTTTCCTATACTGTGCAAGCACGTCCACCACTGATGGATTACAGGGTGGTCATAACCACAGAAACAAACAGTGTATAATATGATGGAAACATGAATCCAGCCAGCGAAGGAAGCAATATGGATAATCACAATATATTAGTAAGTGCCTTGTTATAACTCTGTCTACATGATAAATGCCACTTGCTGAAATGAGAGAATTTACTAAATATTAGACAAATGAAATCCAGTTTTGATTATGTCCTCCCCTCTCCCCTGTACATGAGGCCGCCACTGCCTCATACATACAGAGAAGCAAACTAATTCAGCAAAGATTCAAAGTTCAGGAATCAGTGTGTGACTCTTTAGACGGGTGATCAGATTTTAGATTTTGTTGGCTCTCAATAAATGTTACATTACATATAAGCACAGGATTTACTTTTCTTCAAACTTTTTCTCCATAGTGAGGTGATCCGGTCAAGCCCCCCCAGGCAGGGGGAGGTATATTGGTCTTCTAAGTTCTAGCAAGCAGTTACTTTTGAATAGCCCTTAGAAGAAGGGAGGGGGAGTCAGAGGAGCAGCAGCAGCAGCTTGTCATTGTCCTCCTGCTCTGCAGTAATTGTATGTGTATCCAGAAGTTGGATTGGCCGCCTGCTCAGTCTATTGTTGTGTAATTATCCCAGGCCGGCTGTGATTGGAGCGGACGCGGCCTGGGCTAGGCTCCTGGGCACATAAGCTTTTGGTACTTGCTGCAACTTTTCAGGAATGAAGTAACTTCTGACTTGAACTGTGGATCCCGGGATAAAGATAACAAGCCAAGATGACGTTGTGTGAAACTTTTCTAGGTTAGTCAACTTTTTGTGTGTCCGCCGGTTCAGTGACACTAGGATTAAGTTCATAGAGTTTTTGTACTTTGTGACCAGGTCTTGGTTTGGACCATCAGCTTTATATGCTTTTTACTGTTTGTCTTGTTATAAGGATACGGCATGATTTGGTTGGGGGTTGTACTATTAACTAGTACCATACCAATACCATGTTGTAACTTTTTAGCATTCTGGAAAGAAATGATGTATATATACTTTTATATGTATGTGTATAATATATATATATATATATATATATATATATATATATATATATATATATATTCTTTTTGTTATTGTTGATCTTTTTGCATCTATTTGTTATGACTGATTATTGTTACGCTCAGCTTTTTTACTGTATGGAAAACTCTTGGGTCTATAACTAGAAATCAGATATACGTTCAAATTTTTGTAACTTTTTGTGGTGTTCTGTGTAGGCCTAGAACACAAAGCAGAGAGCAGACAGGCTGAATGCCTGCCAAGTCAGACTCTACACCAGAGAAGCACAGCTTCAATATTTGCCTAACGTAAAAAAAAAAAAAAGTGTGATGCAAATCTGTCGTCCCATTGAGAGAGAAAACTTTAGACTTGTACTTTCTTTACAGACAAAGCAATTGTATGTCCTGAGGGGTGGGACGCGGGGAGGGGGAGGGGTGTCATTATGACAATGTTAGCCTTAGGCCTTATTAAAACTTTTTTTTTTTTTGTTTCCTCCATCTGCCAGGGGTCTCCCCTTGCCGGTATATGCAGCCCTTCAGCTGTTCTATATACAATATTAATGCAGGCCCATTTAAATTCATCAAATACAACGGCATTAATTGTAGTCTGTGGTATTAAGGAGGTCCATCTGCATAGGAGCATGGAATAAGGGGCAGGCAAATCTTCACCCAGCTGCTAACCAGGGAGACTGGTGCCAATTAGACAAAGTGCATGCTGAAGTTGGCTGCATTTTAGGGTCTTTTTTTTTTTTACGTTTTTTTTCTGCAATCTCAAGTCGTTGAGTCTTTTCAGAAAATGCTGTCTCAGCTTCGCATTCAGTAGATCTCAATCATTTCTACTGAATGCATCAGCTTTAACATTTTAATACTTTACAGCATTAATTATGATACACAGGCGACAATAGATGATACACCCAGACAAGAAACATATAAACACGCACACTTCTACATGCACACAGATGTACACACATTCACACAGGCCTGGACCAGCCTGCCGGAGTACTGGAGGATCCAAGCTATGGCACAGTAATGGACCCTTTATGATAATGGGTCACGGAGGTCTAGCAAAAGAGGATTTGGAACTGTCCTTGGAACCAATAAGCAGCAGATCCTATTACACCTTATAGAAGTCCTGAATATGAAAAGATAAGGTAAATGTGCATATGTCCTGTATACAAAGAGGGGGCAATCAGAACTATTTCCCCTGGTGGGCCCAGGAACCTCAGCCCAATGCTGCATTCACAACACTGATAAATATACATATATATAGAAACATGTAAAACACACATTCACACAGACTGATATGTACACGCATATATATATATATATATATATATATATATATATATAACAGATATAAACACACACAGATATACAAATATACCTATACACCGATATGTACACACAATCACTCATACAGATAGGTATATATATATACAAATACAGAGATAACAACATGTATACACACCGATATGTACACACACACAGAGATATTTATATATATACACAGTGATAGGTACATATATAACAGTTACACACAGCGATAGGCGCACAAACAAATGAATATATGCACAAGCATCAGACACATATAGATATCCACACACATACAACTACATATGTAAGGTGTGAGTATATGCACTGTATGGGTGTACATTGTACACATAGTTATACAAACATACTTTACAAACATATAAGAAGACATACAACAGGCATGTTCACACACAGATACAATGAAGGCTGGTGATGGCTTCACTGAACATCTCTGAGGCTCAGCACTATGTCATGGATGTGCAGAGCCTGCATGTACTGGAGGACCAGGCTGTAAGCGGTGTCCCTCGGCTGAGGAGCTGTCCGGAGCCGGCGGTGCTGAATGGTGCACGGCTTCCACGATGTTATACAGCATGGGGTGCACGTTTTACACCACGTTATTAGGCCTTGTACACACATGTACCATCCTCAGCCCCACTCTCTGGTTCCACCATATTCTCAGCTCATTAACTCCACAACATAGCAGCAAGCACCTGCTATACAGGGAGATGTGGTAGTACTCCAGTATTATTACTCCTCCCGGGCTGTACTGATTTACAGGGTGACGGATAAGTGCACTTACATAGCCTGAGATAAAGTTTTATATATATATATATATATATATATATATATATATATATATTATAATCTATCACTATTACAAGGCATGACTAGCACACGAGTAGCAGAGCTGAATTTGTCATAACACTAAGTAAATGAGTAAATTGAGGGGTCCAGCAGCATGAAGCCGGGCTCTGCTACATCCCCTTCCACACATGTCTATGTAATGCAGGTGACCTTACTGGCGCAGAAGGTGAACACACATGTCTGCTGTGTAGCACTGATCGTGCCCCCTGTGCTGCCCCTATTACTAGGTTTTTAGGTGGCTCTCTATAGTAAAGCGTCCTTCCTATGGTCTGCTATCCCGGTCAGAACAGGGCGGGCGGGTGATCAGGGCAGAAATCTGCGGACAGCGCCGACATCGCCCTGTCTTATCGGCCTTGGTCAGGGGTTGGTTGCACGGGCGCGGCCAGCAAGGAGTTAAATACTCCATTTTCTGACTGCTGTGGACATGTGTAGTTGTTTACCGGGCTGCTGGCACTTTAAGGATGTGGCAGAAGGGCCGGGGGTGACATGGAGGAGCCTTGTAAAGTTGTATAGTGGTTTCAGGGGGGAAGGGGAAGGTCACCCCCCCTCCTACCAGAGATGGACCCTAAGTACAACTTTCCCTTAGCGGTGCGTACACACCAGGCAGGGTCTTTCTATTAGAAATTATTGGACTATACCAAAAGCTGTCATGGTATAGGGGTGTTGACAATGACAGTTGTGCTATGCACACTCCCCACCCTGTGCCCTCCCCGCCGGAGAAGCTCTTGCATATTAATTATTAATCAGCTTGCTAGAGCCAGGCACCTTCTGTTGACTGGAGCAGAGGCGATAATAGGTGGATGTGAGGAGCTGGGCCTGCCCACCGCTTCCCCGGAGGAAGTGAGCCGCTCCAGCTTTTTTTTTTTTTGCTTTTTTTTTTTTTTTTTTTTTTGATGCTGTACTGTAAATTTCCTTCACCTCGGAGAGTAAACAGATACATTGCAAGGCTGGAGTTCTGGAGACCCCTGCCCTACGTCAGCCTGGAATGAGCCCCCTGTCACCAGAAGGGCAAGGAACAGCCTAAAACCCCAGTAAGGACTGGTCTCCATCGCAGCCCTCTAACCATGCACACCCCAATGATGTCATTGTGAAAAAGGTAAGTCACCCTGGGCTCCACACAATGAGCTCCAGCATTTCAGCACCGTGGACAGCAGCTCCTAGGACTAGGGAAGCTGTGGGCGCCCCTCTGGAGGTTTTTGCAGGGATCCCCTCCACACCCCTCAGTCCAGGACTTGAGGAAACTCTATAGATGAGTTGCAGGATGGGGCTTGTCTTTTTTTTTTTTGGGGGGGGGGGCTCCTGGGTCAGGAAGATCTCCATGTCACTAATGGAGATGTTTAGCATGGGAGACAAAGCCACCTCCCATGATGTCAGATATCTTCTGAGCAGGCTCCTCTGCCCCAGGACACACATTTACTGGTTTTCCATGGAAAGTGTTGGTGACGCTGGGGTATGTTACAATGGGGGGGTGGGGTACGTCTTTCTATTTCTCCCGGTACATAGAAAGTTGGTGATCATCTTGAGATACATGGTGAAGTTGGCTTATATTGTGTTCTATTGTGCATCTGGGGTTGTCATTGTGTGGCCTAAAGAGTGTAATATTTCTTCAGGAACTATTCCTGCCTCCAGGATTAGTGGTATCTAACTTGAGAGCGCCTGCATCTTGTCATCGGTGTGTGATCTCCCCGCGTACAATATCTGACATCCATTGTCAAGACCTCCCCCCCCCCTTCCCTTCGTGCTCATATTGAAATCTGCATAGAGCTACAAAATCCTTTTCCTGCACCAAATTCATTTTTCCCCCTCGTGGATCATCTGCTGCCATTATCAGCTTGCTCCATATGGTCACTTTAATTAATGGCAAACAAAGAACCTGGAATCCGGGAATCCGAGGTTTGCACTCTGAGCCTTCTATGCTGTCATAGAAACCGAAGCTGGGAGCAGCCTCCCTGCCCCATAATGCTTTGTATCCTGTGATTATTGTGGGATGAGAGGCAGGCACTACAGGCAACAAGGCCACCATTTGCCTGTGTTTGTGTGTATGTAAAGGACACAATGGCGTGTCCCCGGCAGCACTACTTTCCATTAAGTTCCACAGTGTGCCGGTTCCATACGTTACGGCAGGCCGTGGTAATCACATGATAGGAGGGTCCTGTATATTATTTCCTATGTCACAGGGAGTTCTGAATTTATATCTGCCATCATTACGGCAAGCCTAATGATAACTAAACTTGTTTTTTTTAGGATGAGCTCAACTCTTTTGTGTTTTTTTTAATATTTTCTTTTACTTTTTACATATGTGTGTTTTAACCAAACCTTGATATCTTATCTAAAATGCAGTGTTTGTCCCACGTGATATTCGTGCTGCTTTTTACGTTGTTTTAGCTGATTACTAGGTGGCACGTCAGTTTCTACCTTGTGTATTGAGGCTTTCTAATCTAAGAACATTGTAGAGAGCTGAAAATCCAAGAGATGTCTAAATACATAAAGCGGATAAGAAAGTTTCATGATACAGAGGTTTGAGGAGATACAGAAGACAATTTCAAGGGTTCGGTTTTTCGTTGGTATGGCATAGTGTCACGACTGGAACATTTCATCAATGAAAGGTAACCTTCCTTATCTTTCATGAGGGCATCCCATAAAGGGGACGTATGAATTATCCATGCCACACTGCCCAGGGCAAAAAAAGGGTCCTGTCACCCTTCCAACTACACGTCCTGAGCCCCAGGCTAAGCCTTTAACTTTGCCTGACCAATCAGAGCGCCTCCCATGGGAGCACTGAATCACAGCTTTACAGGGATTGCAACCTCATTAAAATACTCTAAACTGTTTAGTGATATCGTCACATCACATACGAGCAAATCAGGAGGCCACGATACCATGGGATCTGGAATCTTCTAATGTATTTATCTGCTCCATGATTCCTTCTTTGTGTTGGAGCAAGCAGGGTACCAGGCTGCTCCCTAGACCTTTTACAAATGGTGATATTTGGATACTTATATAATCTTGTATTTGATATTTATATTTTAGGAAACTTTCAAATTTTAGGACTTTTCGATGTGTTTTTTGAAGAGGTTGAAGTCTTGTGGCCAGGGGTATCTCCTACTGACACAGTCCTATAGTCAACCACTCAGTACTTACTTACTTACTCATTCAGTTTGGTATTTTAATGACCAGTCTCATATTGTACTATATATGACTTGCTATATTCAGACAGAGCTCAACTTTTATGGCTTTAGTATAAGTTCCTCTTGTTACCAGCCAGTAGACAAGTCCTTCTAATGTGAGACAATAGATCAGTGGGGACTACATATAGGCCATGGTCTAAGAATTTGTAAAAATTCTGCTCAGAAAATTCATATGGATCCATTGTCTTGAATGGTGGCTCACAAAATGGTTTCCTGGTCTTTAACTTTTCTCTGCACAGTAGAGTAGAAGTAGATCAGTCATTAGCTGGCCGTATCATGCTTCATACTTCTGTGATCCTGATTTTACTTGGAATTGACACATAAATGTTCTCATTGTTGTATGGGCACAATAGCTGCCCCTAATATTTTAGCCAATGATTTTCCAGTGGCCTCAATACCTTCTGCCTTCAAGGACTTGGAGGAATCAGAGAGGTCATCTACTGGAGAGTGAGTAGGACGTTTGCTCTTGGTTACTTTAAAAGTCAACTGTGTTTAATTCTTCAGCCTCTTAGGCCTCCTCCACAAGACTGTATCGGTTTTGCAGTCCACAAACTGCGGATCTGCAAAATATGGATGCCGTCCATGTGAATCCCGCTATTGTCCATCGTAAAATGGGCAAGAATAGGACGTGTTCTCTAATTTGCGGCACGGCCACATGCATGCGGACAGCACACGAGTTGTCCGCATTTTTGGCAGCCCCATCAAAATGAGTGGATCCACGTATGACACAGACAAAAAATATGGTTGTGTCCACATCCATGTGGCCATTCCGCAAAATGTTGAACATGTCCTATTCTTGTCTGTTTTGCAGACAGTTCTAGTAAAGGGAGGGTGAAAATTGGGGCACGCACACAGACGGTATCCATATTGTGTAGAACACAAAACGGACACAGTGGTGTGCATCTCGCCTCAGTTTGTATGAGCAGAGTGTCCAAGTATCTGTGCTATAGACAGTGGCTCCTGTGCTCCCTGGTGTAACTATTGACCAAGACGTGACTTGTAGGGGCGCTAATTTGAAATGTGCATGGGTCATGTATGTGAACGTGTCCTATATTATGAGGCATGTTTATATCCAGAAGCAACCTATCCTTGTTAATTACCATCTGGTGGTATAAAAGAGAAATGCGTGTCATATAAGAAACTTGGAAGAATATGAGCTCAGTGTGAAGTAATCATTCTTTCAGCTTGTTCATATCGCTAATATACAACAGAGTACATGAAAACTCTGAAGCACCGCTGTGGGTTAAGTGTCTTTCTTTGGAGCGCTACTTGTGTCTTCATTATGTTGGCGTAAAGGACAAACGCCTGACAATCTCAATCTCCCTTTGTTGCCTGATACATTCATAAGCTTTTTATAGTTGTTCCAGGCGCTGCTTTCCATTGTTTTACAGATGAACTCGCCAGGAGCTGATTTTCACAGCTCATCACTCGAAGCGAGGTTATAGGGGGCTGGGAGGTGGCTTGTAGGACCAGGTGACTTTTCACCAGACGTTTCAGGCTATCCATAATTACTGGGAATTAAACAGCTGAGACTTCATCAGAGACCAATAAACTGAAAGCAGCAAGAGAAGAAGAAGGCTGGAATTTCAGAGAAAGAACAATCTTTGATGGAGCCATGAGGCTTGAGCTTCCATGAAAAGGAGAAACCATTGATATCAGTTCAATGAAAACATTGCTTCCAGATTGTAGGAAAAGAAAGGCGCTTTCACTCTTAACCATTTCATCTTATTTAACTGGAAACAATATGGCATTTCTAATAGCTCTTAAATACCTAAAATCACACTGAAATGTTGAAGTATATGAAATGGGTAGTATATTCTAATAAAGTGTTAAAGGAAACCAGTCACCTAGTTTGGGGTCACTAAATCATCACCATACTGTTATGTATAGATTTTGGGGTTCTAAACCTGCGCTTATCAAAGTTGTCCAACCCTAAAAAGTTCAGTAATTGAAGATGTAACTTGCCAAGAAATGAGTTGTGGACTCATCTTCAGCAGCATCCTGAGCATGCGCATTGCACTGATGAAGCCGAGGATGATACACCTTGTGTCACTGCTCATGCTCATGTAGGGCATCTGCAGTAAAACAAGGAGTACTGTCTTCATCGGTGCAATGCACATTGGCTCAGTGCTGCTGGTGAGTCCTGGACTCTTCTCCCAGAAAGGTACATCTTCATGTACTGAACTTTGCAGGGCTGTAGAGTTTTGATAAAAGCAGGTACTGTCCTCACTCCTCATCTTCATCGGTGCAATGCGCATTGGCTCAGTGCTGCTGGTGATGAGTCCTGGACTCCTCTCCCAGAAAGGTACATCTTCATGTACTGAACTTTGCAGGGCTGTAGAGTTTTGATAAAAGCAGGTACTGTCCTCACTCCTCATCTTCATCGGTGCAATGCGCATTGGCTCAGTGCTGCTGGTGATGAGTCCTGGACTCCTCTCCCAGAAAGGTACATCTTCATGTACTGAACTTTGCAGGGCTGTAGAGTTTTGATAAAAGCAGGTACTGTCCTCACTCCTCATCTTCATCGGTGCAATGCGCATTGGCTCAGTGCTGCTAGTGATGAGTCCTGGACTTTGCAGGGCTGTAGCGGTTTCATATGGGCAGTTTTGGGACCTTAAACCCCAGTTGCTAGTTGTTTAGTGGACCCACACCAGGTGTCAGGTTCCCTTTAAGCCATATTTGATGTATAATGACAAGTAAGAAATTACAAAAACAGTATTACTCATCATCTAGGCTTAGCAAGTGTTTTGGCCACCTGTAATAGTACTGTGAGTGACTCAGCAGCAATGACCCCCAATATGCATCATGTTCTGTTCCTTTAAAGTAGGATGCAGCATTTATCATCTATTATTCTGGCATTGGCAGAATTTTACGAACACTAAACTGAATTTGGCATTAGGCATCATGAAGAGATGACTGTGTGAACTGAATGTACCGGAAACAGTGAGCTACATTAAATTGAGATGTTCTCTCATCTTCATATTGTTATGGTAATGGAAACATTTTGACTCCATCTTTGTCCTAGTAAGTAGCTGTAGACCGAAACTACAGCTTGCTATGCCAACTGCAGCAATCAGATCTCTATGAATCTTCTCGTTATATATCATATTATTACCACTGGTGACAGACAGGCCCCTATATAGCTACAAGCTTTATGTTGGAAACAGAGCTGAATCAGCTACCATGCATTTTCTGGATTGAGCACCAGAGAACTTTCCTTCCTGCTAGAAATATCTGCCCAGCTATGGCTTGCTGAATATCCTCTGCATGGAAGAAAAAAATCAATTTTCCTCCTTCGTCATTTTAGTTCAGCTTTTTAATTCTGGTTTGAAGAAAAAACCAATAGCTGCTGTGTTACTAGATGGGGTGAATTAGTCCAAGATGCTTTTGAATTATTGCTGGAAGTCACATGCTCTTCAGAGGTAGCTGAGTCTGCAGAATCCCACCCCTTACTCACACACTCCCCGGCTTTACGCATCTTCTATGCTTAACCCTTTTTTTCTTTTGATCCCTTCACTGTAATTTATTTAAAAGCCAGCATTTACTGGATCAACAGCCCCTCTCCTGCCTCAATTGCCATTCCATTTCTAATCAGCTTGCCCAGATTGCACAATGAACACAGCTGCTTCTCATTTCCTGCTTGGTTTTCGGTGTTCCTGCCCCGCTGTCCATGGGAAAACAGAATCTGTCCACCAACTATAGATTTGAAGGGATACTTCATATTTGGTACAACTGTGCTATCTTTAATCAGACTCTCAGGGTAAGAGGAAGATAGATTGTGCTGATCTCTGGGATGACCTGTCCACTCTTGTGCCTATTCCTCTATATAAACCAGCTTCACCTCTGTTATGTTGGTGCTCACTTCAGGTCCTTCCACAACATTTCTATTCAACTAAAGTCAGGACTTTGACTTGGCCATTCCAAAATGTTATTCTTTGTTAACCATTCCTTGGTAGAATGACTTTTGTGCTTAGGGTCATTGTCTTCCTGCATGACCCACTTTTTCTTGAAATTCAGCTCACAGACCAATGTCTTGAGATTTTCTTTTGGAATTTGCTGGCATATCTCAGAATCCATCGTCCATCAATGATGACAAGCTGCCCTGGCCCAGATGCAGCAAATCAGGCCCAGACCATGATACTATGACCTCTGTGTTTCACATTTGGGATAAGGTTTTTTATGCTTGAATGCAGTGTTTTCATTAAACATTTAAGTAAAAATTCTACTTTGGCCTCATTGATCCATGAAACATTGTTCCAATAGCCTTCTGGCTTATACAAGTGATCTTTCGCAAACTGCAAATGGGCAGCAATGTTCATTTTGGAGACCAGCCACTTTCTCCTTGCAATCTTGCCACGCATACCATTGTTGTTCAATGTTCTTCTGACAATCATTGACATTAGCTAATGTGAGAAGGGCCATTACTTGCTAAGAAGTTACCCTGGGTTCCTTTTTGACTTCGTGGACTATTACACACCTTGTTCTTAGCGTGATCTTTGTTGGTCGACCACTCTTGAGTGGGGTAATAATGGTTTTGAATTTCTTTTACTTGTTTACAATCTGTTTGACTGTGGATTAGTGGAGTCCAAATTCTTTAGAGATGGTTTTGTAATCTTTCCAGCCTGATGAGCATCAACAACTCTTCTTCTGAGATCCTCAGACATCTCCTTGGTTCAGGCCATGATACACCTCCACAAAAGTGTGGTATGAAGATCACAGTTTGAAAGATCCCTTTTCTTTATATAAAACAGGTTGCTCTCTCAAACCTGATTGTCTTCCTATTGATTGAAAACACCTGAATCTAATATCACCTTTAAAGTATCTGCTAATCCTAAAGGTTCATGTATTTATCTCAATAAATAAATAAGAGTCTAATATTTGACTTGTTTATTTGATTTGGTTATCTTTATCTACTTTTAGGATTTGTGTGATGTAGTTTTAGGTCAAATATTTTGATATTGATTGCCTGTCCTCAGAATAGGTCATCAATATCAGCTTGGTGGGGGTTCGACTCCTGGCACCCCCTGCTAATCAGCTGTTGGCAGACGGTGGCCCTCCGGTGGCCGTCGTGGCCTCTTTCTAGGCCTGTTCTATCATGTTCATGTTTCATGCAGCCTAGGAGCAGTTTAGTCCCATTCAAATGAATAGGCCTGAGCAACAATACCGATCACAGCCGCTATCCAATGGACGGTGCTGTGCTTGGTAAGCTGCAAGAAGGCCACATCACTCACCGGAGCCCCACAGCCTCCTCAAACAGCTGATCAGCAGGGATGCCAGGAGTCAGAACCCCATTTGTCTGATATTCCGAGGATAGGTCATCCTTATTAAACACCTGGACAACCCCTTTAAAAGCATATATTTTGATTGTTAATATATTTCTACCACAAATCTGCTGCATAGTTTTAAAAGGTCATTAACACTTTTCTAGAAGTGTTATGGACTGATCACTCACACCTATGGATGCAAATGATTCTGAATGTTCTCAGCACTGGAGATGGGTGCCATAAAGTACTGATCATTGGGGGAGTAAGGTTTCTGGATTACAGTCAATTTTGGTACAAAAATTTTGGTTTGGGGTTCCTTTAAACTGTATAACAAATATATAGAGACAGTCTCTTGGGGAGAGGAAGATGAAGTTTTATCTAGAAAGTGACAGTAGAAAGGACAGATACATTATAATCTCTTCTGGATAGACCTGCCTTATACATCTGTCATTTGTGGGATTAGCAATACTCCTAAATTTTATGACAGGTCACTGTCCTGGCGTCTGGCCGCAGGGCACTGCGCGCAGAAATCATCTTCTATTTAATTTACCATGTACTTGTTGTCACTCTGGAAACAGCTGACATTTGAAGGCTGCGAGTTCGTACTGCACTTACAATTACATAGGACTGCAGAGCTGTCATTCTTAGTACCGCAATTAGCAATGGGGAAGCTTGTCAAGCCAGTAATCTACAAAGGTAGTTAGCTTAAGACTGTCATATTCAGAAATGTACTATATAAAATACAGAGGAGGACTCACCGTGAAAACTCAAACCACATAACAATTCTTTTATGCCATAACAAGACTGCACACAGGTCGTGTACCTATATACTAATCATACATGCGACCATGATGTGCGGTGTGTCCCTAAAACCAGCCACGATGCTGAAGAAAGTCTCTGAATGTATATATTGCTCCAACTGAGCCAAGACCCTTTACATTCAGCTGTCATACAGATTCTCTATTGTTCAGGATTAGAAAAACATGTCTGCTTTCTTCCGAAAACAGCACCACACCTGTCCACAGGTCATGTGTGGTATTGAAGCTCAGTCACATTCATTTCAATAGAGCTGAGCTGCAATACCAAGCCACAACCCATGGACAGGTGTGACGCTATTTCTGGGAAAAGTACCCATGGTTTTCTAATATTGGACAGCTCCTTTAATGTATAACTAGAGGTGCAATTGCAATTAGGTTGGTAAAGTGCCCACCAGAGAACTAAGAAGTAGCTTGCCCCTCCCCCTCCCTTTTATCCAGCATAACCAAAGTGGGTCATATCATGCACTTCCCTCCATCCTACTGATAGGAAGAAAGAAGATTCTGGCCTTGAAGCAGCCCAGTGGTGGGATACATCTTTTCAGGTGTCATGGATGACTTGATTTACAAGGAACCTATCCTGGCGACAGATTTCCTTTAAGAAGCCATGTTGTGGTACTTGAATTCTGTTCCCTGGTAGTATGGTGATAGATAGATAAATAGATAGATAGATAGATAGATAGATAGATAGATAGATAGATAGATAGATAGATAGATAGCGTTTGGGTGAATAAAACACCTTTTTATTCTATACCTGGAGTGCCGTGGAATTTTTTAGATAGATAGATAGATAAATAATAGATAGATAGATAGATAGATAGATAATTATTAGATAGATAGATAGATAGATAATTATTAGATAGATAGATGATAGATAGAAGATAGATAGACAGAAGATAGCTAATTATTAGATAGATGATAGATAGCAAACAATAGAAGTAGTAGAGCAGCACTGACAGGTAGGTGCAAAGAAATCCTTCAGGAACCCAAGGCCACGGTTCACGGTATATACAGTCAAAAAATGATGAAGGCAGCACTCAAAATAACTGTGAAAAAAATGGTGGTTTATTCACCCATCCAACAGCTGTTGGATGGGTGAATAAACCACCATTTTTTTCACTGTTATTTTGAGTGCTGCCTTCATCATTTTTTGACTGTAGATGATAGATAGATAGATAGATAGATAGATAGATAGATAGGAGATAGACAGAAGATAGATAATTATTAGATAGATAGATAGATAGATAGATGATTGATAGATAGATAGATAGATAGATAGATAGATAGATAGATAGATAGATAGATAGATAGATAGATAATTGATGGATAGATATACCCCTATACTGCCCCTACACCATGGACTATTATACCCCTACACTGCCCCTACACCATGGACTATTATACCCCTATACTGCTCCTACACTATGGACTATTATACCCCTATACTGCCCCTACAGCATGGACTATTATACCCCTATACTGCCCCTACACCATGGACTATTATACCCCTATACTGCCCCTACACCATGGACTATTATACCCCTATACTGCCCCTACACCATGGACTATTATACCCCTATACTGCTCCTACACTATGGACTATTATACCCCTATACTGCTCCTACACTATGGACTATTATACCCCTATACTGCCCTTTTAACCTAACATCCACCCCCTAATTCCCACATCAAACCCCCCTCCACAATACCTATTATTTCCTTTTGTTTTGGCAATGCTAAATGTTTTACTTGGACGTGCCAATAAAGCTTTATTGAATTGAATTGATATACATAGTCTATCCTTATATAGGGCACACATGTGTCAGAATATAATATCCCATGTAGCTGCCTTGTTGTAAATTAGATGTTTTAATATTAATATTTGGAGCTTCCTTCCATGATGAAATGGATATAGATTATATAGAACCCATCTACATAAACTACTGATTACTCCAATAAACCGGCTTTTATGTGGCATCACCGCCATTTATGGAGCTGCACCGATGGTTATTATTAAAACCAACACAAATATTAAGCACAGCCGGTCCATTACCTAGAAATAAAACCGGACAGAGCGCTCTTCCCCTAGCAGCCCCATAACTAACACACAGAAGGCAGTACAGCTGAAAGCTCTTCTCTATAGAGGCTGAGATTCATAAAAATAATTATTGCTGCCATCTACGCTTACACTCACTCAGAAGCAGAAAAAAAAGGATTGGAGGAGGGTGAAATGACTGCATGCTTTTATTTGCATTTTTAGGAAAATTCTTCATGTAGCCAGCTGGGGTGAAAGGTCAGCATTTGCATATAAATGGAAAAGGATGGGGGCACGCAATGCCAGGGAGCGGAGTGTGTATGATTTTCACAGCAGTGTGCCTGTGTTTGGAAGATTAAAGTACACAGCTTGCATTTGGTTATTACTAAATGTGAAAGGGTTCAGATGCTAAATCAGAGACAAAGTAATGAAGGAGAGTGCTAGGGGAGAAAAATAACTAAACAGTAACCGTAAAGGGACTGATAATAACCCATGATGTGGTGATGGGGGTTATCCTCCTATCAAGAGTGTGCAGGTACGCTGCAGTATGGCTGCAAAGGGAGCCGCGCCTGATAACCAAATGATTATTTCACTTGTATCTGTGGGCATGTCATTAGCAACGTGGACTGCACATTACTCTTAATGTGAAAGCTGTTAGGCCTGCTGTTTATGTCTCCATAGAATAACAGACAGGATATAGTTAGGAAAGTTCGGATATTCCAGCACTAATATGGAAGACTTCTGTAGCTAAAAACAATTGTTTGGTGTCAGGGTATCATTGTGAACTCTTTTTAATGGCTGTTCAAAATCCTATTTCAAGGATTTTCCCGGCCTTTATCTGTCCCTTGTCAAATCCCAAGGCTTGTTGGAAAGTCAGATCTTGACTCATAGGGGGCCACTTCCAATAGCTGGTGAGATGGTTCTCTTTCTTGAGAGATACCTCCTTGCATATTCCTTTCCCATGTAGCATTACCAATAACTCTCCATACCCCAGAGTACTTCTCCATAAAGGACTGGTCTCTTTAAGGAAGCTCAGCCCCCTGGCTAAGCCACTTCCAAGACATCACACCAAGCCAACCAGAATCCTAGTCCGTACTGATGAGGGGCTAGCACCATGAAACAACTGTCTACAGATGGATATCTGGCTTGACTATTTTTCATTGTCATATCCCAAAGCTTGTTGGAAAGTCAGATCTTGACTCATAGGAGGCCACTTCCAATAGGTGGCGCTGGTGAGATGGTTCTCTGTCTTTGGGACATCTCTCTTTGCGTTTTCCTGTCTTTTAGCCAAAAAGTTTTCCATTTTCCATCAAGTATGTTTGATAACCCACTCCATAACCTGGTTCCCCGGCCCAGAAAGTATGTGTCCATCCGTTTTAATAGGTGCATTTACCATCCGTACTAACATAGGGTCCTTTAAACAGTAACTACGGTTTGTACACAAGAGAAGGTAATTATTTTTCACCACCTGCCCCTGCTATTTTAGAGTCCCCAAGGGTGTACAAGGAACTCTCCCCTTCCCATACAAAAAGAGTGAAAAGGTCCACTGGAAGTAATAAACCTAAGTAGAAAACAGCTAAAGTTATCAATGGAACAACAAAAAGAACGTACGTACAACTAAAGCAGAAAAAAATCTATCTTCAGGACATTAAGTTATACACCTTTATAGGAGACCTGAAACGTTCTCCACTCATGTTTGCGTTTCAGCGTCCCTCTGAAAGTTGAGCGTGCCTATTGTTTGAACTGAAATCTGGTCTGTTCTTGTTTCCACCCTGTGTGGAATGACAGATGGACAGGTGATTCACCGGGGAGCTGGGCAAGGCAGGTAGGGAAGGTGTGGCTGCAGACTGGGACTTTCTTTGTCATCCCAGAAGTAAGGAAGTCACCTTTACTTTTGTCATCGGGGACAGATGGATGGTTAATGTCTGTTGTCTGTTCCCTGGTAACAGAGGCATAAAGTGACAGGAGATAAAGACCACTTGACCCACCTGCTTGTTCCTCAATTCCCAACCTGCTGTCAAAGGCTTTTCTGCTCCTTCTGTCCCGTCCTCCCTCCCCTCTCGGCAGATAACATATTTCTTGTGCCATGTATTCCCAGCTACAATAAAACAGAGACATTTACAGGCTGAATATACACCCGAAGGTGACCTGTTATTTATTTTCATTACAACATAAACTTCAGCTCCACTGCTTGCTGTACAAAAACAACGCTAAACAAAAAAAAAAAAAAAAAAAAAAAAAACAGGAAAACGTAACGGCATGATTTTTAATTTATTCTGTCCGCAGATCTTTGTTTCTGCAGATGGGATAATCACATGCGGCTGTAAATAACGCTGTGGAATATTTCATGTAAAATACATATCATTTTACACTATCAATAGCTGTTTTCTAGTATAAAAGTTTTATAAGGGACGTAGATTATTATACACTAATGGATACGTATTTTTAAAGAGAACCTATCGGTAGATTTCTGCTGCCCTATCCATATGAAAGAGTGACCCGTGCCCCCATTATGCTGAAGTCAATTGTCAGGCTGGGGCAGAGAGGGCAGATGCCCAGCAGGCACTTTCCTCCGTGCCCACGTAAGGTAGGTAGATGACTGTCGCAGCCCAACAGTGGTTCTACTGACCCAAACTCACATCATCATCATAGTCAGGAGGCATGGACACTTTTCCATAATACAGGCGCATCAAATTTGCCTACATTATGTTTATCTGAACCTGGCCTCAAACATAGTTCTTGGTAAATGACAGAGTCTGTCACTCATTCAAGCTGTCCATAGTAGCATGAAATTATATCTGATTGGTGGGACCTCCGCTGATCAGCTGTTTGAGAAGGCATCAGCACTCACAGTAGCGCCGAGTCCTTCTCACAGCTTTTCCTAGGCCAGTGACGTCACGCTCATCGGTCACATGGCCTGGGCGCTGCTCAGCCCCATAGACATGAATGGGGTTGAGTGCGATACCAAGCACATCCGATATACAATGTGCTTGGTGAGTAAGGAAAAGGACAGGAGCGCCGGTGCCTTCTCAAACAGCTAATCAGAGGGGGTCATGGGTGTCGGACCCCCACCAATTATAAAAGTCTCAGAAAACCCCTTTAAGGGCTCATGCACACAACTGCATTCCGCAAAACACGGATACGCAAAAAAACGGATGACATTTCTTGCGGATCCATTGCAATAACGCCTGTTCTTGTCCGCAAACCAGACAAGAATAGGACACGTTCTATTTTTTTGCGGAACGGACTTGCGGGCATATGGATACAGAATGCACATGTAGTCATTTCCATAAATTTTTTTTGCGGCCCCATTGAAGTGAATGGTTCCCCATAAGGGCCACAAAAAAACCCAGAATGGATATGAGCCCTAAAGGACATGATGCCTTAGTCAAAAATCAAGGATACAGAATTAGAATATTTGTCCACATTAATCTGCCACATGGATTCGATTCATGAAAGAAATGAAATCTTATAAAAACGTAAATGTAATCCACACCTAAATGACGTAAAATACGCCAAACGTCAGGTCTATACCGTACACTGACCATACTCAGTGATACCCCTAGCTCCTCTTATATCGATAGCATTGTGTATAGGGTAGAGTAGGGCAAATAGAAAGATCAAATTAAGGTACGAGGCCCTGTAAAACCCACCATCAATAATATCCGATTTTAATTAAACTGCTTTGTGCACGTCTTTTTACAAGCCCAGCACAATGCACATCTGGTCGCCGGCCCCTAGTATGGTAACGGGGACATATTTCACACCCTCACTCATTTCTATATTTATAAGGCATACATTTTGCTGCCAGCATTTAAAAGGGGAATAATCTTATTTTTGCGGATCAGATGTGAAGAGCAGCCTCTAGAAGGACATTTCTTCATAATACGGAGAAACCTCTTTTTCCTCTCCGCCATCTGCATGCTAACAACGCATTTTCTACCTAATTTGCCTGCAGGCCACAAATATCAGCAAGAAGTGGGTAGAGGAATATGGAGTAATAATTTATTGTTACAATGCGCTAGATTGTAAGGCGCCCCCTCCTATTGGTGCTTTTACGCCTTCCTGCATCAATTTCTTTTCATTTTTTTTTTGCTGCATGCAGAATAATAATAGAACAAGCAAGTGTGGAAAATATATTGGGAGGAAGGATGGATGTGTGCACACGGAGAGTGACTGAGAAAATCTATTTCTGCACTTTGATGATTAATATTATGGCCTCTCGAGGTTTGATTCGCTCCTGCATAAAGCGCACATTGATGCATGACTTCAGCATTTAGCTGAAAGGATAAATTGATACACTGTTCTTTTAGTACTGATCTGCGCCTATTGTATCCTATGAATGTCAGGGCACTAAAGAGCGTCACACAATGGTTGTAAATTCTGGAGGTCCACCCTCCCCCAGCTGGGGAACCCAGGGCTACAGTAATGTTCTGCTGACCAGGTCAAGGTATATACATATTATAGAGATAGATAGATCGATAGATAGATAGATAGATAGATAGATAGATAGATAGATAGAAAGATAGATAGATCATAGATAGATACAGGGGCATAGCTATAGGGGGTGCAGAGGTAGCAGTCGCTACCGGGTCCAGGAGCCTGAGGCCCAAAGACCCTTGTGCTGCATAAGAAGACACACAAAGCACTGAGGGAAGGGGGCCCAAGCTGAACTCTTGCACCAGGGCCCATGAGCCGTTAGCTACGCCCCTGGATAGATAGATAGATAGATAGATAGATAGATAGATAGATAGATAGATAGATATTATTGTGTTGCATTTTATCTTTATATTGATGTTTGAAGAGACAGGTCTATCAAGTTCCACCTTTTTTGATCACTTACCCATCAGTACGATATGCTATTAGATAAGAGTCTCGCTCTAGAGTAAATGCTGACACAGTATCTGTCTCTGGCAGTAGGACAGTTCATAGTTTGACTGCCCTCAAACGTAAAGATGCTGATGTCTAAATGGCCTTTCCTCCGCACTAAACCAACATACAGGAACACCCTCTGGTCTTAGGGGGGTGGGGGGGGTGGTTAGAGATTTATCAGGACTGGGGCAAAGGAAAAGCTAAGCAGCGAACCATAGGTACCAAATAGCGTACATTATAAAGTGCTTGAAAATTACCAGTATAGTCTGGTTGCTATGGACAACTGTACACATATCTATCTATCTATCTATCTATCTATCTATCTATCTATTATCTATTATCTATCTATTATCTATCTATCTATCGATTATCTATCATCTATCTATCTATCTAATAATTATCTATTATCTATCTATCTATCTATCTATCGATTATATATCATCTATCTGTCTATTATCTATCATCTATCTATGATCTATCTATCTATCTATCTATCTATCTATCTATTATCTATATATCTATCATCTATCTATCTATCTAATAATTATCTATCTATTATCTATCTATCTATCTAATAATTATCTATTATCTATCTATCTATCTATCGATTATCTATCATCTATCTATCTATTATCTATCATCTATCTATCTATTATCTATGTATCTATCTATCTATCTATCCATCTATTATCTATCTATCTATCTATCTATCCATCTATTATCTATCTATCTATCTATCTAATAATTATCTATCTATCTATCTATCTAGTATATTTGAGCTTCTTTATGAAATAGTGTTCGGAGCCTCCTGTTACACACCTAGCTGAATGCACCTAATTCCTGCAGGTCAAATGAAAGGAGATATCTTTTATGTAACTGAATATCTTCACTGCACTTTACATTGGCTGCTGATTTCCTCTACTTTTCTTTCACTGCTATATACACTATATATGTCAGGTCTCTGTACCTCTGCAGAACAATCACCCTTGACACCCAGAAACCCAGTCTATCCTTGTGCCTCAGACCTGGCTAGAATCCAGCCATCCTAGTGCAGTACCTACCAGTATTATAGTATATGCAGATATACCAAATGTAACCTGCCATTTTTACATTTAATTTTCCACCTGGAAAATGGACATTTGGTAATTTGCCTAGACTTCTTAATATCTGGGTCCCATAGATGTATGCCCATCTCTTCTTTGGGGCAGTAATATTCTAGGAGAGCGGGCAATGCAAGGTCCGCCATGAACGGCTGTGCTGGACCTCTATCTGAAATTGGATTTCAGCATTGCATAAAAGAATCTAGAATTAAATATTACTCCACCAGCCCCTTTTTTTACGTATAAATGGGCGTTGGGATTCTCCAGGGGTGGAGATATTTTTCAGGGATTTCCTCATTGTAGTGAGGTTGGGAATCACTACATTACACAAAGATGTCAGTCCAACATTGGATTGCACATCCACATGTGGTGTATTGATCTAATAACTGCTTCTCAGCGTAATAAATAGTATACAGCCCCCTAATATATATACTGTACATAAGGCATTGGTATAGGTAATGCCCACTCACCATGCCAAAGTTGCCTCCCAGAGTGGGACCGACTCTTAATTGGCGCAGCGACTACTAATGCTGCTGCACCAGCAGGCGATGGGACCCAGCCGCCAAACAGCACCCCTGCTGCTAAACAAAGTGGCACTGGGTCCCACCAACCTGCAGCATGGCACCACAGCAACACTGGCAACCACGTAGTACCACAGATAACCAGACCCACATATGACAGATGACATTTTATGGATTTCCCATCATACATATATCAGTGACTGCAGGTAAATTCCATGGAGACTGTCACACTCCGCAGCAGATGAAGGATGTAAACATTACTACTAAATTCTATGAGTAGGGAATCAGTGTAAATATTTCATTCACACATCCACACGCCCACCCGCAGGCTGATGAACAATACCGTTATCTGCAGGATTCAGCTTTATGATCAATTCGTCATCACACTGTGGGTAGATGCATTGTATACGTGTAATGTGGAGAAGGAAAACGCACAGCAGTGAAATAGACGTGGACATTGTATTTCAGGGTATTGCAGGGAAAGTCATAGAAAGGCGGACAGATAGAAGGTTTGTTTAAAGGGGTTGTCACTTCTGCAAATGGCATTTATCATGCAGACAAAGTTAATACAAGGCACTTACTAATGTATTGTGATTGCCTCCTTGGCTGGATTCATTTTTCCATTACATTATACACTGCTCGTTTCCATGGTTACAACCACCCTTCAGTCCAGCAGCAGTGGCCGTGCTTGCACACTATAGGAAAAGGCAAACGGCCTCTCTGGTGGCCAGGACTGTGGAAGTGCACATAGGCTAGTACTTTCCCCTACAGTGTGCAAGCATGACCACCGCTGCTGGATTGCAGGGTGGTCATAAACCCTGGATACGAGCAGTGTGTAATGTGATGGAAAAATAAATCAAGCCAGTAAAGGATGATGTCACTGGCCTATAAAGGGGTCGCAGCTGATCAGTGAGGGTGATGGGAGTCAGACCCCTACAGTTCTGATATTGATGGCCTACCCTGAGGATAGGCCAACGATATCAAAATCTCAGACAACCCCTTTAAATGGTATTACAATACGATACAGCTTGAAAACCATATCACCACATGGTGACGTGTAGGCGATTCTAAGGGTCTCATATCCCTGTTGGATTAGCACCATGGAATAACAATAAAATCTTACTCTGTAGGTCCAGGCCTAAAACAATGAATGCATAATGCCAGCGAGATATTCCTCATGATCCGGGTAGAGAGAGTGAGCGACGTATCAGGGTATTTTATTCTAGACATCCAGCTTTGTGTAAAATTACAGGCACTGTATAAAAACACACGATAACAAGAGCAGGAGACAAGTTCACTTCTGATACCGGGGTAAAGGCTCGAACGTCGCATGCCGTCATTGATAGATTTTTGCGACTGGCATTAGCTGAGATTTGCCAGCGCCCGTCGAGCAGAAGAGCTGTCAATCAGGGCACTTTCTGTTTGTCAGCAGTGAAAATTCACAATTAGCATTTAAAACCCGCAAGATTCCCTTTCCTGGGTGACTGGCGTGTTGTGATATCTCATCACCCAACAAAACGCTTGATGTTGTGAGGAGAGGAGAGAGGCTGCCTGGCACTCGGGGACTGTACAGAAGAAAATACCATTTTTACTGCAGGCAAGATTCATTACAGCGAATGCAGAAGAGGGAGTGAAGAGCAGAATAATAGCAGCGCCCCCACCCCCAGCTGCACTGTGATCCATCAGATCTTTTAAATGCAGCCGAGGAAAGATTTGTGTGCAAGAAAATTGCTGTGCATAACTCAGTATTCCATATATGCAAACCCCCAACCACCGAGGTGATGTCACTTTACAGCATTATTCTGTCCTTTTAGCCTTTATAAATAACTCCCAGTGTATGAGGATGGTTGATGTTTACAGCCCCCCTCACTCCCTCCCTCTCCCTCTTTCTCTCTCTTTCTCGCACCTGACTGTGTTCCATTTTGTAATGGAAACATAGAAGACTGATGGCAGAAAAAGACCAAGTGCTCCTTTGTTGTCCGCCATTAGTTGTTCTACATGCGATCTTCTGGGTATATGATGGGTATGGCACAGGCTAGATGTAGTGGTAATCTTAAAGGTTACTATTGATTTCTGTGTACAATATCTTCTGGAACTTAACTTGCTTGAGCTTGGATCACACCCATGGCTGACAGAATGCTGGTATCCATGGTAGAAACCCTACTGGCCCCATTATAGTAAGCGGGAATAACTGGGTGCTTCTGCTGTCTGACACATGCCGCATCCGACAATTCTGGTGTTCTGTTCCGGGGTCAAAACAGAATTCTGGAATTGCAGTGCATACAGTATGTGAGCTTAGTCATACTGTTGGTTTTACAATAGGTATCTGATGGAAATTGGTTGCAAGAGCATCCAGAGAAATAGATGAATGGGTAGATAGATAGATAGATAGATAGATAGATAGATAGATAGATAGATAGATAGATGATAGACAGTAGATAGTAGATAGAAAGATAGATAGATAGATAGATAGATAGATAGATAGATAGATAGATAGATAGATAGATAGATAGGAGATAGATAGATATTAGATAGATAGATTGATAGATTTATTAGATAGATAGATAGATAGATAGATAGATAGATAGATAGGAGATAGATAGATAGATAGATAGATAGATAGATAGATAGATAGATAGATAGGAGATAGATAGATAGATAGATAGGAGATAGATAGGAGATAGATAGATAGATAGATAGATAGATAGATAGATAGATAGATAATATTAGATAGATAGATAGATAGATAGATAGATAGATAGATAGATAATATTCGTTAGATAGATAGATAGATAGATAGATAGATTAGATAGATAGATTAGATAGATATGAGATAGATAGATAGATTAGATAGATATGAGATAGATAGATAGATAGATAGATAGATAGATAGATAGATAGAGAGATAGATAGATAACATAGTTATGAGATGATAGATAGATAGATAGATAGATAGATAGATAGATAGATAGATAGATAGAATTATTACATAGATTGTTGTGAGATGGATACATATATATGATAGATTATGTTGCCCAGTAAAACATCATTGTGGTAGTATAGTAAGACTAAGTGAGTGACATTATCTTCTCACATAGTAACCTTACATTTCCTCTGTTTCTCCAGAAAATGAGTTCCGAGGTGAGCTGCTGAACCAAAGGTGGACCCGTGGCGAGAAAGTAACCAGCTGTAACACAAAGCAAAGACTAACCAGCAGAAACTCCAAGGTAAAGGTAACATATGGGGCGGCTGTTTTCATATGTGTGTAATTTACATATCTACCCACTTGTGTAGAATGTACTCCTAACCATGAAAATCATCTCTTCATCTGGCCATAGAGTTACAGATAAATCAGTCCAGACACCGGTACTGATAATGCGGCCTCTTCAATGACTAAACAACACCCCCCCTAACAGAATTCTCCTTTGCTGCAAAACATATAGAACATTGTATCTCATTGTATTTCCCATGAGGTGTAATGAAGATATTCAGCTCTAATGATTGCTGCTCTGATTGCTGTGGACTCAGGTAGATGTCCACCTCTAACCTGAGGCTCCTATCAAAACATGTATACAGTGTATGTTAGATGTCTTTGAATATCTTTGGTGGTGCTGTATATGTGCTGGGGCTGTGGCAGTGATATGTTAATCTGCACACACACGTGCACATACTTGAGCGTCACGTGAAGAAAGCAGAAATCCTTTGTGCCGCTGATCAAGATGTAACTCCTGTTTATTTGTCTACTCAAGTCAGAAGTAACAATGGCCTCCCTGTCAGGGGCATTTACATCAAGCAGCAGGGAAGACACCCCCAGAGGGGATACCGCCACAACAAGCCTTGGTTACAGCGGCCACTTGGTGTCACTAGATTTACAGTCTGCAAAATAATAAACTAGACATAAATGCCAAGAGAAAATCAATCAACACTATCTATCTATGTATTATCTATCTATCTATCTATCTATCTATCTATCTCTCTATCTATCTCATATCTATCTAATCTATCTATCTAATATCTATTATCTATCTATCTATTTTATGTCTATCTATTATCTATCTATCTATTTATCTATCTATCTATTATCTATCTATCTATTTTATATCTATCTATTATCTGTCTATCTCCTATCCATTTATTTTTACTCAGTTCTTTCAGAAACAAATATGACTGAATAGAATTTTACAAACTAGTGGACAGGTTGGGCTCATACCAGGGATTTCTTTTTATTTTTGGGCGGAAATGCTCATTATCTGTCACGATTATTCAATTAAGAAATGACACCATCCTGCATAACCAGACGTGTCATACACAAATAGGAGAGCCAAAGTAGGCAATTGCCCAAGGCCACAATATCCTTATCAGCAGCATAATAGATCCTCCCAGGCCGGAATTAATGACCAATGAACTGAGCTGATTAGGACTAATTCTATTAGAGCCATACAGTTAATGTTTAGACGCAGGGAGGCTTACAGAGGTGGCTAACCCTTGCCCACTGACCACCAACTTACCATGAATGAAATTCACATTATAATTGTCTTTCTGCACCCCACCCCCACCCTGGTAAATGTAATGTAAGCGCCTGGGATGTAGAGCAGCAGATGTACAGGTAGCTGTTACACTGCATATACACAACAATTAGAAAGCAGAGCTCTCCAAAGGCTTTTTTTCCCCAGGAAATAGAAGAGCCCAGTGATCATCCAAGTAGAATAGATTGAATGGAAAGTGTTCTGCTCTGCAAACACATACAAAGCAGGACTTCAGTGACTGTGCCCAGGAGAGAGCAATATGGAGACAAAGCAACATGCATTCTCCCGCAATGGGGATTTTGATATGAAAAGTTGTAATATATTTGCTAGGTTTTATTCAGGGGATTACATGGTCCCTCAAGGAAACATAATGTTGTCTGAGTGACAGGAATGGCCAAATGTCTTTCCAGTAGTCAATCTTACTGCATGTAGATGACAAAGTGAACACATCCTGACCACCACAATAAGTAGATGACTATAACCAGGGCCGTACTACACGCAGCCCAGACCAAAAACCAAAATGAGGCTCTTGGACCACCACTTGACACCTCTGTTCCTCAACTGGATGGCCAAGCACTTTTTCACCCGGACGTTCCTTTCACATGACCTTTAGGCTGGTGTGGAAGAGTGATCGTCCACACTACTTCTGGGGAAAGGTGATAGCTGGTCCATTTATACATATATATAGAAATTGTATGAGCATATGCATCCCTTCTCATGTCACCCGGGCAGCCCTTTGTATGATATCAAGCTTCCCTGTGGTGAGGACAACCTCTTGACTCTGGCTTCAGAACATAACAGATGCTGCCGCTCGGTCTTACAAGGGTTCTCTAACATTTCCCTGAAATTTCTTTTTGCATTAGATGAATGTAGAAAATGACGACAAAAGGGCCCGCACGCGATCCAAAATCCGAGGTGAGATCTTGTCCCTTCTTGTTCCATTATCTCCATGACATCACGCACCAGCAGGTTCATTCACAAAATGTGCTAATGTTGATTTATAATTAGCATCATCTATGGGAACTTTAGAAACCTCTTAATTACTTACAAATGTACAGAGTGGAGGCAGCCGAGAGAGCAGTGTAGGAGAGGATCCTCTGGGGGATGGCGTTGCCAGCATGACTGATATGAGATACAGGGACACACACGTGCTGCCGCTGTGTAAAGAACAGAGACATCAGCTCTCCTGGAATTTCAGAGAAACTCATAGAGGGGTAGGAAGGCAACTACATGGTTACCAAGGTGGCTTCATATGTTATCAAGATCCAGGAAAATGGTTGGAAATATTTCCTTCCTGTGGATCTCTGGATAGTGCCGGTGCTATGATCTAACCTCTAATATGTAGTAAGGACCTTCTCATATATAGAGGACCTTCTCATATTTTTTGGGTATGAGGTCCATACTGTCATATTATATAACTTGAAGGAACCACAATTGCATATAGTCAATCTGAGTATTACCTATTTAGCATATATTAGTACATGTTTAAAGCTTGGCTTGAACTAGATGGCTATGTGAAAAGTAAGGTCAGCTTCAGTGCCCCCTTCCAATTTGGCGCCAGGGGCAACCCACCCCCACACGCTACACCACTGGGTTACAGCAGTATGTAACTGCTTTGCTCATTTTCAATTTTCACTGCTCTGTCTGCAGGTATCCCAGTTGAGCTTATTGGGCAGGAAGTGAGGTAAGTTCTCAGAACCTGATCTGATGAAATATATTGTTTATCCTTTTTCGAGTGTGATAATAGTTACTAGAGCTATACAAATGCAGGAATTGGACAAGACTCCTGTAAAGTTCCAGGGGGTACCCAACCCGTAAAAACATCATGGTCATATTCGGGCGTAGCTAAAGGATCATGGGCCCTGGTGCAAGAGCTCAGCTTGGGCCCCCCTTCCCTCAGTGCTTTGTGGTCAGGGGCAGGGAAGCACCTAGCCTTCATGCTGCCTGAGGCAAAAATGTAAACGCCCACCGCTCCCCGATGCCAAATTATTGAACATGCACTTTGCACCCCCTATAGCTACACCTCTGGTCATATTGCTTTGTATTCTATAAATTAAGTGCAATTAATTGTCTGTGGGCAGCTTAAAAATATAAAACACACAGCAATGGAAATATTATCAAGGGATTTTTTTTATAATAAGGTCTTGTTTTTGCAATCCTCCTCCTTATTAAATTGTTATGTACAGCTACTTTATCTGTAGGCTCTGTGCTCATAAATATAAGTTCAGCCCATAATTGGCGGCTTCCACTGTGTTGCCAACGTATGCACTTAAAGACAAAATTATATATTAGCGCAGAGGTTTTTTTTTTATTGTTGTTGTTTTTATAGCTATAATGTCCTCGGTTCTAACACATATTGCCTATGCTACCATCACAAGCAATTATCTCGCTCCACTTACACTCTATTATAATGAGCTGCCTGATTTGATTGATATCTAAAGTCTTGCAAGTACTGAAAGCATTTGATTACGCTGAAACAATGCTTTCAGCTACAGTGTCACAACATCATGGCTTCAACATCGAAGATCAGAACCAGGGATAACATAGGCAAAACTGTGTACTTTAGTGCACATTATTTTGACGTACTCTACACAGTTTAGTATTCTTGTCAGCGCACATACAGGAACGAAGATTATCATCTACCTGAACCTGTGGACTCCATTGATAATCCTCTCTGACCAGCGTCAAACAGCATTCCATAAATGGTTCCTTTTTTCCCGAAGTAAGAGTTACCGCAGATAGTGAAGGTGTCTTACTCTGTAGCTGTGCACATACAAATCTTTAATTAAGCATATGCTATAAAACTATAATGAAGCACTCAATTAATTAAGGCAGGTGAAGTGTTTCATTAGTTCTGAAGCACTTGGAGGCCAGGTTATTTGGTTCATCATCCAAATGAGATACGGAATAAGTCGAAATAGAGAAAATCGGGGAAAGAACTGGTAAACTATTGCACATCACTATATAGTAATAGCATTTTTATATCTCATTTGTGCTCTTTAAAGCTGTCCCACCCCAGGCTGTATTGGCTCAGGACACATCAGTGGAAAGTATGCAAGACATAGAAGGTAATTTGGTGAAGTTCTTGCAAGACATTAGTCTTCATCACTGCTCTTCCACTGACATATTAGCTGGACAGGCAAGTAAAAAAATATATTATGGAGATTTTCATATATGCTGTTGTCCTTCTGCAGTTTACAAAATTGCCCCTTGGCCCGTAAACGCAAAGTGCAAGATTCAGAGATTGAACTCCCAGCATCAAAGAGGAAGTCACATCCTCTCAAGCTGGCCCTGGATGAGGGCTACAATATGGACAGTGATGGTAGTGAAGACACAGAGTTGAAAGATGAAGATTCTGGCACAGAGGACTCTGAAGGAACATTGGTGGAGACTGAAGAGGAATCTGAGCACCCTGGACTTAAAGAGTCTCCAAGCCCAGAGCCTAGAGAAGGTATTTTATTCCTTCTTAACAATTACATATGAGAACCTAATATCCATGCCTGGGGTAAGCTGACCTGAGTGGCAATTGACATCTGTCAGGGCTTAAAGCAGAACTTAAGTCTTTAATTTTAAACCCACATACTCCCTGTGCCAGATCATCCACTGGTATCCTTTATAAGAACCTAGATCACTTTAGTTTTGTACACTGCAGGGTCTGTCCTTCAGACCATTGAAGTAAAGCATGACCTTAAAGGCTATGGACACCTTTGTTATTATTGCATTCTTACTAAAAATAATTTCTCTCTCTCTCTCTTTCCCTTAATCGCAGCTGAAAACTCTCCAGCTAAGACAACCTATGAAGAACTTCCAACAAGCAACGAGACTCCTACAAAAGCCACTTACAGCAGTTATCAAGAAATCATTGCCAATTCACTTTTAAACTTGGGCCAAATAGCAAAAGAAGCATTGGTTTCAGAGGGACATTTGCCAGAAAGTGAACTGGAGACCCATAAACCAGGCTCTGGTGTAATGCAGATAGTCCAACCAGAAGTACAGGAAGCGGCAGTGGAAGAGGTGTGTGACAAGGAGATCATCATACAGACAGAAGATGCTGAAGAAGTAATTGAAGTCACCAGCGAGCCCAGCAGCGAGTCAGGTCTTGAACACCGAGATGACATACAGTGTGAGGAGACTTGCAAAAAAGATATGGAGGATGAAGATGATGATGAAGAGGATGATGATGATGATGTTGATGAGGATGATGAAGATGATGATGACCTGGATGATGATGAGGAAGCAGAGGAACTCCCTTCTGAAATGATGAGCCAGGATGCCCCCAATGCTTCTCAGGACTCCCCTAAAATCCACTGTGAAGGACAATATAGTCCAAAACCTGAATATTCCGTCATTGTGGAGGTCAGGTCAGATGATGATAAGGATGATGATAGCCATTCTCAAAAATCAGCTGTAACAGATGAATCTGAAATGTACGACATGATGACCCGGGGCAACCTTGGGCTCCTGGAACAAGCGATTGCTCTGAAGGCTGAACAGGTTAAAGTTGTTCGGGAGCAGAGCAGAACAGCAACAGACACCATCAAGAGTTACCAAACTGAAGAGAAACAGAACCGGTCGATAGACACCATGAGAAAAAGCTTTTATGGTAAATGGCTTTTCTTGTCATATTTCACTTCCTGGCTAAGACATCATTACATTGCATCCTGAATACAAAATCCCCTATTGGGAGATGACCAGTCAACTCTTTAGAGGTATCTTTTTATAGAACTCTACCTATGCCTTTCCTCGCTTATTCCTCCTAAAATGTTCAAATAAATTGAGAACAGGGTTTTATGATCCCCTTTGTCAAAAGGATTTGCCCCAAACCTGCCAGACTTTTTAAGGGAATGGTTCATACATTTCCACGAGAAATAACTGAGGAACAGCACAATACAGAATTCTAAAAAAATATCAGCATTGTTATTTAATAGGAAATACAACTATTTACTAAAGAAGACAAGTCAGGAGAGCTGAGAATTTTTTTCAACTGATGTAAATGAAAATAATTTTAGTTAATCATGTGTAAAGTCACGGTCACATCTCTGATGAAGAAAACAGAGATTAGCCTGCTTGAGTTCACCGAATCCGCCATTTCTGGATTCAACAGATCACTGCCGGATCCCTATTGACTGTAATGGGATCAGGTGGTGATCCGGCCGCTTTCTGGCATAAATGCTGGGTTTCAGCCAGACAAAAATCGTTGCAAGCAGCGGATTTTGGTACGGCCAACAGCTGTCATTTGTGCCAGATCAGGCAGCCGGATCATCTCTGACGGAGATGTCAACGCAGCTTTAGGCCTGATGTTCAGGTCTGCAGCCATTGGGAAAGCAACAAATGCCTGGGGATCAATGTATGCATGTAAAATAAAAAAAATGGAAAAAAAAACATTAAAATAAATATCTGGTAGAACTCATGAGCAAAATGTAAAACCGTTGCTAGGAGGAACCAAGGCAACTGTAGTGGAAATTATGTACTTTGGGTGAAGTTACTTAAATCTGGCAGGGAATGTTTAGTGCAGTCTAGAAAATGGGTTCAATTCTAATTGAATGCTTTACTTCAACCGGAACATCTCGGAATCAACATTGCAAAAATATGTCCTAGAAAATCACATTTCCTATCTGTAGATGTTAACACATTTTGCAAAAAGTTAAAAAAAAAATGTACATTGCGTATTTCTGCAGATTGGAGTTCATTATGCTGTTGCCAAGGGTGATAAGCAAAATTTTCTGCTTCATAAGCAATTTACCAGCTAGTTCTCCCTCTTCGCTTCCTCTCCTTTATCCATCTGAAAGCTTTAAGAATATGACTCTCCCAGCAGTGTGGCAACAGTGTAAAATAATCTCTTTGTGGCAGTCTGCTGGTTTACCGGAAACAGATTAGTCAAACGTGAAAGGCAAAACCATCTCCCCCATTGATTCCCTGTGTCATATTCAGCTTTGTCCTGAAAATTTTTGATATCTCAGAATAACAAATTTTGTATTTGACCCTTCTTTGTCAGGAAGGTGGGAAGCGGGCAATTCTGCTGAAACAGAAACAACATAACTTTTTATTAAGGACCTTAAATCATTTTCTCAGCAGGATCTCAGGCTCGAAACGGAAAGTCATAGACCTTTAGATTCTGGACCTTCACAGAGGGGACGTGTGGAACAGAAAGCAATTGAATTGTTCATGAATTGTTCATCAATTACCAAAGTTATTCAGCGAAGTAACGCGCAACTTCGTGAATAACTTACTTCGGCTCATGGGAGCCCATACATTTTAATACTGTACGGAGACGGATCTCTGTAAAGTATTAATCTGAAGTAATAAACGAAGCAACTTCGTATGTAACATCCGAAGCTCACTTCGCTCATCATTAATCACTAGTCATCAGGGGCATAACTATAATTCACAGGGCCCCAAAGCAAAATAAGATGGGGCCCCGCCACCTAGTGTAAGAAAATTAAAACAGCAGCATAAATAGCAATAATTAAAACTATGTATAATAGCACCGTATATCAGAAAACCCACCCATGAGACCAAAAAGCCACCATATTGTTCAATGTAAAATGTTCTTGCACATGAACCCCCTTTCCCCCTCACCAACTCTGGGTTCTATAGAAAGTTCTATGGCTGCTACAGCTATAGTTACGCCCATGCCAGTAATGACACGCGTTCCTACAGTTCTGTACTATACCACCTTAGGCACTTTGTGTGCCTCCATATGGCCCCTTGTTACAGAGATTTCTAAAATATGTAAGATTTTTTTCTCTGCCAGAGTCCTAAAGATTCTGAGTTTTAGCAAGTTCCACGTGTGTCATGTTATGTCTCCATACAACTTGGAATTGTGTGCTACAGCCATGTGTATGGGGCCTTGAAAAAAATCTGTGATGCCATTGTACAGAATAATGCATGTGTGGATATCTAGAAGCAAACAGCTGCACAGATAAACCAGGGAAAATTAGAAAAACTGTTTTTACATGGACTAATTACCTTGTCACAATGGCAATAGGGATTTTGTGCAATTCCAGCCACAGAGCACATTGAGACGTTGCGATGACAGATGGCTAATTCATACATGCAGTTGGTTTATTTGCTGTTTAATATACAAAGACCTTATAATATTTCACCTGTCAGGCTGTCTAATCCTGACCTAGCAATCGAGTGACGATCCCATAATGCATGCAAAAAACAGCATTCAAGTGTCAGCACTAAGAACTGTTCCAATAAAAAAAATACAATTTATATTTATTCGTTGTCAACTTCTATCATAAGATGCTGCAAGACCTGAAAAACGAGAGATCAAATGTCCAACCCCTGGCTGTGATGGTACCGGACATGTAACAGGACTTTATCCTCATCACAGGAGCCTCTCAGGATGCCCACACAAGGACAGGATCCCTCCAGAGAGTAAGTTGTGTGTGGTTTTCCCCTATGCTTCTGTATAATGTCTATGAGCTAATGAGCAGAGTAGGAGAAAGGGAGTGACAACTGTTTGAACACGTTTCTGATTTATTTTGAAAAGTACTGTAGTTGTCACAGTTTCCAAGCTACAATGAGGAAGACTTACTAATCCTGTCTAATATTTAGACAGTGTTAACTTATGGTGGTGCATGCTGGATTTCACACTTTTGTCTAAATTTACAGCACCTATTGGGTGGCTCACTTGCGCCAAAGTTTTGTTACTGAATGTACTGCCTTCCACATAAAACCACAGCCCTTTCTCAATAAACAATGCCCTTGCTGAGCGAGCTGCAAAAAGTAATGGTGGTTTCACACTACGTGCGTTTTGAAAAATCCAATTTTAAAAAAAAAATGTTGGTGTTTTTTGTTTTTGATGTTACATCTTAGCCAATAGGATTTTTTTTTTTAGTGGCACTTGCTAGGGTTTTTTGTTCCCTTGGCATTTTTATTTTGACTCATAGGGTGCGGTTATTTCAGATATTTCCTTCTAGACTTCTCTATAGGTAAAAAGAACTGTCAGAAACAAAAGTTACTAAGATATGCCACCTGCAAAAAATGTCATTGCATCTTTTTACAAGCCAAAAAACATCAAAGTAAAGACGTAATGTGACAGCAGCCTAAAAATAATACATGTTATGCAAAGCATGTGCACTAGACACAGTTCTGGCACTTTTAGCTTAGTAAGTCTTCCCTAATATTTATGACAATGGTTAAAGGAGTCCAGCCTTTTTCAAGTGATGGCCTATCGTCAGGATAACCGTCACTAGCTGATTAGCGTGTGACCGACACCCCGCATCCTCGCTGATCAGCTGTTCTGTGTAGTTCCAGAAGATGGCACAGAGCCCCATCAACATTGTAGTGGGCACAGCTTGTCACTGCAGTGTTGATCCCATTGACTTCAGTGGCAGCAGAGCCGCAGTGACGAGCGCTGTCCACTACAATGTTGACAGTGTGATGACAGTTGATTGCAGGAGGTGCCGGACTCCTGACAATCAGTTAGTGATGACCTATCCTGAGGATAGGTCATCACTTAGAAAAGGCTGGACAACCTCTTTAACATTGATTAATAAACCATTTTTAAATAGTTCATTTCATCACATCTCTTTTATATTTGCAGTTCTGGCCATGCATGAGAATGTACTCAAGTGTCCAACCCCTGGCTGCACAGGACAGGGCCATGTTAACAGCAATAGGAACACACACAGGAGGTACTGGAGCGTCCTTAGCAGCTCAGTAATTCATTCCCATTGTATAAGACGTGATCTCAGTTTTTATTTTTGCATTTGTTCATAGCTTATCTGGATGCCCCATTGCTGCAGCTGAAAAATTAGCCAGATCCCACGAGAAGCAGCAACAGCCTGGAGATCTCACCAAAAATAATACAAACTCAGACAGGATACTCAGGTAAGACCAGGCATCTGACTTGCCTGTTGACGTGGAGGTAGTATACCCTATAGTGCATCGGAATACTGCAACTGTAGGAAAACCTACTGAGTTAACCTAAAGCAGGGATGCCCAACCTGTGGCAAAACTCAAACTCCCAGCATGCCCAGACAACCTACAGCTATCAGCCTACAGCAGGGCATGGTGGGAATTGTAGTTTTACAATACCTGGAGCATCCATGACCAAAAGAAACAAAAATCATTTTTACCTAAATTATTGGATGTTCCCCATTTTGATCAGGCAGAAACCAAGCCTCCTGTTCTGGAGCTGTAAGAGGTCCTAAGTCTGTGGTGAGGCTATTATAATGCCTCGTTCTTTGATGTTTATCCAAGCATATTCTGATCGTAGTAAGGTGCCATATCATAGTATACTCCTGTATAAGTGCTGTAATATGTTAGTTAACATTTTTAGAGCTACTACATATTTAGCTTTTAAAACCATTGAAGTTAATAATAACCTAAATATAATCCTTTACACTTTTTTTATAGGCCCATGTGCTTTGTGAAGCAGCTGGAGATTCCCCAGTATGGCAGCTATAGGCCCAACATGGTTCCTGCAACGCCAAGAGCCAATTTAGCCAAGGAGCTGGAGAAATACTCCAAGGTTACCTTTGATTATGCAAGTTTTGATGCTCAGGTTTTCGGCAAACGCTTGCTTGCCCCAAAGATTCAGACAAGCGAAACCTCACCCAAAGCCTTTAAAAGTAAGTGTGGGTCACCATAGGGTACAATGGTTTATTCTCTTCTCTCTTTAATAAGAAGACTCAGAGATTTAGAGCATCTGATAAATTACCTAGGGACAACTAGGCACATCGACTGTTCAGGGACTTGGAAAAGATCGGTGACTGCCCCTGTTGGAGCTGTAATGGTTTATGTCGACTAAATTTCAGAAGACAACTCAACTACTAACATTTACTGGGAAAATGCTGTTTGAAGGGGTAGTCCCATCTCGCCATTACTAAGGCAAGATGGGACTAAGAGCCGACCAGGAGGTGACTGGGAGCTTTGGAAACAACTCTGAGTGCTGGGCCGCAACGTTGTTTCCTAGCTACCTGGTGGTCGGCTCTTAGTCCTATCATCCCTTAGTAATGGCCAGATGGGACAACTCCTTTAATAATATAGTAGGTGAATATGAAACAATGATGGCAAAAGAAAAGATGTCAGTCCCATGAGGTATGGCAATCTCTTTCTAGAGCACTGCGAAGAGTTTCAGGAGGTTTTGGTTAACTGCTTGTAGATGTCAGTAGCCTCGAGAGGGCTTTCCCTCATAACTAATCCTACTTTCCAAGATCCTTGTGTAATCCTGACACAGCTGCTCAGTAAAAAGCGTTCATGCTTCAGAGACGACTCAGCTACTGCAACACAATGAGACTTACTCCTTTATTGCTGAACCCACACCGCACACAAAATGATGACGTTGGCTACATGCCAAATTGGAGAAGTGGCGCTGACAGCTTGGGTTAGGACTAACGGAAAAGTCATTTGTTTCACAGCAAAAATAATTCTCCCGCTGAGTAAGATCGCCTCATTTGCAATATTTGCAGAGCATTTTTCTGGGTAATTGTACTGACAAAATAAATTCTTGCAAAGCAACGAGGACGACGAACCGTCCCAGCACCGCTCTTCTCCTCTAATTCACTGACTGAAAATCCATCTGAGCTGGAAAGATTTATTAAATGTAAAACTTCATGGAGGCGGTAGAAGCAAATTGAAGATGAATCTTTCCACTGTTTAAATTTCCCAAAGGAGGAGATTTAAAGTAGATACGTAGCAGCTGAGGTGGCTCATAATGCAATTCATTAGGTATTTGTAGGAGTTTCTGGGTGAGGATATATTGCATTTAGTGAACTGCTTCTTAGTGTGAAATTTAATGCAAGAAATAAGATTGCACTTTTCTGAATGTGAAGAATAATGCACTGAGTGATTGGGTCACATAATCATTCTGTGATTAATATGTCTAGAATGATTGGATGTGATGAAATAAAAACCCGCCCTCGGCCCTTTTATTGACTCTTTAGTTGTCGGAAGAAACCACGTTTCCTAACATGGCTTCCTGCCTATTCCTCTACAGCTAAACCATTTCCAAAGGCCTCATCCCCAAGTCATAGTCCATCTAGCAGCTATGTCAAAAGCACTTCATCTTCTTCCTCTGGCTTTGATTACACCCATGATGCAGAGGCTGCACACATGGCAGCAACGGCCATCTTGAATCTTTCCACTCGATGCTGGGAGATGCCAGAGAATCTTAGTACAAAGCAACAGGACCTACCAAGTAAAGTAAGTATCTGCTTAATCAGTCCCTGCTGCTGTTATGTAATTATACTGCACAGAATTATCCTTCTGCTGGAATCATTTTCTTCTTACCTCTTAAGTCTTTGTGCATAACCAGAAACAGGTCCACGAAAGTAGTCTGTGGAGATCAGTTACTTTTTTTAACATGGGTTCATGTGTTTAAATCGTTCTTCTGTCTTGGTTGTTGTCCTCATTCATAACTGTTGAGTGTGCAACTCCTGTCCAAGACATCTTCTCCAATGTCTTCTGTCCTTGTCTGTGGTTGCAGTCTATGGACATAGAAGTAGATGAAAATGGTACTTTGGACTTGAGTATGAACAAGCATCGGAAAAGGGAAAACACATTCCCCAGCAGCAGTAGTTGCAGCAGTAGTCCCAGCATGAAGTCTCCAGACCAGTCCCAACGCCAAAACTGTACTAGTGCCACAAGTAGCACTATGACATCACCCCAGTCCAGCCAGACTTCTCGACAAGATGATTGGGATGGGCCCATTGACTATACCAAGCCAAATCGCCAACGTGAAGAGGAGCCTGAAGAGGTAGGTTATTGCTGGATGACCCACCATTTGAGCATTTTGCTAAAGGGTTAAATGTTGACATTGTTTAACTTTGGGACAGTCCATACTTGTTAGAACAATGAACACAAAGGGCCCCTGTTGTGACCACCTGCAAACATTTGTAATCCGTGGGAAAACTGGGCAGTATAGGTCCCTTTACATGGGTCAATTATCAGGAATGAACAGCGTAAAATTAGACTAGACAGTCCCAGTGACTGATGCTGGATGCTAAATCTGATGCAGCTTTAGACACTTTTGTCTAACTTTACACCACCTATTGGTGTCTTACTATTTTGGTGCATGTTGGTACAACTTATGCCATGCTAAGCCACGCCCCTTTGTTGAACAAGGCACAAAAAGTGTCTAAAGCACATAATAAATGTGATGCAAGGCATGTATGGCAGTTTTATGGGTAAAATTAAGGGATGGTGCCATAATTAAAATTTATACTTTATCTAGTCAATGATACCCACAAAACACGATTACAGGGGGCCTATTCCCCCATTTTCATGAAGCGACAGGTCTAATATGTGCCCTTCTGCTCCATTCATAGTTGAGTACAGTAGATAAGATAACCAATAATCATGGTACAGCTCTGGAATTATGGGCTTTGTTGTCTGTGGAATACAGGACAGGTCCTCCACAGTGAAAGACATTCTTTGTATCCGCCTACTCTGACCAAGATACGAGTAACCTGTACAGAGGACCCTGCTCTGTTAAATTAGTATATTCTAATAGATTATATGAAAATAAAATTTCTAAACTGCACAACACCTGCATACCTGGTAAAACATTTAAATCTGCGTACCTCTGAAAATTCATGCCACTCCACTGAGTAATCCTGTGCTATTTTTTCTCTGATGCCCCCTCATTCCTAAATTTGTGCCTGATATGCCAATGTGGCTGTGTATGGCCAAGGGTCGGTCCACTGGCCCTGAAGGGGAATGATCTACACTCTTCGGATCACTCCCCCTTGAGGACGGAGTGTCAGGGACTGCTCCCTTGGCTATACATGGCCACATTTGCATAACACAAATTGCAGGTACTGTCCCCAATAATTCGTGAACAAGGCTGGGGGCCGGGGGCCGAGTGATGCACATTGATGGAGGTATGCACAATTAATCATTGAAACCAGTAACAGGTCCTGTTTAAGTTCTGGAAAGTTAAACTCAACAAACAAAATATCAACTCAGTAGGGTGTTGCCATAAATTCTGCCTTAGTTGCTATTATATCTTGTAAGGAATTATATTTTTATGCATTCTTTAGGAATTAAAACCTGTTCTCTACTTTTCTTCAAAGTCTGAACCAGCGGGAGCTTCTTTTGCTTCATCAGAAGCTGATGACCAAGAGATGCAGGAGGAGAACTTTGAAGACCGCAAATACCCTGGAGACGTGACGCTCAGCAATTTCAAACTGAAGTTTCTCTCCAAGGACAGCAAGAAAGAGCTGCTGACGTAAGTAAAATGGAATATAATGTGAATTATTAACGTACGAGAGACACAATAGCTTAGTTTGAGCGTCAGACACATTTTGGAAAGTAGGGAAGTTTGTAAAACTTTATGGAAGGATCCAGTTATTACATGGCGTACTCTTGTTGGGAGGGCAGGTAAGTGCGTGTACAGGCAACACCGGCGTTCCACTCACTGTCTAAGGTGCTCTTGTTTAACAGTTGCGTATGTTAGAAGAGATCAGGTGACATCTAGAGACAAACAAGTTTCTGCACTTAACACACAGTTTACAGTCCTTGCGACTACAGTATAATGTTTTTTCTTTCTAAGAATATCGTGGCAAGATACATAGGTTGTAGGCTGGAGAACGGGGCAGGGAAAATATTCTGTTTTCCCAGATCCTTTCTCCAGCCTAGAACCCTATAGAGGTAAGTCGGTATCGTTGTTTCTGAGATGCATAAAGGGTCCCCATTTTGCCCAGATGTACCCCTGCATTTAAGTGTACCCATTGCCTGCACTCTCTGTAGGCAGCTATTTTGTGTACTGAAACAATATTCAATTGCACTGGCAATCCCTTGAATGTTAGTTCAGTCTACAAAGTTGCTGCTTCCACTCTGTGCAGACAAAGAGTACATTTTATTTCTGGAACAATATGGCCCTCCCGTTGGACTTACTTGAAACCAATATTTTCCCAGATATTTTGCTGCACAACGGGATATTCGGCCTATACGTGATGGGGGGTGCGCAAGTCCAAAAGGGGGCGATGGAGGAAAAAAAGCAGGAACCCTCCTGAATGAGTAAGTTGTACATTAAGCCTTTGCTTAGCATACAAAGAAACATAGCAACATTGGGGATGTATCTTCAGACCAAGAGAATCACTGGTATTGGAAAGCTTGACATGGTATACAATTGGTGGGACCAGATAATTGTGGTCCAGCCTTACAGCTGTTCTTAAAGTACATGGAAACTTTTGGTTTGTTGGTACATTTCCCAGAAATGTATGAATTGCAGTGCTCCTTCAATACAGAGGTTTTACCAGAGTAGAGTCTTCTTGTTTGCTAGTACCTTACCAGGTCACCAGGTGTTAGTACTTCACCAAAGTAGAGTCTTCTTGTTTGCTAGTACCTCACCAGAGTAGAGGTTTCTTGTTTGTTAGTACTTCACCAAGGTAGAGGCTTCCTGTTTATTAGTACCTCACCAAAGTAGAGGCTATTTGTTTGCTAGTAACTCACCAGAGTAAAGGCTTCTTGTTTGCTAGTATTTCTACAGAGTAGAAGTTTCTTGTTTTTTAGTATTTGACCTGAGTAGAGGCTTGTTGTTTGTTAGTACCTCACCAAAGTAGAGGATTCTTCCTTGTTGCTACTTCACCAGAGTAGAGGCTTCTTGTTTATTAGTACTTCATTGGAGTAGAGGTTTCTTGTGTGTTACTACCTCACCAGAGTAGAGGCTTCTTGTTTGTTAGTATTTCATGACACTAAAGGTTTCTTGTTTGTTCCTATCTCACCAGAGTAGACATTTCTTGTTTGTTAGCACTCTTCTTCCATAGATTTGGTACTTTTAGATGAAGTATTGTAAGAAAAATAAAATCTAAATACTGTACTGGCCAGGGATACACATACAGAATGAAGGGACATAGCAAAAATCACATCTTCACCCCTATGCCAACAGAAGTCAGCATTTGTTTGCAACCTTAGAAACAATTCCTTGTTGTAGATAGAGATAGCATGACCAGGCACAAAATGGTGTTCCGTTTCCCTCTCCTTTCTTGCGTAAGTTGAGATGCCAAGGTTTCGTGAACTATGAAAGGTTGTCAACCTGTGATGGAGACCTACTACTGGAACCCACTGAAGCCTTGTTTCTCTGGCACTTAGGCCCTTGTATTGATTTTATTGGTTAGGTTATTTATAGCTACACATTGTTTGGAAATCATCATCTTCTCAACTTTCATCATTATATATGCTTTTATCTGTACTACTATACTAATTTCATCAAAATAACAGCTGTAAAATCACCCCAAATGATTGCCTTTTGACTATTGTCTTAAGCCCTGGAAATATTCCGGGGCTGATTTGTGGATTATTGATGTTTCCTGGTTCTACCTTATCTTAAAGGAAATATATGAGAGTCTAGAACTTCAGAATAACAAATCTTTATGTAAGACAGTAGACTTTTCAGAGTGATTGGCCTGTGTATGCTCTCTGGAACAATCAGCTGTAGAAAGTAGAGGAATTGCTCCTTTTAGGGACCCAAGAAATCTTAGAACATTATACTGCGTGAATTAGTAATTTGAGTTCTTACAACTTGAACGCCACCTGCCTTGCCCTCCCCCCACGAGTTGACTACAGACGTCCTTATGTGTTTGTTGGTATAATATTACCCGCTTCAGCTGGGTATCAGCACCCACGTCTTGCACTGTAGTGTTCTTTATGTTTTTTTATCTGGTAAATTCTGTTGTATTTGGTGTGTGTGGAGATGAGCGCCTAATGACTGAGTGGCTCTAAGCCCTTGTCTATTATTGCGGTGATGGTGTCTGGACCTTCATTGATAACAAACTTTATAAAACATAATGGGCAGCATAGCAGCAAACCTGTTCACCTGGAAAACGATAAATGACAGTCAATGACCCTGGTCGGCTGTGTGACCTAAATAGATGCGTTTCGGTTACAACAATAGAATTAATGAGTTATTCCAAGTTACTTTTTTGACGCTTCTCCTGTACTTCTTGATATTGTAAACGTGATAGATGAACAATCATAGTCAATATTCTCTTATACTTTGCACACATAATACAAGTGTCCAGAATGCACTGAAATGAACTTCAATGTTTTTGAAAGATCAAGCACTTAAGCTGGTCATGCATGATGATATCTCACACAGGAATTATCCAACATACTGGATTTTTTTTTTTGTTTTCTGGATACTACTTCCCATGGAATAATAACAAAAGTATTGCTTCCAATGGTGTTGGAGATACATGTGACAACTTTACGTAGATTTAATTTTTTTATTGTAACCTCTAGTGCTTTTTATTAACATTGAATTTTCTCTGCACGCAGCTGCCCTACACCAGGATGTGATGGAAGCGGACACATTACTGGAAACTACGCCTCTCACCGCAGGTTAGACCTCTCTTGGATACTCCTTTGTGCTTTGGCTTGCAGGCTGTTTAGTACTATCCCGCACACCTCCTTTTTTTTTTATTTTGGCTTATCCAGTTATCTATCTGTTCTCTTTCAGTCTTTCTGGTTGCCCTCTTGCTGACAAGAGTCTCAGAAACCTCATGGCTGCACACTCTGCTGATCTCAAGTATGTTTGCGCTGAGCTGAACTGCTACTCCTGACTTTTTTTCTTTCCCTCCTGCTTGTCAAAATCTGCTGAGGCTGAACAAATGCTTGTAGTGGGTCATTTAAACCGGGGAAGAAAAAAATGCATAATGGAGACGTATTGATTACTACCTAGTGTCTGTCATTTGAGCTCTAAGCAGATTTTGCTTCTTTAGTCTAATCTCTGCACTCTTTGCCCACCCTGCTTTCCTTATTTGCTACAGAATGGATGTCAAGTATATATTGAACCATGTGTAAACTATGGCATGCTAGTTTAGGACATGTCCATCTTACTGCCCCCTACTGGCTGCTATCAGCATTGCAAAGCTGATAATTCTATTAAAGTAAGCGTGTCATTGACACAAAATGGACAGAAGCGTAACTAGAAAAGGCTGGGCCCCATAGCAGATTTTTGAATGGGCCCTCCCCCCCTTTTCCCCCCACAAATTCCCTACAATCTCCCTTCCCACAGCTAGTCAAGACCACCCACGCTTGCCCACACAGTAAAACGCATTATTGTCCTCTCACAGTAGTTAGGCCCCCTTAGTGCCCCGACACAGTGGAATCTCTTCTTACTGCCCCTACACAGTAATCATGCCCCCTTAGTGCCTCCACATATTAGTTAAGCCCCCTTAGTGCCCCCACACAGTAGTTCTGCCCCCTTGGTGCCCTGACACAGTAGTTATGCCCCTTTGGTGCTCCCACACAGTAGTTATGCCCTCTTAGTGCCCCAAACTGTAGAATGCTCCCTTACTGCCCCTGCACAGTAGTTATACCCCATTACTGCTCTCACACAGTACTTATGCCCTGTTACTGCTGTCATATAGTAGTTATGCCCCCTTACTACCCCATTTTTGCTTTGTGTTTGTTATATTAGACCCTCACACATTCATCACAGGGATGCTCTTATACACATGGTCACCATACACAGGGATCCTCTTATACACACATTCAGCACACACAGGGATATTGATACACACATTCACCACAAACATTCACCACACACATTTTTGCATGGACCCCCATCAAGCATGAAAATGTAATGTAGGTCTACAAACTGCAAATCTGCAGCACAATCTGCATGTGCAATGGGTACACACATACAGTACATATAAGGGTGCATGCACACACAAGTGAGTTGAATGTGAGGAACTCGCAGCGTGTCAGTGAGAGGTCCCGTCCTAATCTCCCTCCCCACTGACAGGATTGCACAACATTATACTGATTTATAATGCTGTGTAACCCTTACAGTCCTGAAATCTACTGAATTACACTGACATAATGCTGTCAGTGTAATACAATAGATTCCAGGATCCTCAGATCCTGTCAGAGGAGGGAAAGTCAGGACGGGACCCCCACACTGACACACTTGAAGTTCCTCGCATTCAACTCGCTCATGTGTGTCTGGTCTTAGACGTCACAGGAACAGCCTCTCACGCTGTGATGACGTCTAATGCTCGCTGTTATCCAGTGGTCCTGGAGCCTTGTTAGCTGCTAAAATGAGGGGTGAAATGTAAGAGGGCAGACATTCGTGGGCACCCTGTAGCACATGGCCCCTGCCTGGGTGCACTCACACAGTAATCATTATACTACCACTGCAGGCCCCATAGAAGCCTCCACGGCTGCTACGTTGGTAGTACCGCTCCTCACAATGGAGAATATCAATTTGTGGGTTAAAGGTGCCCATGGATGTACAGTTGACATAGCATCACCAGAGACTGTGACATCTGTTTGTTTTCTTATCTCCTCAACATCCTCCATCTCACCTTTCCCTATCACAGTAGACTTACACGTCAATAAATATCCCTATGTGATACTGAATGCATTTGCACCTTGAAAATGCTCATTATCACCCCTGATATACAGCCTGATTGTCGTGTGAGGCATCATTCAATACACAGATTGCGTTCTCATGGATACTGAGAATAGCCCACAAAGATGTCCACTTCCGCCAGATTATAGTTTAGGTTTCATTCACATCTCTGGCAGAATGTTCTGGCACAGAGCAGCCTGGTGGATCTCACAGGGTCCGGTGTTGCCGGATCCTCTACTTCACCGCCGGATCTCCATTGACTGTAGGGTCCGGCGGTGATCTGCCCAATTTCCAGCATAAATGCCGGATGCATGCAACATTTTTTTGTCTGGCCGACAGCCGGCATTTCCGCTAGATCAGACACAGAGATGTGAACGAGGCCTTCTGATACATTTTGTATTTCTATTCCACACCACTATTAAAATCCTTACTTGCTGGGAGTTAAGGGAACATTCTAGTTTATATTCAGAGTTTGAAAACCTGTACACACCTATGACTTCTGACCGCTGAGTGTTTATTACAGTTGTATACACATTAGCCTGCATACTGACACATTTCATCTGTGCCAATACATTAGTACAAATTACCAGGGCAGGAGAGAGGTTCCTAATACCGAAGTATTTAGCTCACAGGGGATTGTCAAGACCAGGGATCAGCAACCTCCGGCACTCCAGCTGTTCTGAAACTACAACTCCCAGAATCCTCCTTTCTCTTCTATAGGAGTTACAAGAAGTACAGTCATGGCCAAAAGTTTTGAGAATGATACAAATATTAATTTTTAAGTCTACTGCAGTTTTTATAATGGCAATTTGCATATACTCCAGAATGTTATAAAGAGTGATCAGCTTAACAGCAATTACTTGCAAAGTCAATATTTGCCTAGAAAATGAACTTTATCCCCCAAAACACATTTCAACATCATTGCAGCCCTGCCTTAAAAGGACCAGCTAACATCATTTCAGTGATTGCTCCATTAACACAGGTGTGGGTGTTGATGAGGACAGGGCTGGAGATCAATCTGTCATGATTAAGTAAGAATGACACCACTGGACACTTTAAAAGGAGGCTGGTGCTTGGCATCATTGTTTCTCTTCTGTTAACCATGGTTATCTCTAAAGAAACACGTGCAGTCATCATTACACTGCACAAAAATGGCCTAACAGGGAAGAGTATCGCAGCTAGAAAGATTGCACCTCAGTCAACAATCTATCGCATCATCAAGAACGTCAAGGAGAGAGGTTCCATTGTTGCCAAAAAGGCTCCAGGGCGCCCAAGAAAGACCAGCAAGCGCCAGGACCGTCTCTTAAAAGTGTTTCAGCTGCGGGATCGGGCTGCCAGCAGTGCAGAGCTTGCTCAGGAATGGCAGCAGGCAGGTGTGAGTGCATCTGCACGCACTGTGAGGCGGAGACTCTTGGAGCAAGGCCTGGTCTCAAGGAGGGCAGCAAAGAAGCCACTTCTCTCCAGAAAAAACATCAGGTACAGACTGATATTCTGCAAAAGGCACAGGGAGTGGACTGCTGAGGACTGGGGTAAAGTCATTTTCTCTGATGAATCCCCTTTTCGATTGTTTGGGACATCTGGAAAACAGCTTATTCGGAGAAGACGAGGTGAGCGCTACCACCAGTCTTGTCTCATGCCAACTGTAAAGCATCCTGAAACCATTCATGTGTGGGGTTGCTTCTCAGCCAAGGGAATCGTCTCTCTCACAGTCTTGCCTAAAAGCACAGCCATGAATAAAGAATGGTACCAGAATGTCCTCCGAGAGCAACTTCTCCCAACCGTCCAAGAGCAGTTTGGCAATCAACAATGCCTTTTCCAGCATGATGGAGCACCTTGCCATAAAGCAAAGGTGATAACTAAATGGCTCAGGGAACAAAACATAGAGATTTTGGGTCCATGGCCTGGAAACTCCCCAGATCTTAATCCCATTGAGAACTTGTGGCCAATCATCAAGAGACGGGTGGACAAACAAAAACCTACAAATTCTGACAAAATGCAAGCATTGATTGTGCAAGAATGGACTGATATCAGTCAGGATTTGGTCCAGAAGTTGATTGAGAGCATGCCAGGGAGAATTGCAGAGGTCCTGAAGAAGAAGGGTCAACACTGCAAATATTGACTTGCTGCATTAACTCATTCTAACTGTCAATATAAGCTTTTGTTACTCATAATATGATTGCAATTATATTTCTGTATGTGATAAAAACATCTGACAAACACACATAAAAACCAGAGGGCAGCAGATCATGTGAAAATATAATATTTGTGTCATTCTCAAAACTTTTGGCCATGACTGTACATGTGCATGCTGGGAGTTGTAGTTTCACAGCAGCTGGAGTCCCAAGGTTGCTGATCCCTGGTCTAGACTCTAGCAGCCCCACCTGTGAGATTTAGGCCCCTTTCACACGGGCGAGATTTCCACGTGGGTGCAATGCGTGATGCGAACGCATTGCACCCGCACTGAATCCTGACCCATTCATTTCAATGGGGCTTTTCACATGAGCGATGTTTTTCATGCATCAGTTCGCCGTTGCGTGAAAATCGCAGCATGTTCTATATTCCCTGCGTTTTTCACGCAGCCCTGGCCCCATTGAAGTGAATGGGGCTGCGTGAATAACCATTGCGTGATTCACTGATGGTTGCTAAGAGATGTTGTTTGTAAACATTCAGTTTTTTATCACGCGCGTGAAAACACATTAAAACGCTTCGCACCCGCGCGGAAAAAACTGAACGAACGTATGCAATCGCAGTCAAAACTGACTGCGATTGCGTGCGGATTGGTGCGGATGCGTGCGGATTTTCCGGAACACATCCGGACTGAATCCGTGACGCCCGTGTGAAAGAGGCCTTAGGGCCCATTCACACGTCCATATGTGTTTTGCAGATCCGCAAAACACGGACACAGGCCATGTTCCGGCGCTATAGAAATGCCTTATCTTGTCTGTGGCTGCGGACAAGAATAGGACATGTTCTATTTTTTTTTTGCGGGGCGGAAGGGAAGTGCGGATGCGGACAGCACACTGTTTGCTGTCCCCATCTTCTGCGGCCCTATTGAAAATGAATGTGTCCGCACCCGTTCCGCAAAGTTGCAGAACGGATGCAGACACATTATGCGGACATGTGAATGGACCCTTATAAGGTCTGTACAGGTTTCGGACTGAAACATAGTAACATAGTAACATAGTTTATAAGGCCGAAAAAAGACATCTGTCCATCCAGTTCGGCCTGTTATCCTACAAGTATAACACAAAGTATATTTGAAAGTTGCAGAACTTGAAAGAAAACTGGAAAATCCCTTTAAACCAATGGAATACAATGTGACACAGTAAGCTTTTAGGACTCATGCACACAAACAAGTTTAAACCCTCAGTTACCAGCCGGTTTTGGGTCTTAGTGCCCAAGCAATTTTATTTGTTTTTTCACAGGCACATTCCAAGAGCTAGAACTTTTTTTATTGTTCCGTTGTTGCAGCCATGTGATGGCTTGTTTTTTTGTGGAACAAGTTATAGTTTTCAAAGGCAGTGGGGTACACATAACTTCTCATTCACGGCAGTCCTGATACCTGAGAGAGGGATCTCCCTCCCTCTAAACCACTTAGATGCAGCAGTCGCTATTGACCACAGTATCTAAGGGGGTTAAACTGCCCGATCCAAGCCATTAGAGCAGGAGCCTGACTGTCACGAGAGCTCATGTTCTCCACTGCACAGTAGACCCATGCAGTGTTTAGACGGCAGTGGCCTAAGGCCCGTTAGTGACTGCCGTAAAAAGACATATTGGCAGTCACTAACTGGTTAAACTCATCCGAGTTCTGTCGCTAAAAAAGTGATGATCTTCCCTCAGTTTTGTTTCAGTGTTTTTTGTAATTCTGTAACATTCCATTATATTTTGATGCTTTTTTTCATGCTTGTGGAAAAACTGGGGAATAGCAAATAACATCTCCTAGCAATCAAAAGTAAAAAATGGACTGTCTGGCAGTGTGTTTCAGATTTTTTCAGTGACCCATTGACTTGAGTGGTCATGTCCTGTGTGAAAATATAAAGAGATAGAACACGCTGCAATTTGTTTCCTGTGAGACGATCATCTGAATAAACCAATTGACTTTAAAGGGGTTGTCTCACTTCAGCAAGTGGCATTTATCATGTAAAGAACGTTAATTCAAGGCACTAATGTATTGTGATTGTCCATATTGCATTACACACTTCTCATTTCATGGTTATATGACCGTTCTGCAATCCAGCAGCGGTGGCCGTGTTCACACACATAGGAAAAAGCATCGGTCTCTCTGGTGGCCGGTCCGTGGGAGTGCACATAGGCTGGTGCTTATGGACGGTCAATACGCACTACTGCTGCCCCAGCCACCAGAGAGGCCAATGCGTTTTCTGTTTTCCTACAGTGTGCAAGCATGTCCACCACTGCTGGATTACAGGGTAGTCATAACCATGGAAACAAGTAGTGTATAATGTGATGGAAAAATGAATCCAGCCAGCAAAAGAAGCAATATGGACAATCACAATATATTAGCAAGTACCTTGTATTAACTTCCTCTACGTGATAAATGCCATTTACTGAAGTGAGACAACTCCTTTAACGTGTCAGTTTTTGACCCATGTGCTGTCCATCTTAAACTCGTTACCCGATATGGAAATATTTGTGTGCATGAATCCTTAAGGCCCCCATACACCTTAGTTTATTGTCGGCCAAACCTGCCAATAAGTGCAGGTTCAGCCGACAGTCTAATGTGTATGGGGAGCTCCTGACTCTCTCCCGACAGATGATATTGGGGAAAGAAGGGTCAGGCTAATTGAATATTTTTCGGCCGATCCTTTTGTTCTGTCCGGAGATAATCCACCAACGGAAGTGTCTGGTAGTGGCCTTCTCCACTTTGGGGAAACCGGGTGGGAGTCGGGAGAGATAGCCGTCGGCCAAACGATCATTTATCTGACTGTTTTTGAACGTGTATGGCCGCCCTTAGTTCTTGATGTGATTATTGTTTCATTACATGTGCCTAACAATATTTTCTTAATTTAATTGAAACATTCCTTTCATCATCTGTATGGACACCTATCCGGGATAGAAGTAAAACCACAAGTTTCGCTACAATTCTTTTTCCAGTTTTCATATTTTCTGTCTTCTTTCTTCCAGGTGCCCTACCCCAGGATGTGATGGCTCCGGACACATTACAGGGAATTATGCGTCTCATCGGAGGTAAGAGCTTCTGGGAATTAATTATTTTTTTTTATAGCTTGCATTGTGTTTCTAAGGCCCATCTTGATTTAAGCAAGAAAATCACACAGGGCAAGGTATTTCCGTGACTTGCATCATGGTCCTTGTATATGAACTATGCAGTAAAAATATTAAAGGGACGGTGTCGCCGTCAAATATCATTTGTCAGATATTAGACTATAAGTTATAGAACATTAACGGGAACCTGTCAGTCTGTTTTTGCTCTCCAAACCAAGCAGAATACCTTTATGCTATCATGATGTGGTTCCTGATGGTGTTCTTATCTTCTCACCTATGGGTGACAGTGCCACTTAGCAGCACCCATTAAACGAAAATTACCTTCCTAACACAGTGTGAAAAGAGCCTTACACATTTGCCATATCACTCTAAGATGCTGTGGTTTCTCCTTTGTCAGTGTAGTCAATCATGAGTTCAGATTCTTCCAAGTAACATAAATAAATAACATAAATAGCATAATTCTCATTTTTTTCCATAGAAAAATGTGATTCGGTAGTGCCTCATTCTCTGGATTTTATTTTTGCTATCAATATAGCTAGGCCAGTCAGGTGAACATTCTGAGAAGAGATTGTACTGTGTATTTGAACTAAGCATATGGCAGTAATTACATCCTCTTCTATGAATTTATAGCTTGTCAGGTTGTCCTCGTGCCAAGAAAAGCGGAATGAAGGTTACACCCACTAAAGATGACAAGGACGACCCGGAGCTAATGAAGTGAGTAGAACCTTAGAATGTGACGAGAAGAATATAAGAATCGGAGAGAAAAATGTACATGTTTGTAATTGGTTTAGGAGGACGTTAGTGGGGGGCCCACAGGCCGTTGTCTGAGCTGCATCAAACACATCAGGATATCAATGACATCAATGAAGTATGTTATAACAGAGGAGGATAAAATAAGACTCAATGCAACAAACTAAAAGCAAATTTCATTGAGGCTTCCTACAAAACTCCCCAAACACCCCATAAAGATCATCCCGCTAGGATGCCATACTTACAGATGATGTGACTATAAATATAAATATATATATATATATATATATATATATATATATACACAAAATTACAAAAAACGGACAGCACCTCCTACAGGTGAGAGTCAGGTGCAAGCTACCTGTTGGCTAATTAAATACTAAACAGAGAATGGCAGCAGCACTAGATAAGCCATGAGACATAAAATGAACATGAAATGAACATGTAAAGGAGTAAAAAAAGCACAATTGCTATATAGTATATAAAGTATATCAAGTGGAAGCTCTTAGCGCATATAAATGATCATAAATATGTCGGGCTCATCCACCAAATATATATATTTAATGCTTTTCAGTATCAATATTAGTCAAAAAGTACATACAAACTCCATATTGATGATGGCCATCTACACTGCTATAATTCATAGGGCCCCAGAGCAAAATAAGATGGGGCCCCCACCACCTAGCGTAAGAAAATTAAAATAGCAGCATAGGTAGCAGTGACTAAAGCTATGTATAATCGCACCATATATCAAAAACCCACATTATAAGAAAGAGCCGCCATATTGCTATTCCCCACAAAAAAGGACAATATTTTTCCAACTTGTTCCCCCACCCCCCAGTCTCTGGGCCCCATGACAAATGCTAGGTCTGCTGTGGCTATAGTGCCGCCCATGTCCCTCTACCCTTCAACACACTTGACTGGATTACTGGCTGACCTTGGGGTTTATCACTCTGAACTCGTTATCATCATTATCTGAATACAAATTGCTATTCTTGCTTAGGAGACATCAGATGATTGAAAATATATGTGTGAGTGTGTCCTCAAAGGGGGAAGGTGGATGGAAGCTTAAAAAGGACCTAGGTTGCTTAATCTGTAAAAAGAAGGAAACACAATCTCATTGAGTGCACATTATTATTATTATTATTATTATTAGATGGATATGAAATAGCATAGATTGATGGATGGATGGATGGATGGATGGATAGATAGATAGATAGATAGATAGATAGATAGATAGATAGACAGACAGACAGACAGACAGACAGACAGACAGACAGATAGATAGATAGATAGATAGATAGATAGATAGATAGATATGAAATAGATTGATAATAGATAGATATGAGAGATAGATATGGTAGTAGAGTTAACACACATGGTTTCTGAGACGTGTTATCTAAACTAAATGCGTTAAGCAAACACCTTCAATTGCTTTTCAATGGCTTTTGTATCAAGATAACGCGATGAGTTAAGAAATTTGAGTTAAGGGTTAACCCTGCTACATCTGTAGATAGATAGATATGAGTTAGATAGATAGATAGATAGATAGATAGATAGATAGATAGATAGATAGATAGGAGATAGATTGATGATAGATAGATAGATAGATAGATAGATAGATAGATAGATAGATAGATAGGAGATAGATTGATAATAGATAGATAGATAGATAGATAGATAGATAGATAGATAGATAGATATGTGATAGATTGATAATAGATAGATTGATAGATTGATAATAGATAGATAGATAGATAGATAGATAGATAGATAGATAGATAGATAGATATGTGATAGATTGATAATAGATAGATTGATAATAGATAGATAGATAGATAGATAGATAGATAGATAGATAGATATAGTAGTATATATAGATAGATAGATAGCTGAATGTATGGGGCGTCACCTTGAATGCATTCACATCTTGTAAGAACTGTACACCGAGGGTGATCAGCGATGGAAATGAAGAATTAAATACACTTAAACCCCAGCTCTCATCGGCAGTGAGCGGCAGTCATTGTGGTAAAAGTGTTGTGTGGCGGTGACATATTTATAGTCTCCCGTGGCTGCAAAGTGCACATTGTCACTGGGTGGTAAGCAACTGGTCTTCTATCAATAGTCACCCCCAGCGGCTGGGCTAAGCATTCTGGAATGGAAGCTATTCTGTCGCTCTGTCAGGGTATTACCGGCTGCCTGGAACAAGGCTGTGCGCTGCTGCCACCCACTGAGAGAAGAGCAATTCAGGATCCATCACTGTGTTAATCATTCCTCAAATAAACGACAGCAGATGTTAAACCAAATCCCTCTCTTTACAATTATCACAAATGGGAAGAACCCGCGACACACAGCCTTTCCGCTTTTAGGTAGATGTTCATCCTCTAAGGGGTTAACGTGAAGCAGACAGATGTTTGACACTCTTTAATACTATTGCAGACAGAGATGTAATGAACGTTATATTAGCCACATAAGGCAGGTACCAGAAGTGCCATAAAGGTGTGAGAGAGACGCAGGCTGCCTCTCCGGAGGATTTACTAATTTGCGCTTCGATGTAGCAACACACAGTTTTCTTATAAATTTTCTGAGGTTCCCGCTGGCGAGGATATTAGGAGAAAATTGTGCTGCATTTACAGACAATTAAAATCAAGATCAGCTTTTTTTTTTTTAAATTACATCAGACCTGTTCTTCAGCTTCAGAGAGCAACTGTTATAAATAATACAAGTATGTGCAGCAAGTAAGGCGAGATGTAAAGTGCAGTCATCACTCAAGGCCCCCATACCTGCTGGTAGTCTAATGTGTATGGGAAGCTCCCGACTCTCCCCCAACATCATCTGAAGGATCGGGCGAAGTAAATATTTTTGGTCTCTCATTTTGTTCTCCTGGGAGCCAAGCTGCCAACAGAAGTGTTTCTCACCTCTTCCCACTGGGCCAAACCAAGCTGAACATGTATGTATGTGGGAGAGCCGGAAGTGAGTTGGAAGAGATAGCCATTGCTCGAACCAGGGACAGACTGGGAATCTGAGGGTAAATGCACACGATCAGGATTGCGTACTGATTTACCACACGGATTTGCCTGCAGAAAATCTGCACCATATGTCATGTACATTATATTCTATGAGAATTTGACATTTTCATGCACACGATGCAGATTTTTTCTGCGTGGATTTTGACCTATGGTGCGAATTTTAAAATCTGCAGCATGTCAATTTATTTTATTTTTCCTGACAGGATTTTCTCCATTCACTTCAATAGGGAGAGTAAAATCCGCACCAAATCCGCAAGCAAATCCGCACGCAACAAATTAATGTGGATTTCCCTGCGAACACCTGCAGATTTCATAGTGCACATAAATCCTGAACGTGTGCATTAACCCTAAAAGTAGCCTCATGTTGTAGTCGGGTCCAAATTGACAGAAGGTGGGAACAGCATAAGTAGGTACGGCCAGCAATACCACACTGCAGCACAAAGTACTGCCTCAGCAGAACCAAATACCACAGTGCAGCACAAAATACTGCCCCAGCAGAACCAAATACCACAGTGCAGCACAAAATACTGCCCCAGCAGAACCAAATACCACAAAGCAACACAATATACTGCCCTAGCAGAACCAAATACCACAGTGCAGCACAAAATATTGCCCCAGCAGAACCAAATACCACAGTGCAGCACAAAATATTGCCCCAGCAGAACCAAATACCACAGTGCAGCACAAAATATTGCCCCAGCAGAACCAAATACCACAGTGCAGCACAAAATATTGCCCCAGCAAAACCAAATACCACAGTGCAGCACAATATACTGCCCTAGCAGAACCAAATACCACAGTGCAACACAATATACTGCCCTAGCAGAACCAAATACCACAGTGCAGCACAAAATACTGCCCCAGCAGAACCAAATACCACAGTGCAACACAATATACTGCCCTAGGAGAACCAAATACCACAGTGCAGCACAAAATACTGCCCCAACAGAACCAAATACCACAGTGCAACACAATATACTGCAGCCCTCACCACAGTATTCAACTGTTTCACCTTCCTGAAGATGGTGATACAGTTGAATTTCAGAAGGGAACCTTTGGCTGCTGGCTAGGGGCATAAGTACATACATTAATGCTTAGAGCATAAGATCATTATGTACTGGACCGATGGTTGTGAAGAAGGATCGGGGAGTCCTCTGGGTGTCAGCCCACTGGGAAATTTCACTGTAGGGTCTATGGCCAGTCTGCCCCTTGATCGATCTATCTTTACAGCTATTGATGTGTATGTCTGCAGCAAATCTACCTTACATACTCATTCCAGTCTGCGGCAGGGCTATTCACATTAGGACATCTTTGGAAAGGCCAAATGTATATAACATTCAAAAGAGTATTGACAGTCTGGATAGAAGAACACTATAAATGGTGTGGCCCCTACTATTTTATGTTCTATACTAAAATCAAAGAATTTGGGAGGAACATTGTTTGCACCAGGACCTGTACAGTAGAAAACAGGAAATCTCCAACAATACAATGCACCAGGATTCAGTACAATATAGCTGAGCTATTAGGTGTGTTTGTCTATCAGCCACATAATGATGGATTCCAAAAGACATAAAGCAGATTTCTGAATGCAGCTCTGGAGGTGAATGCAGTATATGACAAAATGTAACTCGAGATCTGTAGAAGATAAGTAAACCAAAGTATTTGGAAAGTTACTCAATATTACATGTAGATTGAATCTGCTGAATAATCAACAGAGGTGCTAGTTTTAAATGGAAACAGTACGTTTTCATTAATAATTTAAACTTTGATTTTCCTCTCTGTTTAGGTGCCCAGTTCCAGGCTGCGACGGACTCGGACACATTAGCGGCAAATATGCTTCTCACCGCAGTGCATCTGGCTGTCCTCTGGCTGCTCGAAGACAGAAGGAAGGCACTCTAAATGGATCTGCATTCTCCTGGAAATCTCTAAAAAATGAAGGTCCTACATGCCCAACCCCAGGCTGTGATGGGTCAGGTCATGCCAATGGCAGTTTCTTAACGCACAGGAGGTAAACATCTATTACTTTTCTGCTGGGGGAAGAGTGTCTTTTAATGGTCTATTTTAGAGATGAGTGAATCAATTCTAATAAATCCATTCTTCACATCAGCAGGGCTTCTTCACCTGTAAGGGGCTGTCCCCGCAGGTGAAGAAGCTCCCATCTGATGCAAGATGAACAGGGATGGACATTTAGCCTGCCTGTGAAGTTGCAGCTCAGAAGGCAAAGCAGAGCCTTTGCCCTTCCTCTGGTAATTGGGAAATAGGTCCAAGCGAAATGTCCGTCCCTGTCAATCTTGCGGCAGGTGGGCGCTTCTTCACCTGCGGGCACAGCCCCTTAAAGTGGTTTTCCGGGAGTTAATTACTGATGACCTATCCTCAGGATAGGTCATCAGTATCTGATCGGTGGGGGCCCAACACTCGGGACCCCCGCCGATCAGCTGTATGAGAAGGCAAAGGCACTTCCATGAGCGCTGAGGCCTTCTCTCAGATTTTCCTAGGCTAGTGACTTCATGTTTATCGGTCACGTGGCCTAAGGGCGGCTCCCAAGTACAGCCGCCGTACAATCTACGGTGCTGTGCTTGGTGAGCTGAGAGAAGGCCTTCTCAAACAGCTGATCGGCGAGGGTCCCGGGTGTCAGACCCCCACTGATGAGATACTGACGACCTATAGGATAGGTCATGAGTAGTTAACTCCCGGAAAACCCCTTTAAGTCCTGCAGATGAGACAAATCGATTCGCTCATCTATAGAAGTTCTATCCCATTTTATTAGAGTCTGCTGAGTCTCATCTATGGACTGGTGCTGAAATAACTCGGACCTTTTCTTTAGCTTGTCAGGTTGTCCACGGGCCTCTTTTGCTGGGAAAAAGGGAAAACTCTCAGGGGATGAGCTACTTGGAACAAAATTCAAGACCAGCGATGGTAAGTGAATACGAGCAGTGTTAATCTGGTACAGCAAAAGCCCTCAATAAGGAAAACAACATAGACCTGCTGTAAGGCCCCTTTCAACGCAGCATGTTCTATATTCTGCGTTTTTCACGCAGCCCTGGCTCCATAGAAGTGAATGAGGCTTCAGTGAAAAACGCATTGCATCCTGAAGCAAGTGCGGATGCGTTTTTCACTGATGGTTGCTAAGAGATGTTGTTTGTAAACCTTCAGTTTTTTATCACGCGCGTGAAAAACGGTTCAAAACGCATTGCACCCGCACGGAAAAAACTGAACAACTGAACGCAATCGCACACAAAACTGACTGAACTTGCTTGCAAAATGGTGCGAGTTTCCCTGAATGCATCTGGACCTAATCCGTCACGCTCGTGTGAAAGAGGCCTAACATAGTTTATAAGGCTGAAAAAAGAAGTCTGTCCATCCAGTTCGCCCTGTGTCCTGCAAGATGATCCAGAGGAAGGCAAAAAAAAAAAACCCTGTGAGGTAGACATGTTTATTGTACTTGTTTTTATATTATGTATGTAAACCCTATTCATATGTACAGTGACCTAAAAGCAATACTGATCACCACCCCAAGAAATGTTCATACAAGCAATGATGAGCCCCGGACTTTAATATATTATGCTACTTTTTCTACTGTGTCAGTCTCTGCACAGTCTGATACTGGCAGCAATGATTGGATAATATCAGACAACCCCACCAAATGGTACCACCCATCTGGACCTTCATTGTAAACTGTTAGCGATTCATTCATAACTTCAAGCAAGAATAGTAAAGGAACGGCAGGAGAGTCATAAGAATAGATGTTCCAGAATTGTTATCACACGGATGATGCAAGTAGTTACTACAACATATATGAGCACACGTTACAGGTCTTCATTAAGTCATATATGTCTGCCATTTGTGTTTTTGCAGTCTTAGAAAACGACGAGGAAATCAAACAGCTCAACAAGGAAATAAATGAGCTTACAGAATCCAACTCAGAGATGGAAGCAGACATGGTGAACCTACAATCTCAGGTCAGTGCCTTGTCTTATTTTGTGACCTGTCAGAAAACATGAATTCTCTCTATATTTAATATCAGAGTAATCTAATCAAATGTTTCCTCTTGACTGGGATCACATCATCTTACTGCATTTAGTCTTCAACCTGTGAAAAATATGAAAACATGCAATTAAAAAAATTCAATCCCACCACCTGAACACCAGATATTACAGAGACATTCCACTCACCTATAAAATCCCTGCACAATGATATTTGTATATTACACTGCATCAGGAATCAAACACAATGTGTAGTGGGGACCCCTGTGTTAGATCTGGGGCTCATGTCACCAAACATTAGTATTGACATCAAAGCACAGAAGGATTTTTTAGCATGCAAATGCAGGGGCGTCCCGATAGGGGGTGTAGAGGTAGCAGTCGCTACCCTTACCAGGAGCCTGAGGGGGCCCAAAGACCCTTGTGCTGCATAGGAAGACACTGGTATGATAAAAAGTGCATGCAGGTCAAGTTACACCTCTGGCTGGAGGGAAGGGGCTAGGTCAAGAACTTGGCATGGGAGAGGGGGTTTCCCTTTCGGTTTTTGCCTCAGGCAGCATGAAGGCTGTGTGCTTCCCTGCCCCTGGCCACAAAGCACTGAGGGAAGGGGGGTCCAAGCTGAACTCTTGCACCAGGGCCCATGAGTCTTTAGCTATGCCCCTGTGCAGATGCCATCACAAAATAATAAGCATCTGAGAGTAATGATGAGTGATTTGAATAGTCTCGTCACCCAGAGTTCTACACCTGCGGTGTCCTCAGAAGTGTTGCTCCACGTACAGTTGCTGCTCCAGTAGCGGAAGCAGAGCCTCTGTACTTTCCCTGCTGCTCAGAGCAGTGGCACAAGCACTAGATTGTCAAAGCTGGCCAAGATGTCAGGTCCTGTCAATCATGCGGCAGGGGAGCATCTTCGGCTGCAGGGACAGCCCCTTGCAACTTGATGAGATGAATCCATTCATATGAATCTATCTAAAGAGGCATTCACATAACCGTAGGTGTTTTGCAGTCTGCAAACCACGGATCCGCATAACACGGATACCAGCTGTGTGCACGCTGCTTCACGGTGGGTCAGTGGTCCACATGTTGGAAAATATAGGACATGTTCCACCTTTTGCGGCGCTTCCACATCCATTCTGCCATGTCTTATACTTCGCTGCAACCACTGAACCATTGAAGTCAATGGGTTGGCACTGTGATGCGGTGTGCACACTGCCTGTATCTGCATTTTGCGGATACACGGTTTGCAGACCGCAGAACGCTTACAGTCATGTAAATGCATCCAAAGAATAATATTTTCTATAATTATATATCCGAGATCTGCTTCTTGACGTTTCCTCATTCTCATTTAAAACAGATAACAACAATGGAGAAGAACCTGAAGAACATTGAGGACGAGAATAAGGTTATAGAGGAACAGAATGAAGCTCTGTTTGTAGAACTTTCAGGGCTCAGCCAGGCACTCATACGAAGTCTTACCAATATCCGCCTTCCACACATGGTGAGTGTTCCATAGTTTCATCTTGCTATATGGTGACGGTGTGGTGATCATTTAGAACAGTGTTCCTCAACTCCAGTCCTTAAGGCCCATGATTTGAGAGTATCCCACAGAATGAATACCTGTGGTAAGTCCTGATGCATTGACACAACTTATATCACCTGCTCAATACTAAGGATATTTTCCTGAAAACATGACCGGCAGGTGGGCCCTGAGGACCGGAGTTGAGGAACACTAATTTAGAATTAGTAGGATAGGCAGCCCACAAACTTTTGTTTTCATCAATTGACTTTTGATTTAGCAATTCCAGAAAAGCCACTTCCTGCCAGTCCTGTGTTTCTTGTAGAGATTTATAACCTTAGAAAAACATGGTTGGGTTCTTGTCCATGGCTGGCTGTCGTATTGCAGCTCATCTTCATTCAAGTACATAGGGGTCCATAGACAAAAGAAGCAGTTTTGAAAGAAAGCAGACAAGTTTGTTTGTTTTTGTTAAATCTCATACAACCTCTTTCAAAAAACCTATTATTAAAAAAAATCATATTTTTATTCATATCATCAACTAGCTGACACATTAAGACATTAGAAAATGATTTATCATTATTTATCATGCTTTGACTTCAGAATTCTGGCTTCAAAAAGTTGCAAAGTGGGGCTTTTGCAACTTTTTGGGCTCAACTGCGCAAACATTTTGAGACATTCTGCATTTTTACACCACTCACTACAGTTTTGAGCTATGGGTGGGGAACTGGACATGGTTAGCTCTGTTAATGAGTTTGACTCTAGATTTATCACTGAGATATTTTTAAAAAGTTGCAAAAAAATAGCATTCTCACTCCAGTAGGAGAGTAGGAAAACTGTAGGAGCTTTTCTAGGCAAAAGCATTAGGTTTAAGGATAACACAAATTTATCAAACATGAGACATTTGATAAATGTGGCATAAAGTACATTGATGCAGACTCAAGCAAAACTGACTTCAAATATTCCTCTCATGATAAATTTTCCCCTTGGTTTATAGATTCAATCCATCAATTCATATGTAATTTTGATGAGAGTTGTATTATCCTTTTTTTTATAGGAACCAATCAGTGAACAGAACTTTGATGCCTATGTGACCACCCTGACTGATATGTACAGTAACCAAGAGTGTTACCAAAACCCAGAGAATAAAGCATTGCTTGAGAGTATCAAACAAGCAGTCAAAGGTATCCAGGTGTAAAGAGGGGATATGAGGACTCTCCCGTCTAGTATTCAGGTTCACAAGCCTTGTTTTCTGTGCATTGAATCACAAACTTAGCGGACCAAAATGAATTAAGAAAATGAATCCCAAAAAAGCTGGACAAAGACTGAACTTAAAAATGTATATGAAAGTTAGACAGGAGGCTTGAACACATCCAAAAAAAAGAGGTGTTACCTACCTGTAAGTGGACGAGGCAATTGACTGTGAATGGGCCAAGTTGTCCGATTATAGTGTGTAAAGACACAAAGGAATCAATTCTCCACAGCAAATCCCTGAGGTTTGTACATGGACCAAACTCAACCAGAAGCCAAAATGGAAGCTTTATCTCTGCTGACTCTCTGTCTGGGCCATTTCACTCCTTGTGTCTTTAGGAAAATCACCTGACAGGAGAAGACAAGCGACAAGTATTATGAGAAGAGCCGTAACTATTTTTTCTTTTCTTTTTCTTTTTGTTTTTCACAAGAAACATTTGAAGAGCAGTTCTTTAATTCCAACAGAAGCGCAAAGGAATAAAGGTTCTCAGGGAAAGCTTTTGGAGTTACCAACTGCATAGTCCAATTTTTTTTTTTTTTTACTTTTTGTGTCCTAACCCTAGTGTAAGCAGTTGGAGGTCAGAATCACTCTGTAAAATTAGTTTCTGACCACTCTGGCAGTAAGTGGGATGGCCAGCTTGTGTCATGTTACTGTGTCCTATAATTTTTGGGAATTGTGCGATGTCTTCGTCCCTAGTGTGCTGCAGTGCAAGAAAAGTAAAGCAGAGGGATTTATACGGCCTTCAGGTGGCGTGCCTTTTTTTGGGGGGTTGGTGTTTGGCTGATCCAGAATATGGCATGACCATGATTCGTGACCACCTTGAAAATGTGGCTGTATAAAATTTTGCTGCACTTGACATGCTTACGTCTCATGTGCTGAAATATAAATTTATTTTTGGGAACACTTGTATTGTGAACGCAGGGAATATTTAATGTCTTTTTAATTTATCTGTTAAAAAAAACAATTATGGATTATTCCTCATAGTAGAGGAAGAAACCCCGGCAAAAAAACAAAAAAAAACATATATCCAGATAACCTATGCCATTGCATAGATCTAAATTATTATGTTATTGTGCTATTAAGTTATTATAGGTTCTTCTTATATGTGTAACATTTCTAGGCAGGACCCAAACTTTGTAACATGTATTTTTCATTTACTGACACATCTAGACTTCAGAAATCAATAAACTAGATGAAGACATAGGAAGAAAACAAAGTACGGCCACTTTCAAATAGTCAGTGTTTGGTCAGATCAGTGATTGTGAGCCAAAACCAGGGGCAGGTCAAAAAACACAGGCCAAAAGCAATTTCCATTATATTTATACCTTATCTCTGTGGAGGCTTCACTCCTGGTTTGGCTCACAATCACTATTGGAAATCACTGGTCAAACACTAACTGCAAAAGCGGCCTAAACAGGTTTTTCCTTCATTTTTATTTAATTATTTTACTGAGATGCACTGTTCCACAATCTAAGGCAAGTTTCACACTAGCATCAGAGATCTGCCGGAACTCTGCGCACTCTCAGCGGAGATCCGGCCGAATTCAGGCAAATATGCAGAGAATCGCCAGAAGAAAACCACTGCATGCAAAAGTTTTCTTCGGGCCGATTCTCGGCATATTTGCGGCCGGATCTCTGCAAGACAGAGCCTTAAAAACCTCCGGCAATGCCGGAGTACGCGGAGGTCCAGCAGGCTGTTCCCTCCTGGAACAGCCTGCCGGTTCTCTGACGCTAGCGTGAAACTAGCCGAAGAATAAGGTACCCTAGTGGAACAATAATCAGTTTAATACTTTGACCTTACCTTTTATCCTTTTACCATTTATCCATATTCTGAGACTTTTTGGAGTAATCAGTTACATGACATACAGCACGAAAAGGGTTCACAATACTATTCACCTTCTCATTGTGCACTTTAAGACCTTTGTGGATTCCAAGTAATAGCCAGTTAACTAGTGCACTGAGGCTTTCCGTGGAAATTCTGTACACAGTTGCTTTTTACAGTGCAGAATATTAGCAGGGAATTCTTAAAATTCATAGTAGTGGGCGCATAGAACTCTTAAATTCTGCAAAAGTGATTTATAGATTTCGTAGATTTCGAGTTGCTGAAGATTAGATGTATTTTGCAAATTAATACCATAGCCCTGCTTTTTGTAAATAAGCCCCACCCTGTTTGTGAAAGCATACCAGTTTAGTATACGATCTATAGAACAGCTGCACTTCCACGGAAACACTATAGATATAGGTTTAATTATTGTGTAAATTATTTAATTTTGGCAAGTTCTGTTGTAATTTATTCATTCAAACCATATGTTAACATTCGATATTTATTTAAAGTTTATGTTAATTTATTATTGTTTTTTTAACAAGACACCACATGGTAATAAGGGGAAAGAGCAAAAAAGAAAAAAAAAAAAAGAAAAATGTGAAAAAAAAAAGAAAAACTTTTGACAAATTATATTCCATGTGAAAATAATATGAAATAAAAACGCTATCTACAGCTAATAGTTTTGATGAAACTTAGTTATTTTTTATATATTTTGTTATTTATTCTTTTAAACAATGGGAATTTTTTTAAAAAATATTTTATAAAACAGGAGTTTTGATATTTTTGTTTATTTTCATTTTATTGGGGAATGGGAAAAAATAGATTTTCTTTTTCTTTTTGTTGTAATTGCTTTTGTTTAATTTATGTAATCCCTTTCGTGCCGGGAAAGACTTCATCGATTAGTTGCTTGCAGTCTTCTCTAGCACGAAAAGGTCACAATATTGCAGGCACTGATGACAGTATATAAAATGCTGTATTTATTTATTATTTAAGTAAAAAAAAGATGAAAATGAACATGTGAACTTGTTGTATATTTATTTTGTCATGTCTGTGAGTCTGTTATGTGATTGTTTATGTGAAGAAATTCCTGTTAATATTTAAAGTAAAATAACAAAAAATAAGAATAATATTAATAATAATGATAATAATAAAAGGTTGCATTAAAGGCTAATGCAGACTAGCTGTTGTTCTGTTATAATCTTTCAAATGCTGTGAATCTGGCCTCAGGGAACTTTCAAAAACCAACCTGACTTCACTTCACAAATAAAACTCACGTTCTACTTGTGGATATCTGTCTTTTTTGTTGTTCTTTTTTACACATACTGTATATATCGGTTTTATCTGTGCTAAACGCGAAATGGTTGTGCTGTAGTTTCACAAAATATTGAGCATTCACAGTTTTAGATAAAACAGACATTCTACGGCTGCATTTTAGCGTCCCGATGACTACAAGACCAAGACCACCCTCAGTGTTGAGTCCCACCTAGACCTAGGGTCTGTGATGAGTGCTAAAATGCAACTGCATTACAGCAGTTTACAACCAGCCTAGTTCATATGATTGAGATTGTGGGCTAGAATCAAGCAAAAGATATAACCCCGGATTTACTAATGTATCTTTGGTAAAAAGTGGCGCAAAATGATGCAAGTTGTTGCAATTTGGCACATCTAGGGTTTCTACATTTTTTTCCCCGATATGCTCAATAATGGGTGGGGCTTTTGGAAAAGTGGGCAGTGCTTAAATGGGGCTGGCCCTAAGAGTCACAATTTCATCGCAATTCTGGTGTAAAAATCGGTCTAAAAGTAAGCCAATCAATAGTTGGTACAGAGTCAGAGAAGATGTCTATCCCTGCACCACATTTATCATCCATATCATCCTAACCCTCTGTGATAAATCTGATGCAGAACTAGACAGCCCATCTAAGGTTACGCCATCTTTATGATTAGTAAATCTTGGCCATAGTTTAATACTAGTGCCATTTCACAACGGTGCTTAAAGAGGATCTTTTACCACTCCTGACATGCCTGTTTTAATAGCTTCATGCATTCAACATGTAATAACAATTCTGGAGCATCTATTCTTATGTCTGTATGTTGTGCCATTCCTTTATTATTTCAAATACAAGTTATAAATGAATGGCTAGCAGTCTGCAGTAAGGGTACAGAGGGGTGGTAACACGTTGGGGGTGTGCAGGTGCATTCTCACTCTATCCAATCAGTGCTGCCATTTTCAGGCTGTGCAGGGACACACCCCCAACTTGTTACCAACCCTCTGTACCCTTACTGCAGACTGCTAGCAATTCATTCATAACTTCTAGCAGAAATAATAAAGGAATGGCACAACATACAGCTATAAGAATAGATGTTCCAGAATTGTTATTACATGGGGAATGCATGGAGCTATTAAAACAGGCATGTCAGGAGTGGTGACAGCTCGTCTTTAAGTGACATTCAATTCCAGTGCGTGTGCTGCACATGCTGTGCCTTTAAGGCCTTCTGCACATGATCTTATCTGTTTTACAATCCACAAAACACGAAGCTGCAACATATGGATGCAGTCCATGTACATCGCTCACTTTTCACGTGGCCCATTGTAGAAATGGAGAAGAATAGGGCATATTCTATAATTTGTGGCATGACTGCATGGATGTGGACAGCACACAGATGACATCCGAGTGCTGTCTGAATTTTTTGCTGCCCCATAGAAATAAATGGGTCTGCATATGTAGAAACCTGACCGTGTGGTCGTACCCTTAGGGCCTGTTCATATCGCTGTTTTACATCCTGTTGAATAGTAATGTCTTTTTTTCAGGATTAGAAGAACCTGTCATGTTGAAGATGGTTTTTGAGCTGTAGGCAGCACATTATAGTTCAGGAGGAGCTGAGCAGATTAATATATCGTTTTGTGAAAAAGATTTAGTGAAGCTTGTATTTCATTAATTTAAATTTCTGCTCATTCTGGGCTGTAGAGTCAAGGAGGTGGTCCTATCAGTGATTGACAGATATCTCTGTATACAGAGGCAAGGCTGTCAATCACTGATAGGACACTGACACTGACTTCAAAGCTCAGAATGAGCAGGAATTAAAGGGGTTCTCCGGGATTTAAGAAAATGAAAATACTTAAATATTACTTTATAATAAATATGTTCTCAAATACCTTTCATTAGTTATAATGGCTTATTTTTGTCTGGGGAGCAATCATCAGGAGAAACAAAATGGCCACCATCCCATTAGTTCACACAAAACCTGTCCTTATCACACAGGAGGACAAGTTACTTCACAACACTGAGCTAAAGAGCTGCCTCATCCTCCTCTCTACTTGTCAGTGATTATGATCCTGAATACAGATGATAAGAACTTTAGTTGAATCTCTAGGGAATTTAGTTCATGAGGAGACATAAAGTGCAGAGAGGACGGACAGGACAGACTGTGGTAACAGAGACTGCATACAAGTGCTGCAGCTCATTAGCCACAAATCACCATCCTCTCTGTACTTCACGTCTCCTCATCATCTCCATTCCCACATAAATTTACCTGTATTCAGAATCGTAACACCTGACAAGCAGAGCAGAGAGGAGGATGAGGCAGCTGTTCAGCTGAGTGTTGTGAAGTAACTTGTCCTGCTGTGTGATTAGGACAGGTTTTGTTTGTACTAATAAGACAGCGGCCATTTTGTGCTATTTCTGGTTCTTATGATTAGCCATCAATATTAGATCAGTGGCGGTCCGACTCTCGATGACCCCACCAATCAGATGTTTGAAGGGGTTGTGGGGTTCCTGTACGTGCTGCATCCCCTTCATTGTTTACACCTCATTGTGCCTGGTACTGAAGCAAAATCCCATTCACTTTAATGCCAGGTACTGTAAAGCCATTTCTTAAAGTACTGAACTATGCCTGGTAAACAATGGGGGAATGTGGGGCTTCAAAGACCCCCACAAATCTAATACTGATCAATTAAAAAAAAATTAAAAGCCTCTTTAAAGGGCATCTGTCAGCAGATTTGTACCTATGACACTGGCTGACCTTGTTACATGTGCACTTGGCAGCTGAAGGCATCTGTGTTGGTTTCATGTTCATATGTGCCTACATTTCTGAGAAAAATTACTATATTACTATAATTACTGAGAAAAGTTTTACTATATGCAAATGAGCCTCTGGGAGCCACAGGGACCTTGCCATTACACCTAGAGGCTGAGCTATCTCTGTAACTGCCCCACCCTCTCCACTTTGACAGGTCCAGGCAGTGAAAATGCCATCACACCTGCCTGGCCTTTTCAATGAAAGTAGGTAGGATGCAGCAGCTGCAGAGATGGGAGAGCCTTTAGGTGCAATGACGACACCCCCGTTGCTCCTAGAGGCTCATTGGCATATAATAAAACATCATATTTTTCAGCAATGTGGGCACATATGGACATTGGACGAACACAGATGCCTTCAGCTGCCAAGAGCACCAGGCCAGTCAGTTTCATAGGAAATATTATGCTGACAGATGCCCTTTAAAGGTGCATTCCGTTTATATCAAGCATCCACAGGATAGGGGATAACTATTAGATCAGTGGGGGGGTCCTACCACTGGGGCAAAAAACAATCACGAGAACCATGAAGCCGACCTGAAATGAACAGAGCGGGTGGTTGGAAATGTGCACGGCTACTCCATTACTTTCTATGGGAGTTCAGGAAATAGCCAAGCACTGTACTCGGCTATTTAGGCAACTCCCATAGAAATGAGTGGAGCGGCCAAGCTAATTTCCAACCACCTACTCTGTTTCTCGGCGGGAGTCCCATATGTATGACCGCCACCGATCTAATAGGTATACCCTATCCTGTGGATAGGGAATAACTTAATATATCCAAAATACCCCTTTAAAAGGGATATTTAATCCCTATAATGACCCCCCCCCAATGACCGGACCCCTCAAATAAAATATACTCACCTGCTCCCCAGCACCCGCGTCACTCTGGATCCCTACATTGCTAGGGAGGCTCGTCCCCGTTGCAGCCTGCTATTGGCTGCTCCCCCTGTCGGCAGAAGGACCCACTGGAGGAGAAATGACAGAAGGTCCATGCCGCCGCTAACGCTGGAGCAGGTAAGCAGAACACCAGCGGCTTCAGTTCACAATTGTGCACGATTTGTTTTGGCAGCAATAACAACACAGCATGAAAAAGAAACCACTGAATGCCTCCATATAAAATCAGAGATATAGTCATGCTCCATACAACTCAGTGCTATTCAGTGCTACTCTGTACTGCATAGAAAAATGTGTCTTGTAGATGAATTTATTTATCCTAATTATTGCATGTGTTAATACCCAGAGAAAACACTTTATCAACACATGAAATGTGTCCTAGTGTCTGATAAATCATCAAGGCTGGCCATACACATAAGATAGCTCTTGGCTGAACACTAAGTTGGCCAACAGCTATCACTCCTGAGGCTAATTCTAAAAATAACTAAAAATAGCATGAAAGGCAACATGAACATTTAAAAGAAAATGCTAGATTTTACATGTGCTGACCACAGAAGCAATGCTAATCAAAGGTGGAGCTTGACTTTGACAGTGAGTGTACTGCGCATGTGCTGCACTTTGCTGTAAATTCTAGAGCTTCCTCCCGATATTACAAACATCGAGCTCCTGCTACTTGTTTATGAGAACATAGCTCTAATCTTCCTCAGGTTGAGTGATGAGTGAAATGAATGATTCTGCAACAATAGATGCTTGTTCTGCCACAAATGCTGAGTAACTATGGAAACTAGGAGAACGATGGCGAGAGTTCTGCTGGAAGAGGAGGTGTCATGGAGAACAGAGGTGTCCACTGGTTATTTACACTGGATACTGGATGGGGAGCAAAGAACTCCTGCCATGCTGCTTACCTGGAGAGATGGATAGATAGATAGATAGATAGATAGATAGATAGATAGATAGATAGATATGGGATGGATAGATAGATAGATAGATAGATAGATAGATAGATAGATAGATAGATATGGGATGGATAGATAGATAGATAGATAGATAGATAGATAGATAGATAGATATGGGATGGATAGATAGATAGATAGATAGATAGATAGATAGATATGGGGTGGATAGTTAGATAGATAGATAGATAGATAGATAGATAGATAAATAGATATGGGATGGATAGATAGATAGATAGATAGATAGATAGATAGATAGATACAATTAAAGTTCCTTTAATCACCAGATAGCAATTTTTCAGTCCTCTCAATGGACCTTTCTCAAGCAGTGGCCCATTGAGGTCCCATTGAGAAAAACGAAACGTTGCTATCTGGTGATTAAAGGAACACTATACTTTTTTACTTGAGTTGGAAGTGCCGTGGAATTTTCTTATTCCTGTGTTTAGTAGGTGAATCGCCTCTTCAGCCGCTGGCACTCCGATACTACTTTATACTGCAGTGCTGCTCACCTTTTTCATGTGTTAGATAGATAGATAGATAGATAGATAGATAGATAGATAGATAGATAGATAGATAATGGATGATAGAAAGATAGATAGATAGATAGATAGATAGATAGATAGATAGATAGATATGAGGCTCTTCTCTCCTTGGCCTAGGCCCACAAAATTAAGGACAATGCAGGCTCCAGCTATACTATGCTCCATTTAAAAGCCTTGGAGAGATAAGCAAAAGTGGAGGATCCAAGTGAAGACTCTCCCAAATGTACAGTGCAAAAAACAAAGACCAGCAGTGTGCTGCTACATACAGGTTAGCTTTATCATGTCAGCCATGGTAGCGTGTACTTGTGCTTTAGTTTGTATGTTCTCCCCGTGTTTGTGTGGGAGGGAACATAGATTGTGAACCTCATTGGGGACAGTGCTAATGTCTGTAAAGTGCTGTGGAATATGGTAGCGCTATATAAGTGCTTATATAAGTGCATAAAATCAATAAAATAAAATAAAATCATATTATGTGTTGTTTTTGCATTGTAGATAGCTAAAAGATAGCACAGCAGAAAAAGATAAGTAGGTGCATCTTGCAGTAAGACTACTGATCCAGACTCCTTTCTAAAACATTATATGAAATTACATTACGCATTTCCTTCCCCTTCAGGATTCACTACTAGGTTTGGATAAAAGAATGCATGAAGAAATGCATCTAAACCTGAATGAAAATGGCCTGTGTAATTCAGGTCTGAGGTGTTGTTCTGAAGCGTTAACATCTAAGACTAGATTAAATCAATGGGGACATCTGGTGGACAGTAATGGGGACTGGAAATTTTTCATGCAAATAAAAATATCTTAATACAGTATATACCAGGGGTCCTCAACTAGTAGACTGCAGTCCGAATCTGGATGGCAGATGCCAGCTGTCCGCACCACTGCATATCTGGATTTCAGCTCTATGTGCATCCTCAGGACGTAGATACAGTTGAATACAATGGTGAAGCTCTCTGCTGCACCATTCCTCTGTCATCAATGGTTCAGTGCAGGCACGATGCAGTAATGTCATTGCTCCTCTTGCATTGAGCCACAGACAGTAACAGCACAGACTGGACCAGCCCTGCTCTGCTCTGTTCGTGGGAGAATGTGGGGCAGGTGAATAATCAAATTAGAGGCAATAAGGGGCATCACTCTGTGGGGACACTTAAAGGGGTTGTGTCACTTCAACAAATGGCATTTATTATGTAGAGAAAGTAAATACAAGGCACTTACTAAAGTATTGTGATTATCCATATTGTCTCCTTCACTGGCTGGATTCATTTTCCCATTACATTATATGCTGCTGGTTTCCATGGTTATGACCACCCTGCAATCTATCAGTGGCGGCCATGCTTGCACAGTATAGGGAGAAGCACCAGCCTATGTGAGCTCCCACGGTCCTCGCCACCAGAGAGACTGGCGTTTTTTTCTATAGTGTGCAAGCACGTCCATGTCTGCTGGATTGCAGGGTGGTCGTAACCATGGAAACGAGCAGTGTATAGTGTTCAAGCCAGCAAAGTAAACAGTATGGACATTCAGTATACATTATTAAGTGCCTTGTATTAACTTTCCCTACATGATAAATGCCACTTGCTGAAGTGACACAACCCCTTTAAGGGGACACCATACTGTGTGAGAGGCACTTAAAGGACATTGTTCTGTGTGGGGGAAACTTAACCACTTCCAGACCAGGCCATTTACCCCTTTCCTGACCAAACCTAATTTTGCGAATCCGACGTGTCACTTCATGGGGTAATAACGCTAATACTTATCCAAGCCATTCTGAGACTGTTTTTTCCTGACACATTGTACGTCATGTTAATGGTAAATTTGAGTCAATGTGTTTTACCTTTATTTATTAAAAGATCCAAAATTTACCAAAAATTCACTATTTTCTAAATTTAAATCTTTCTGCTCTTAAGACAGATAGAGATACCTCATAAAATAATTAATTAACATTCACCATATGTCTACTTTATGTTGGCATCATTTCGGTAATGTTTTTTTATTTTTTAGGATGTTAGAAGATTTAGAATTTTAGAAACAATTTTGGAAATTTTCAAGAAAATTTCCAAAATAAACTTTTTTAAGGACTAATTCAGTTCTGAAGGAGGAACTTACATAATAGAAACCACCCATAAATTACCCACCATTTTAGAAACTACATCCCTCAAACTATTCAAAACTGATTTTAGAAATGTTGTTCACTCTTATTCCACAGGAATTAAAGCAAATGGAGTTTAAATTTAAAAATTTCACTTTTTTCCATTTTAATCCTTTTTTTTTCCTGTAACACATCAAGGGTTAATAACAAAATGAACTTACCCTGATTCTGAAGTTTACAGAAATATCCCATATGTGGTTGTAAATTGCTTTATGGGCACACTGCAGCGCTCAGAAGGCAAGGAGCGCCTTATGATTTTTGGAGGGCAGATTTTGCTGGAATGGTCTTCGGACGCCGTGTTGTAGTTGAAAAGACCCTGAGGTACCCCCACAGTGAAAACCACCAAAAAGTGACCACATTTTGGAGACTACACAACCCAAGGAATTTTTAAGAGGAGTAGTGAGCACTGACCCAACAGGCATTTCATAGAATTTATAACACTTGGCTGTGAAAATGAAACATTACATTATTTTTTTTTTTGCTTTAGGCCCACACTTTCTTTTTCTCAAGGGACAATTTGCTACCCATTTTCTCTTGAGTACAGAAGTACCCCATTTGTGGTTGTAAACTGCTGTGGGGATAAGGGAAGGAAGGGTATCTGGATTTTCTAACATGGAATTTGATGAAATGGTGTCACGGGAGGCCGACGGCACCTGCTCCCCGGGACGCGCCGCCGGACCTCCGTGCAGGAAGTGGAGCGAGGACGCAAGTCGCGTCCTCGTCTCCATGGTAACCCTGGAAGCGGAGGACCCGGCGCGCCCCCCGTCCTCCCCGCCCCCCTAGTGAACGAGCAGGCGGGGTTCTGAGCGCTGGCCTGCCCAGCCAGCGCTCAGTATGTGTTTATCTTTTATTAATAAAATATTATGTTTCTCATCATATATTTGGTCATGTGGCGCTGACCACGCCACATGACCAGTTTTTGAGGGGTTATGAGCGTTGGTCATGTTTGGCCAGCGCTCATTGTGCCTTCAGGTCATGTGACGCTGGCCACGTCACATGACCTACTTTGGTACTATTTAAGATGGCAATTTGTGGACACACGTTGCCTGTTATTAGTCTGGTGCAGTGCTTGGCGATTATACCCTGAGATATACCCGTTACAACGACCACTTGCTTTTGACTTTTGAACTCGACTTTGACGTTCCCTCCAGGTTTTGACTCGGCTCTATCGACCATTCTGTTATTGTGTTTGTCTTGTTCTGTGTTTGTACGTCTTGTATTTTCTTTTCCCTGCCCTTCACGTATACAGTGTAGGAACCGCCGCCCAGTTACGGTTTGGCTACCTAGGGCCTATACTGTAAGTAGGCAGGGACAGAGGTGGGATTCAGACAGGGCTCACTACTTCCTTGTGTTCCTGTCGTGACAAATGGTTTCTAAGAGCCATAACATTTTTATTTTTTTGTTGACTGAGCAGTGTGAGGGCTTATTTTTTTGTGGGAAAAGCTTTTTTATTGGCAGCATTTTGGGTTACATTTGGCTTCCTGATCACTTTTCATCTCATTTTTTGGGAGGTGAGGTGGGGAAAAACTGAAAATTTGTCAGTGTTTTTATGAGGTTCACCATGTGGTATATATGATAACTTTATTCTGCAGGTTGATACAATTATGGTGATACCAAATTTATATAATTTTGTTTCATGTTTTACTACTTTTGCATAATAAAACCCCTTTTATTAAAAATCTGTTATATTTTGCATTGCCATATACTAACATCCATAACATTTGTATTTTTCTGCCAATATAGATGTCTGATGGATAGCCTTTTCAGGACAGACTTTACTTTTTATCAGTATCATGTTGGAGTAGACATTTTAATAACTTAATTTTATGTTTTTTGGGAGGCGAGGTGACAATAAAAGGTGTTTTGGCATCATTTTTTTTTTTACCGCGTTCACTTGATGGGGTAGATCATGTGATATTTTTATAGAGCCTGTTGTGGGAATACCAAATATGTCTATTTTTTTTACACAATAAGAGCAATGTTTTTGTGTTGCCATTTTCTTAGAGCCATATGTGTTTTTTTTACATTTTTTTGACTATGGGACATGTTCATTGTTACCATTTCAGGGTACATAGGACTTTTTGATACCTTGATATAATGTTTTTGGGACATGAGGTGACTAAAAAATTGCTGTTTTGGCATCATTTTTATTTTTTTACACCGTTCACCTGATGGGATAGATCATGGGATATTTTTATAGAGCTGGTCATTATGAATGGGGCAGTATCAAATATGTCTATTTTTTTCTCTATTTTTAACCATTTTTAAATTGCTTAATTGGGGAAAAAGTTGCCTTTTTTACATGTGAAGCTTTTATTTTTTATTTCACACTTTGTGTCCCCCATAAGGTCATACAAAACCTCTGGGGGAAACTTAACATCACATTTTTTTTTTCTATTGATTTCTCCTGTAACTGGCGCTGACATATCTAATTATATTAGAGGATGTCTGTCTTAACATAATACTTTTAAACTTATATAATAATATCTAATATATAGATTTTTTGTTTTCTTTTTAACCGTCCTACTCAGCGACGGAAATATTGTGAATTCCCTGTTATCCTATACCTTATTCACTTTCACCAGTCACAATTAAAGAGTTGTGCTACTGTAGTTTTTGCACAACATGTCTCGTGGGCCAACATTACCATGTAGCCCCAGCCTTAGACCTCTTGCACATGACCATATCCCTTTTGTGGTCCGCTAATCATGGACCCGAAAAACACGAATGTGGTCCGTGTGCATCCCACCATTTTCACATGACCCACTGTAAAAAAGCCTATTATTGCCCACAAAACGTACACGTATAAAACTCACAAAACAAGTAAAAAGTTCTATACTTTTTAGGTACCACGCTATTCATTTTGCAAACTCATAGAAATGAATGGGTCCTTGTGCGATGCGCAAAAAATGCAGACCGGACATGTACCAATAATATGGTTGTGTGAATGAGGCCTAAGTCTTACATGCAGTTTGTATTAAAAGTACATATATATTGTCATAAACAATGAATGCTGCTCAAAAACAGCATTTGTAATATACCCTTAGGCCTGATATACAAGCCCATACCATGGCTCTGATCTCATATGGATGCATTTCACTTTTTTTTATTTCCATTTCTGAACAAATCCAGCAGAAAAAAAGTGTGATGTTCCACTGGTTGCTTTATGTGGAGGTGCTTCTTTGGGAGATCTCTGTGCATGACGGAACCTGTAAAGCAGCATACTAGGGAGCCATACGGCCTCCATGCACTGCCATACAGGCTCTTCTGTCTGCATGAGTCCTTTAGGGTAAAGCTACTTTCACACTAGCGTTTCTATAACGGATCTCAATACTGGAAAAAAAACGCTTCCGTTTTGTCCCCATTCAGTGTCAATGGGGACAAAGCGTAACTGAACAGAAGGTAATGCTCCAAAATGCATTCCGTTTGGTTGCGTTCTGATACCGCATGCTGCATTTTTATTTCTGTCATGAGATCGGAGCAAGACGGATCCGTCCCCATTGACTTGCATTGTGGGTCATGACGGATCCGTCTTGTTCCGATCTCATGATCACGTTTAACTCTGACACAATCTGACACAAGGGATCCTTCCCCCATTGACTTTCAGTGGAATTCATGACAGATCCATCTTGGCTATTTTACAGATAATACAACTGGATCCGTTCATAACGGATGCAGATGGTTGTACTATCAGTAACAGAAGCTTTTTTGCTGAATCCTCAAAATCCAGCAAAAACGCTAGTGTGAAAGTAGCCTAAGTACACACGTCACAGATTTGGTGCAGAAAGTGTGTCTATTCTCTTTATCTAAATAAAGATTGCTGAAATCCGCCCATTTAGATGTATGAAACGAATGTTCAGTTGCAGAAATGCCTGCAAGATCTTTTTTATGATAAGAGCAGGTTTTCACCCTATAGATTTGAACAGGGTTTTCTTTCTCCGACAACAAGCTGGTATCTGAACAATGGTGAGGAACTGAGGCGTAAAGAAATATCTGAATCATTTGTCGTTATACAAAGATTAAAATTCATTTACCTAAAACATAAAAACTTTTTCTTTAAACAGACAGAGGAAATTCGTCCAGATGAAAAAGAAGAAACGCAGAAATCTAGGCCTCACCAAGAAGGGTCCAAAACCGGAACATGTTAAGTGTTACCCAGAAACCATCTTTCGTGTAATTTTCTTTATACCTATTGTATTTGTAATTATCAGTACGCGCTTTGTATTTCGCATCCCAAATTTAAGCATTACATTTATTTGTAATTTATGCCGTAATAAAAATAATTCTCACAATTTCTTTAATTGTTTGAGTTTTATTGTTTTCCATTTTTTGAACATCTGATGCCACCAGTCACCTGCTATTAACACAATACTGTGTTGTTGCTTGGTGTTTTATGCTTTGATTTGATTTAAGCTCTTGCAGTTATTATGCTAATAAGGCCCTCAGGAATAAGGTGGCAGATGGAAACCAACGGAACAATTCTTTTATTTTGTTTTGTTGAAAGAAAAAAAAGAAGTTTGGGGGATTGAATTCAACAGCAAACTCATTCAGATCCTTGTAAAGAAGTTGTTGAGCTGAGGTAAATAAAGTACACCTAACACGCCTAACAGTGTGATCGAAACGAGTTGTATTAGAGATATATATATATATCTCTAGTACGAGTTGTATTAGAGATAGATATATATATGTATTAGAGATATATATATATATATATATATATATATATATATATATATACACACACCAATCATGTTAAAACCATATGCCTAATATAATATTTAGTGTTGAGCGAATTAAAGTTAACGAAGTGGAATTCAATACGAATTTCAGGAAAAATTTGATTCCCCCAAATCTAAATTTCCTCTTGCTTCATGGTAGCGAATCCATTTTTCCTGAAATGGCAGTAAAAAGCATATTCACCTCATCCTTTTGATCGCAGAGAGGCCTTCGCCATCTTGATCGCAGAAAATGTGTCAAATATCGCACGCACTGATGTTTCACGTCACCACATGAGCGCACTGGCCAGGTGCGGTGATGTCAGCGCGCCCAGCCAGTGTGATGATGTCATCACGTTAGCGCACAAGATATTTGGCGTGTTTTCTTCAATCAATGTGGTGGCGACGGCCTCTCTGCGATCAAATGGATGAGGTGAGTATGTATTTTTTTAACCCCTGATTAACCTCTGAAAGGCCTCAATGTGACTCTTAGATGCCGCGATCCGCGTTGAACGTGGCATCTGAAGAGTTCAATGATGGGGTACAGCACGATCACTGTTGTCCGCCATTGCGCCCACTACATAGGGAATTTGGGGCCAAGTCAACAACTTGAATCAGTGGCGTAATTAGAAAAGGCCCCGTAGCAAATCTTTGAACAGAATCCCCCCTCCCCCCCCCCAAGCAACTTTTCTGCAAAATGCCGTTAGTGTCCCCACACAGTAGAATTCCCCCTTAGTTCTTCCTCACAGCAGTTATTTCCACATGGTGAGGGTGTGATGGAAACTCTGATGCAGGATAAACTTAAATCTAATAAATTGAATGTATTACTAATAAGTAACTGGGCTGATCAAAGTAATATCCACATAAATTCCAAGACCCAAGGTTTCTAGCAGAACATTGCTCAGAGTATCAGACTGAGCCCGCCACTTTACCGTCTTTTCAAACTGCATTGTGCTACCATCTCATCTCCAGGTGAGTGACACACACACATATCCATATGATGTAAAAGAAAACTTTAACTATCAGACCAGGCCACTTTCTTTTACTACTTCATAGTCTAGTTCTGACATACATGCTAAGTGTAGGTATTTTCAGTGGTGGGCAAGCCACAATGCCTTATGTGTACTGACTCTTCTCTATCATAGCCACCAGGGGTGGGATTCAAATTTTTAACAACAGGTTCCCTACTCAACGGCAGACACGCGGCGTCATGACACATGTTTATATATACTTCCAGCATATACATGGTACACATACATAAATACACCATATATACACATAACACAAAACTTTTAAAAAACTACCAGCGCTGCAAGTTTTTGTAAAGTACAGTATATAAATTACACCTAGGCTACACTTACAGTAGATACACCTACATATATACATTTTATACACATTTGTACCTAGCACTATAGACATATTTGCATACACATTATATTCAGTGCTATCCAGCATACAGCTCACATACCTCTTACATCCAGTGACTTCTCCTCGTTCTGCAGATGTTCTCTTTTCTCATCTTCTCCTTTCAGACCAGGCACCATGATGATTTTTCACCCATCTCTCTTCTCTGCAGTTTGACAAAAAGACATCTTAGGTTCCTACTTTTCCATTATCCTCCCACCTACAATACTTAAAATGAGCACCAGTACAAAGAATGTCCCTTATAATGTGTGCCACTACAAAAAAATCCCCTTCTAAGTGCCCCCAGTTGAGCTAATGTCCCCAGAGTGCCCCCATAATGTGTGCAAGTATAAAATACCCCTATATAATGCCCCTAGTAAATGCCCAAATAGTGCTCCTCTCCTCTTCCCGACAGTGCCCCATAATGTGCCAGTATAAATGTCCCATAATATGCCCCCATAGTGTTCCCCCCCTCCAACACCATAGTGTGCCCATAATGTGCCAGTTTAAGATGCCCCCATAGAGTCCCCTAAAATGCCCCAGATGTGCCAGTATAAATGCCCCCAGAAGATGCCCCCATAGTGTCCCCCATGATGTGCCAGCAATGCCCCCAGTAGATGCCTCCCATAGTGCCCCACATGATGCACCAGTAATGCCCCCAGAATGTGCCAGCAATGCCCCCAGGATATGCCAGCAATGCCCCCATAGTCTCCTCCATGATACACCAGTAATGCCCCCAGTACATGCCCCCCATATGCCAGCAATGCCCCCAGTAGATTCCCCCCATAGTGTCCCCAAAGATGTGCCAGTAGATGCCCTCATAGTGCCCCCCATCTGCCAGCAAAGCCTCCAGTAGATGCCCCCATAGTGTCCCCCATGTGCCAGAAATGCCTCCATATGCCAGCATTGCCCCCAGGATATGCCAGCAATGTCCCCATAGTCTCCTCTATGATGCACCAGTAATGCCCCCAGTACATGCCCCCATATGCCAGCAATGCCCCCAGTAGATGCCTCCCATAGTGTCCCCAAAGATGTGCCAGTAGATGCCCCCATAGTGCCCCCCATGTGCCAGCAAAGTGTCCAGTAGATGCTCCCAGTGTCCCCCATGTGCCAGAAATGCCTCCATATGCCAGCAATGCCCCCAGTAGATGCCCCCCATGTGCCAACAATGCCCCAATAGATGCCTCCATAGTGTCCCCCATGTGCCAGCAAAGCTCACAGTAGATGCCCTCAGTGTGCCCCATGTGCCAGAAATGCCCCCATATGCCAGCAATGCCCCCAGTAGATGCCCCATGTGTCAACAATGCCCCCACTAGATGCCCCCATATGCCAGAAATGCCCCCTATAGTGTCCCCAAGGACGTGCCAGTAGATGCCCCCATATTGTTCTCCATGTGCCAGTAGATGCCCCCATTGATGCCCATATACAGTAGTAGTAGTCCCCCATGTGCCAGCAATGACCCCAGCATGCCACAGAAAAAAAAAATGTATACTTACCTCCACGCTGTCAGCGATGCGATGCAGGCCTCTTGCGGCCTGTGTCCCGCGCAACACCAAGCCTGGCTCAAGCGGACGCGATGACGTCATCGCGCTGCCTGTGCCGGCCTCTGATAGGCTGCAGGCCTAGTGCCTGCAGCCTATCAGAGGAACAGGAGAGGGAAACGCCTCTCCCTGCTGCAGTGTTCATCTGCATCGTCGTCCTGACAACGGTGATACAAATGAATGTAGGGAGATGAGCAATTCCACAATGGAAGCGCTCATCTCCTGCTGCCGCACCGGATCGGGATTCAGCCGGTAACCCGGTTCTCCAACCCGGCTGTAATTTCAACAACCAGATCTGGAGAACCGGAGAGAAATGGCTGAATCCCATGCCTGATAGCCACCATTAACTTTTTCAGCAATTTGTGCTACAGTAGTTGCATAATTGTAAATGGAGCTAAACAGGAAGAGAAGGGCGCAAATCCGGTCGGGACTGAGCAGAAGAACCCACAGCCTGTGTGAGTGCAGCAGAGATGGCAGCATCAGCAGCGCAACTGAGGGGTAAGTGCTAACTAAAAGGTCTTTCTTACACAGAACAGAAGAAAGGACTGATTCTGAGATTGTTTTCTGGTGACGCATTGTACTTCATGTTAGTGGTAAATTTGGGTCAATATTTTTTTCCATTATTTATTTAAAAAATTCAACATTTACAGAAAATTTTGAAAAAATTTGAATTTCTCTGCTTTTAAGACAGATAGTACTACCTCATAAAATAATTATCATTCAACATTCCCCATAAGTCTACTTTATGTGGTCATCATTTCGTAAATGTTATTTTATTTATTGAGGAATTTTTTTGAGAATTTTAGAAGCAATTTTTCATATTTTCAAGAAAATGTCCAAAACTATTTTTTAAGCACCAATTCAGTTATAAAGTGATTTTGAGGGCATACATAATAGAAACCACCCATAAATGACCCCATTTTAGAAACTACCCCCCTCAAATTATTCACAACTGATGTTACAAACTTTGTTAACCCTTCAGGCGTTCCACAAGAATTTTAAAAAAAGTAGAGTTGAATTTCAAAATTACATTTTTTTTGCAGATTCTTTATGTTCCATTTTTTTTCTTGCAACACAGCAAGGGTTAACAACAACATAAACCTCAATATTAATTACCCTGATTCTGCATTTCACAGAAACACCACTGCTGCTCCTGCCCCTACTCCCCGGACTATTACTAACTCTTGGCATAGCAATGGGTACCATGTAACCATGTGCTATGCCAAGATTAGCTGAGTGGAGCGGGATCCTGCTTCTGCCTGCTCTGCTAAGCTAAGAGAGACGACATGCAGTTCTCTTAGCTTAGCGGAGCAGGCAGAAGCAGGAGCCCGCTCCGCTCTGCTAATCCTGGTATAGTACATGGGTACAGGGTACCTATGTGCTATGCCAAGAGTTAGTAATAGTCCAGGGAGTACGGGCAGGAGCAGCAATGTGCGCTCCTGTCCGTACTCATAGTGCTGCTGCTGCCCATTGAGAAAATGTACTTCGTACTCCATACACCTCTGACAGCTCAGTGAATGGTGCACTTTACGTCGGAAAAAGAGTAGTAAAAATCGAAAATTCATTAATAAAGTATATTAGAGTTAGTTTTATTAGGGCATTAGGGAGCACATATTAAAAGTTTAGTTACTCTTTAACATTATGCCTTTTGGAGAATTTTATCTTCAACCTCTTTAATTGTTCACAGTAATTTTGACCAGGGTGCCCAAAATTTTGCATGCCACTGTATATTATCATTGGACACCAATGGCTAGCCCAGTGCTTTCCGGTGGCCAAAAATTGCTGGGCAAATCGACTTATCACATAAGCATTAGAGATTTGGCACTCAGCACAACAGTGAGCGTTATATATAACCTCACTTATCAAATCAGCACATT
>ONZH01013173.1:0-12565 GCA_900303285.1 Rhinella marina | reverse complement strand
GTCACACCACTGCTCCTTCCCCTGTGTCACTCGCTGCCTCTGCTAGTCAACCCCCTGCATCACTCGCTGCCTCTGCTAGTCAACCCCCTGCCCAGGGACCCCGGCACGAGCGCCTCCCACCGGAAAACCACACCTTCGCCTCAACGATCCTCCACAGTGTCCAACCAATGTGTCCCAGCGCAGCGTTCAGCTGTCTTTACAGCAGACGCTGGAGCGCAAGAGGAAATACAGTTCCACCCACCCACATGCCCAAGCCCTCAACGTCCACATCTCAAATTGCTTAGCCTGGAGATGCTGCCCTATAGGCTGGTAGAGACGAGGCCTTTCGAAATCTCATGGCGGTGGCTGCCCTCGGTATTCCGTCCCCAGCCGCCACTATTTTTCCCGATGTGCCGTCCCAGCCCTACACCAGCACGTGTCACAGAACATCATCCGTTGCCCTGACCAACGCCTGTTTCTGGAGAAGGTCCACACTAACAAGAAACACGTGGACAAGTGCTGCCGGGCAGGGACCACTATATCTCACTGACGGCACATTGGGTTAACTTGGTGGAGGCTGGACCGAGACTGACCCTGGGGCCGCTCATGTACTGCCCACACCGAGGATTGGCCGGGGCCTACTTCGGTCACGGTCTCTCAGACATACTATGCCTCCTCCTCCTCCTCCGACCCATCCTCCTCCTCCACCGAATTACCATCCGTGGGCACGGCGCCTTCAGTCGGTAGCTCTAGGTGCAGGCAGCAGTGCCGTGGGTAGCGCCAGCAGGCGGTGCTCAAACTGCTGAGCTTAGGTGACAAAAGGCACACCGCCCAAGAGCTGTTACAGGGCATCACGGTGCAGACAGATGTGTGTGCTGGGCACCGCCTGAACTCAAGCCAGGCATGGTTGTGTGTGACAACGGGCGTAACCTGGTGGCGGCTCTGCAACTCGGCAGACTGACACATGTGCCATGCCTGGCCCACGTCTTCAATCTAATAGTTCAGCGGTTCCTCAAGACATACCCCAATCTGTCTGATTTGCTCACCAAGGTGCGCCGCATCTGTGCGCATTTCCGCAAGTCGACCACAGATGCTGCCACTCTCAAGGCAGCGCAGCGCCGCCTACAACTGCCCGCTCACCGACTATTTTGCGACGTGCCCACGAGATGGAATTCCACATTAAACATGTTATCCAGAGTTTACCAGCAGCGCAGAGCGATTGTAGACTGCCAGATGTCATCTTCCATCAGAACTGGTAGTTAGGTCTCTCAGATTCCTCAAGTCTACAATGAGGAGTGGACGTGGATGTCTGATATCTGCCAGGTGTTGAGCAGCTTTGAGGAGTCAACACAGATGGTCAGCGGCGATGCCGCCATTATCAGCCTCACCATCCCGCTGCTTTGCCTGTTGAAAAACTCACTGCTCAGCATCAAGTCGGATGCTTTGCGCTTGTCACAAGAGACGGTGGAGGAAGATACGTCGCTTGATAGCCAGAGCACCTTCCGTTCTGTTTCTCAGCACGTATCGGAGGAGGGGGATGAGGATGAGGAGGAAGAGGAGGAGAATGTCGGCGAGACAGTAGAGGGTACCAGTGCTCAGTCCTTAACTCTTGAGCGTGTATGGGCTGAAGAGGAGGACTTGGAGGAGGAGGAGGAGGAAATGGAGAGTCAGGCTAGTGAGGAGAGGGAATTCTTGCGTGTTGGGACTCTGGCGCACATGGCAGACTTCATGTTAGGCTGCCTATCCCGTGACCCTCGCGTTAGAAGAATTTTTTCAAACACCGATTACTGGGTGTTCACTCTCCTGGACCCACGGTACAAGCAGAACCTTTCCACTCTCATCCCTGCAGAGGAAAGGAGTTTGAGAGTGAATAGATATTAACAGGCCCTGGTGCACAAGCTGAAACAATTCTTCCCATCTGACGCCGCTAGCGGCAGAGCCCATGGTTCTGTGGGCCAAGTAGCGGGGGAGAGGTGGCGAGCAGGCAGCTTGTCCAGCACTGGCAGGGGAACGCTCTCCAAGGCCTTTGCCAGTTTTATGTCACCCCAGCAAGACACTGTCACCTGTCCCCAGTCTAGGCAGAGTAGGGGGGAGCTGCACAGAAAGATGGTGAGGGAGTACCTAGCTGACCATACCAACGTCCGTAGCGATCACTCTGCTCCATACAACTACTGGGTTTCAAAGCTGGACACGTGGCCTGAACTGGCGCTGTACGCCTTGGAGGTGCTGGCCTGCCCTGCCGCTAGCATGCTGTCAGAGCGGGTAATCAGTGCAGCTGGTGGCGTCATCACCGATAAGCGTACACGCCTGTCAACTGACAGCGCTGACAGGCTGACGCTTATTAAAATGAACAAAGCCTGGATTTCACCGGAATTCAAATCTCCTCCGTGGGAAAGCAGCTAAAGATTTAAATAACTTATGTATCCGATTCCTCTTCTCTACTCTTCCTCCTACTCCTCCTCCATATCGTCTTTGCCTAATGCTGACCCAAAAAACTCCATTTTTTAGAGGTCCAACTGGCACTCTTTTAGCACAATTTTTCAGGAGGGCCCCCTACAGGCCCTCTATTCAAACAATTTTTCCAGAGGTCCACCTACAGGCCCTCTCTTCAAAAAATTTTTCAGGAGGGCCCCCTACAGGCCCTCTATTCAAACAATTTTTCCAGAGGTCCACCTACAGGCCCTCTCTTCAAACAATTTTTCAGGAGGGCCCCCTACAGGCCATCTATTCAAACAATGTTTTCAGAGGTCCACCTACAGGCCCTCTCTTCAAAACAATTTTCAGGAGGGCCCCCTACAGGCCCTCTATTCAAACAGTTTTTCCAGAGGTCCACCTATAGGCCCTCTCTTCAAACAATTTTTCAGGAGGGCCCCCTACAGGCCCTCTATTCAAACAATTTTTCCAGAGGTCCACCTACAGGTCCTCTCTTCAAAAAATTTTTCAGGAGGGCCCCCTACAGGCCCTCTATTCAAACAATTTTTCCAGAGGTCCACCTACAGGCCCTCTCTTCAAACAATTTTTCCGGAGGTCCACCTACAGGCCCTCTCTCCAATTCCAGTTTCCAGTTTTATTTGCGCAAACTGCATACATTTTTATTTTTGGGATAGGTGTGAAAAATAATATTACTTGCGAATCTATATTGCCCAACATTGGATACGGTAGCAAGTAGAAGACCAAACACATGCTGCCCACAGGGTTCCGCAAATTCCTGGTCCACCCGCAAATTCCTTGTCCACAATGTCAAGGAGGTCGAGGTTCTGTGGATGAGCAACAAGTCCTTCTGTACTGAAATCGCCGACAAAGTCTCCATCTAAGAACCTACAGACCATTGTGGAGAGAGCGGCACAGCTCGCCATCAAAGTGACGAACCCCAACGCCAGACTGCGCAGAGAAGATAACGAATAAATATCTCTGTGGTTATTTTTGCTAAATAAAAGTTAAATAAACCCCCCAAAAAATTCATCTGTTCCTGTGCCTGATCCACCCAAGTTGAATCTGTCCCATCATGAGAAATTCCCCCCCAAGGAGTCCCCACTGTAACTTGCTTCCCATACAACTACCTCACCCCCCGACACCTGTGTCTGGCCTTGTCCACCACCTCCTCAGACAACACTGGTAAATCCCCACTGTCAGCACACGGAAAAAGCAAAAGGTCTTGCGAATTAGGGCAGAGAATGTTCTGGGCTAGCACATCAGGGAAGGGGTGACTATGGGGTTCCAGGGAGTACGTGACCACATGCAATATCCATTTAAAAGTCATGCCACACTTGATCTAGCTCATAATTGAAAATGGTACCGGTTGATGCTAAATTTTTAAGTTGGGGTACTGCGTCGTCATTCTAACTACATCCGGCTGTTATCACCACCACACACGCTAGCCCCAGGGGACACTCCCCTGGCTCTTCCAGTGAAACCTCCTTCCCCCCAGCCTGCCCCCCCACCTACAGGCCCTCTCTCCAGTTCCAGCTTCCAGTTTTATTTGCACAAACTGCATACATTTTTATTTTTGGGATAGGTGTGAAAAATAATATTACTTGCGAATCTATATTGCCCAACATTGGATACGGTAGCAAGTAGAAGACCAAACACATGCTGCCCACAGGGTTCCGAAATACCTGGTCCACCCGCAAATTCCTTGTCCACAATGTCAAGGAGGTCGAGGTTCTGTGGATGAGCAACAAGTCCTTCTGTACTGAAATCGCCGACAAAGTCTCCATCTAAGAACCTACAGACCATTGTGGAGAGAGCGGCACAGCTCGCCATCAAAGTGACGAACCCCAACGCCAGACTGCGCAGAGAAGATAACGAATAAATATCTCTGTGGTTATTTTTGCTAAATAAAAGTTAAATAAACCCCCCAAAAAATTCATCTGTTCCTGTGCCTGATCCACCCAAGTTGAATCTGTCCCATCATGAGAAATTCCCCCCCAAGGAGTCCCCACTGTAACTTGCTTCCCATACAACTACCTCACCCCCGACACCTGTGTCTCGCCATTGTCCACCACCTCCTCAGACAACACTGGTAAATCCACACTGTCAGCACACGGAAACAGCAAAAGGTCTTGCGAATTAGGGCAGAGAATGTTCTGGGCTAGCACATCAGAGAAGGGGTGACTATGGGGTTCCAGGGAGTATGTGACCACATGCAATCTCCATCTAAAAAGTCATGCCACACTTGATCAATCTCATAATTTACGACTGTACCGGTTGATGCTAAATTTTTAAGTTGGGGTCCTGTGTTGTCATTCTAACTCCATCCGGCTGTTGTCACCACCACACACGCTAGCCCAGGGGGCACTCCTCTGGCTCTTCCAGCGAAACCTCCTTCCCCCCCACCTACAGGCCCTCTCTCCAAACAATTTACCCGCGTAGGGGACGTATTAGATATTGTACTGATTTTTTAATTGCCTCCTGCGATAGACGGGAATGGAACCGGGGTCAACTGCTTGGGAAGCAGCTATGCTCACCACTTTACCACCAACAGCCACAGCAACTGATAAGAACAGATACTAAACTTGATGTCAGTTGCAGTGCCAGCATGAGCAGTGGTGTCACCTGCAGGCGGTGATGGACCTTCGTTGCACCTATTTTGGTGCTTCCCTAACATGTGAAGGGTATTTGCCTGGCTTTTCTTGGTCAGGGTGAGCACAATTGCCATGAGGGTAACCACCAGGCTGTTGCAGGAGAATTTGGGGTAATGGTGGGATTAGGCAGCCTCAGAGGCATCCATGCATGCTGCCCCTGCTGTTTCCTGTCCATTTCCGTGGTGTTTCCATCATTTTCTGAGGTTTCCAGGTTTTCACCCAGCCTTCCCTAGGCAGAGCCTTGGTCCCCTGCAAAAAATGCTTGAGTCTCCCATTGACTTCAATGGGGTTTGTTATTCGAAACGAGCACCCGAGCATCGGGAAACGTTCGACTCGAATAACGAGCAACCAAGCATTTTAGTGCTCGCTCATCTCTAGTGCAGACCATCTGTCTTGTACATGTCCTTACTACTCCACCTAGTAACATTGGGACTAACAAACCCAAAACCTTCATGTTTACACCACTGCCTTAGCCAACCATTGAACTCCAGGATACGACATGCCTTAATATTTTGAGAGCGGACTGGCAAAATCTCTGAAAAAGTAATGGAATCTGTCATTCTGCTCAGCTCCAGGCTGAGACTTTGAAATTCCATTTTTACCACATCAACATTTTTCTGGGACAAATCGTTTGTATCGAGATGAATAACCAGATCAACTTCTTTCTCCTTTGTTGCAGCCTTAACAATATTTGTGATCCGTCTTTTATCCCTGCTTGTAGTAGCACCAGGAAGACATCTCACCTCCTTCAGTCCATCCTCATCCTGACCTAAAGCAACACCTCTAACAATCGAGTCACCAACAAGGAGATGCCTTCTCTTCTTTTTCATTCCACTTACTGCCCCTGACTGCTTGGTACCACTTTCTCCTTTGTGACTTACAACAACCTGTGCCTGAGTATCCATGCTTGTATCTGCTGCAATATCACTTTCCAAATCAGACAGGACACCATAGGGATTATACACAGAAATTCCAACAGTATTGTTTTTATGCTCCACAACTCTCAACCTCCCAGAGCCAACTGTCTTACACACAGCCCTTCTCCTCATGGACCTTTGGGGAAGCGGTTTTGGATTACAGGGATGCTTGACAGCGCTCACTGGCTGGGACACTTCTTTCGATTGCAGGCTACACACTAAAGACTGTAGCCTAGAAATTTCACCATATAAAGATGACAATTGCATACATAATGGACAATACCCCAAACTCCAAAGAGTACTACGGAAGACAACAGCCAGGCAAGTGTTACACTACACCAAACCAGACATCTTAGAATTAGGGCAGTAACTCACCAAACAGAAGAAACCAATGTTGTCACCAAACTCCTGCCGTTTTTAAAACTACACACTACTGTCTGTCTGTTGCACTTATGTCTGGCTGTAAACTTCACCAGAGTAAACTCTACAGAGCTGAAACCTTCCTTAAATACAGGTACAGCTGTTATTACGCTAACGAGGTGAGCTAGGTCTTTTCTTATGCTAATCTAATTAAACCAGTTACCAGCTACACCCAAATAGACACCTATACAGACTACATTCACTATATTCCAATACAGTGATTACACCCACAGCCTTGTATTGGAATATACCACTGATAGGCATCAGAGGCTCAAGCAGCAGGTGAAATTAAATGCGGTATTACCAAATTTATATTGTTTTTATTTTTACTCCCTTAAAAAAAATAAAAATCTTTGCATCACCATTTTCTTTTCTGACAGTCATGACTGTATAAGGGCTTATGTTTTTGCAGGATAATATATAGTTTTTATTGGTAAAATTTTGGGGATATGGCTTTTTGTTTTTGACCACTTTTATTCATTTTTTATGGATGGACAGAGTGACCAAAAATTGGCAAACCATTGATTTTTTTTGTTTGTTACTGCATTCACCACACATAAAAAATTTGATCTTCTAGAATACTATTGCAGTCTATGGGATTCTGAGATACCACCTGCTGATTTGTGTCTTGCACTCCATGCACTCCCTTAATCACATACATGTACATGTCTATGTGTTAAGCAGTTAAGGGGGCAAGTAATGGGAATGTAATCTTACACATATCAATGTTTTAGAACAGAAGAAAAGTCTCAGCGATTGCCAACTCTCTACAGTAATTATATAATTTAAGGGGGCACCACTACACATTTGTTTTGATAGTAGTAACTTAATTTGTTTTTCTCATATTAACAGCCTATATGTGAAAATTCTATGGAATGTTTGTCACTCCATATATTCTGTTTCCTATTCTGGCTCTTCTTCTTAGGTTTAGAACAATAAACAGACTTGATCACTTTAACTGTGGCCAGAGAGGAAAGCGGGATGAGTAACACAGTTCTGTAAGCATCTTTATCTTGGCCTATCAAGAGAACAAAAAAGTTTCATACTGTTATCCTAATTCTGCAATCTACTATTTTACTAACATATAATATCTTCCCATTGCAGCAGCAGTAAAGTAATAATTGGGTTACTTATCTATATAGAAGTTTTATCTCCTTGTGCTTTATACTGCGGAAGGACAATAATTTGGGGCACATTTATTAAGATCGACTTTTTAGATGCCAGTCTTAATAAAGCCCCATAGCTGATGGTGGATCCTCTAAAGTTATGAAGAGGCACCAGCCTTTCCATAACTTTGGCACATCCAGCACCAGTTCTGAAAGTAAACAGCTTCCTTTGCTGTCTTACATTTAGACCATTTTCTACATCTAAACAGGCGTAGAAAATTGTGAATGAGATGGGCCTGTCCTTCCCTGCCCACGCCCAAAATTTTAAAGCAGGGCGAAGACACAGATAGAGGCCAACTAACAGTTGCACTGCAATCTGTGGCTGAAATACGCCTAATTTAGGCCTATTTCAGTTTAGTAAATTACCCCCTTTGTATTTAATTTCAATGGCATAGTACTGCACAAATGGAAAAGAATAACTATTAGTGTTGAGCGAGCATGCTTGGCCGAATTCGCTGTTTGGCCGAGCATGCCTACGCTCGGGTCCGCTCGGTGTTCTGCCGAACACAGAGTGTATTCGAGCGCAATGCTCGAGTCTCTTCCCCGCAAGGTAATGTTGATTTGTACGCTAATGCATACAAATTTGTATGCAAATGCGGACAAATTTGTATGCTAATGCGTACACATTTGTATGCTAATGCGTGCACATTGTGCGCTAATGCGTACGCATTGTGCGCTAATGCGTACAAATTCAATTAATTAGCATACTTTTACGAGTGAAAGGAGTAAACGAGGAGAAGTCGCGATTCTGACCTTCTTCTATTAACTATACACCCTCCCCTCTTCCGAGCAGGGGGTGCCTGGTTTAGTCCTATTGACTAATATTATGCTCGGGTGCTATATATATATATATATATATATATATATATATGCACACAGCGCATACAGTAGATCTTTCTGATGGAAGTGTCCTTTTCATAAAGCATAGTCAACATACCTATATGGTGCAACAATCTAATTATTCTTATTGTGTAAAAAAGCTTTGAAATTCTTTGCTAAACAGTAACTCGAAATGACCAAAGTATCTTGAAAGAGATGATGTTTCATTGGTTAAACACGACAGAAAAATAGATGTAGTAACATATACAGTCGCTGATAATTGTTAACAAATTAATGTCACTGTTTCATTCCATAAAACGTTAATATTTGCAGTGCATTTTGACAAGGTCAGAAAGAAAGTCACAATTAATTATACTATCACTGTTCTCACAGATATCCTGTTCTACCAGAGTGGTGCAATGTTGTTATCACCAAGTACTATAGCTGTCCAAGCTTGCCAGCTGCAAATGCATGTCCCTGCCATCTATTTTCACATTCCTTCAGATGATGGTCTCTACTCTGAAAAGATATCTAAGCTGCCTTCATGAATGAACAATAATTGGAATAGATATAGGCCCTTCGATGTAATAACATAATTCAGAGAAAGAGTGAAAAAGAGTTATAGACAACTGGCATAGGACTATGACAATGACTATAGTTAGCTTGTGGTCTAGCTTTATTGTTAAAGAATAGAGATGAGCGAGTAGTGTTCGATCGAGCGGTATTCGATCGAATACTACGCTATTCGGCATACTCGATTTCGATCGAGTATAACGGCGATGGCGCACTTAGAATTCGTTTCCCCTCCCACCTTCCCTGGCACTCTTTTTCCACCAATCACCATGCAGGGGGGGTATGACAGGCCCGCGGAGCACGCTGGCAGCGCGAAAACGGCGTCTACATGGATTGGCTGGAAAAACCACGTGACCTCGAATATTAATAACTCAGGTTTTCCTGCTCGTTCGCATATGCTGCGTGAACTTAGTCAGGGAGAGAGGCTGGAGAAGGGAGAGATAGGTTTTAGCTGTTGGACAGGCAGGAGCGTGATTAAAAGCCCTTATCAGGGCTACTATAGTGCAGTACAGTGTTAGCTTTACTACTATATACACTCTGCAGAGAACGGCTGCTGTATTCAGGGATAGCTGCTGGAGTAGGGAATGAGAGAGGCATTAGTGGTGTATTAGGTGCTCTGCTACATACCAAACTATATTTGGCACTACTGTTCTGCGTTCTTTTTGGCTGCAAAACCCTGTTATATACCTAGTGTGTATATGCACCATCTGATCTTCTGGCAGTATACGGCTGTGTACATTTTTTTTTTTTAAATACAGTTTCTTTGGCTCTAGTGTTCTGGGTTCTGTGTGCCTGCAATACCCTTTTTGTATGCCAGGTGTAAATACCCACCGTCTGACCTGTTAGTACACGGCTGTGTACTCAGACATATTTAAAAAAAGTCCTGTTATTTGGCACCTGTATTGTGGCGTTCTGCGTGCCTGCAAACTCTTTTATATACGTGCTGTTAATACCCACCATCTGACCTGTTAGTACACGGCTGTGTAATCAGACATATTTAAAAAAAGTCCTTTTATTTGGCACCTGTACTGTGCGTTCTGCGTGCCTGCAAAACTCATTTATATACGTGCTGTTAATACCCACCGTCTGACCTGTTAGTACACGGCTATGTAATCAGACATATTTAAAAAAAAGTCCTTTTATTTGGCACCTGTACTGTGCATTCTGCGTGCCTGCAAAACTCTTTTATATATGTGCTGTTAATACCCACCGTCTGACCTGTTAGTACACGGCTGTGTAATCAGACATATTTAAAAAAAGGTCCTGTTATTTGGCACCTGTACTGTGCGTTCTGCGTGCCTGCAAAACTCTTATATATACGTGCTGTTAATACCCACCGTCTGACCTGTTAGTACACGGCTGTGTAATCAGACATATTTAAAAAATAAGTCCTGTTATTTGGCACCTGTACTGTGCATTCTGCGTGCCTGCAAAACTCTTTTATATACGTGGTGTTAATACACACCGTCTGACCTGGTAGTACACGGCTGTGTACCTAGAAATATAAAAAAAAAAAAGTCCTTTTATTTGGCACCTGTATTGTGCGTTCTGCGTGCCTGCAAAACTCTTTTATATACGTGGTGTTAATACACACCGTCTGACCTTGTAGTACACGGCTGTGTACCTAGAAATATTTTTAAAAAAAGTCCTTTTATTTGGCACCTGTATTGTGCGTTCTGCGTGCCTGCAAACTCTTTATATACGTGGTGTTAATACACACCGTCTGACCTTGTAGTACACGGCTGTGTACCTAGAAATATTAAAAAAAAGTCCTGTTATTTGGCACCTGTACTGTGCATTCTGCGTGCCTGCAAAACTCTTTTATATACGTGGTGTTAATACACACCGTCTGACCTTGTAGTACACGGCTGTGTACCTAGAAATATTTTTAAAAAAAGTCCTTTATTTGGCACCTGTATTGTGCGTTCTGCGTGCCTGCAAAACTCTTTTATATACGTGCTGTTAATACCCACCGTCTGACCTGTTAGTACATGGCTGTGTAATCAGACATATTTAAAAAAAAAAGTCCTGTTATTTGGCACCTGTACTGTGCGTTCTGCGTGCCTGCAAAACTCTTTTATATACGTGGTGTTAATACACACCGTCTGACCTGGTAGTACACGGCTGTGTACCTAGAAATATTTAAAAAAAAAAGTCCTTTTATTTGGCACCTGTATTGTGCGTTCTGCGTGCCTGCAAAACTCTTTTATATACGTGGTGTTAATACTCACCGTCTGACCTTGTAGTACATGGCTGTGTACCTAGAAATATTTAAAAAAAAGTCCTTTTATTTGGCACCTGAATTGTGCGTTCTGCGTGCCTGCAAAACTCTTTTATATACGTGCTGTTAATACCCACCGTCTGACCTGTTAGTACACGGCTGTGTAATCAGACATATTTTTAAAAAAGTCCTTTTATTTGGCACCTGTACTGTGCGTTCTGCGTGCCTGCAAAACTCTTTTATATACGTGCTGTTAATACCCACCGTTTGACCTGTAGTTCACGGCTGTGTAATCCAGACATATTTAAAAAAAGTCCTTTTATTTGGCACCTGTATTGTGCGTTCTGCGTGCCTGCAAAACTCTTTTATATATGTGCTGTTAATTACCCACCGTCTGACCTGTTAGTACACGGCTGTGTAATCTAGAAATATTTAAAAAAAAGTCCTTTTATTTGGCACCTGTACTGTGCGTTCTGCGTGCCTGCAAAACTCTTTTATATACGTGGCTGTTAATACCCACCGTCTGACCTGTTAGTACACGGCTGTGTAATCTAGAAATATTTAAAAAAAAGTCCTTTTATTTGGCACCTGTACTTGTGCGTTCTGCGTGCCTGCAAAACTCTTTTATATACGTGGTGTTAATACACACCGTCTGACCTTGTAGTACACGGCTGTGTACCTAGAAATATTTTTAAAAAAAAGGCCTTTTATTTGGCACCTGTATTGTGCGTTCTGCGTGCCTGCAAAACTCTTTTATATACGTGGTGTTAATACACACCGTCTGACCTTGTAGTACACGGCTGTGTACCTAGAAATATTTAAAAAAAAGTCCTTTTATTTGGCACCTGTACTGTGCGTTCTGCGTGCCTGCAAAACTCTTTTATATACGTGCTGTTAATACCCACCGTCTGACCTGTTAGTACACGGCTGTGTAATCAGACATATTTAAAAAAAAAAGTCCTTTTATTTGGCACCTGTACTGTGCGTTCTGCGTAATCAGCCTGCAAAAACTCTTTTATATACGTGGTGTTAATACACACCGTCTGACCTGGTAGTATACGGCTGTGTACGCCAAATATTGTAACAAAAAAAAAAATGCGGAGGGCTAGCGGAATCGGACGTGGACGAGGACGGGGGCGCGGAAATGCTGTTGGGGGCCTTGTTGAAGCCAGTGGGGATACAATGCGTGCTGGTGAGGGGCAGCCAGGATTCCGCTCATCCAGAATCCCTGCCTTTATGGGACAGTTAAGCAGGGGGCGGGTTACACCGCTGTTGAGGCCTGAGCAGTGTGAACAGGTGGTGCAATGGATAGCCGATAGCGCTTCCACACAGTTGTCCACCAGCCAGTCATCCACACAGTCTCACTCTGACCCTCCTTCCTCCACA
>ONZH01013172.1:0-99100 GCA_900303285.1 Rhinella marina | reverse complement strand
ACCACGAGTGGCCATGGATGGCAGACGTATGCGATGTACTGCGTATCTTTGAGGAGTCCACCAAGAAGGTCAGCAGCGAGGACGCTATAGTGAGCGTAACCATCCCGCTCCTATGCGTCCTTAAAGAATCGCTCATCGCAATAAGGGAGAACGCATTGCACGCAGAGGAGACGGGGGTAGGAGGAGACGCAACGGAGCTACACAGTCAGACCACACTTTTGTCTGCTTCACGGTGGCAGTTGCAGGAGGAGGAGGATGAGGAGGAGGAGGACGACGTGGAGGTGGCTGTGGAAGAGGAGGAGGATGCTGGCGGCGAGGGTAGCAGTCAGGCTGTGTGCGTCCCATTGGTTCAGCGCGGATGGGGCGGAGAGGAGGCGGAAGAGGAAGAGGAGGAAATGGCAAGTGATCCTTCTGGTGGGGGCAGTGACGTCATGCCTATTCAGAGTCTGGCACACATGGCTGACTTCATGCTGGGCTGCTTTTCCCGGGACACACGTGTTGTCCGGATAGTGGAGAACAAACTGTACTGGGTCTTCGCACTCCTGGACCCCCGGTATAAAGATAACGTCTCCTCTTTTATTCCGGTAGAGGAGAGGACGAATCGATTGCTGGAATACCAGAGGGAACTCGTGCAGAACATGATGGAGATTTTCCCACCCACCATCGCTGGCGGCAGAGAGGAGAGGGTCTCCCAGAGTCCCACAACATCGATCAGGCCCACAGCCACCAGGGGAACACTCTCCAAGGTGTGGGACACGTTCATGGCACCCCCTCGTGCAACTTCCATCACTGCGGGGCCCGCTATCAGCAGGAGGGACAAGTATCGGCGGATGTTGCGGGAGTACCTGGCAGACCGTACCCCTGTCCTCCCCAATCCCTCGGCGTCCTACACTTACTGGGTCTCCAAGTTGGACACGTGGCTGGAACTGTCCCTGTACGCCTTGGAGGTGCTTGCCTGCCCTGCCGCCAGCGTGCTATCAGAAAGGGTGTTCAGCGCAGCCGGGGGCATTATAACCGATAAGCGCAGCCGGCTGTCAACCGACAGTGCCGACAGGCTGACGCTAATCAAAATGAACAGCAAGTGGATTGACCCGGACTTTGCTTCTCCAACAGTGGAAAGCAGCCAAAAGTGAAGTGCCATCTGTATGAAGTGCCATTTCCTCCTCCACCTCCTCCTCCTCCTCCTTTACCGCCTTAGAATTGCTCCGTAAAAAAAATATATATATATTTATGGCTCACCTCTTGGGCCTCCACATAATTTTTAAGAGGTCTCACCTCTTGGGCCTCCACATAATTTTTAAGAGGTTTCACCTCTTGGGCCTCCACATAATTTTTAAGAGGTCTCACCTCTTGGGCCTCCACATAATTTTTAAGAGGTCTCACCTCTTGGGCCTACAAACAATTTTTCTCATGCCTCACCTCTTGGCCTACAAACAATTTTTAAGAGGTCTCACCTCTTGGGCCTCCACATAATTTTTAAGAGGTTCACCTCTTGGGCCTCCACATAATTTTTAAGAGGTCTCACCTCTTGGGCCTACAAACAATTTTTAAGAGGTCTCACCTCTTGGGCCTACAAACAATTTTTAAGAGGTCTCACCTCTTGGGCCTACAAACAATTTTTAAGAGGTCTCACCTCTTGGGCCTACAAACAATTTTTAAGAGGTCTCACCTCTTTGGCCTCCACATAATTTTTAAGAGGTCTCACCTCTTGGGCCTACAAACAATTTTTCTCATGCCTCACCTCTTCGGCCTACAAACAATTTTTAAGAGGTCTCACCTCTTGGGCCTACAAACAATTTTTATTATGGCTCACCTCTTGGGCCTTAATACAATTGTTAAGAGGTCTCACCTCTTGGGCCTACAAACAATTTTTAAGAGGTCTCACCTCTTGGGCCTACAAACAATTTTTATTATGGCTCACCTCTTGGGCCTTAATACAATTTTTAAGAGGTCTCACCTCTTTGGCCTCCACTTAATTTTTTCGAGGGCTCACCTCTTGGCCTCCACATAATTTTTCGAGGGCTCACCTCTTGGGCCTCCATATAATTTTTTCGAGGGCTCACCTCAAGCTAACTTTGCGCACTCATTAAAATATTTTCACAACAAGGACCTAAGAGCCCTCGATGTGAGAGCTTTGTGTGGGGGCCTGTTATAGGGAAGAGATGCGGCCCTGCGGGCTCTAGCCTGCCTTCTCCATGAGCCTCTGGCCAGCCCACGGCCTCTTCCTGCCTTTTGCGGTCCTACGCATCCCTCAACATCCCCACTGCTTTACCTGCTAGACATGACACTGGGCCAGGTCGGGTCACTGACTTCGTCATACTCAACCACCTCCTCTTACACTGCCTCACTTTGCTCCAACAGCCTCCCTTGCTGGCAACTGTGTTTCATCATCGTCCCTAATCATTTTACACTTTAGTGCCCGTTCCACACCACCATCAGCTAGAGATGGAGCTTGCTCCAGTGTTTGGGCATCAGAACAAACAAAATCCTCAGATAGCTCCTGCGATTCTTGCATGGGTGGGAACACTGGGTTGATAACATTGGGCAGGGTGGGAGGAAGGAGGGTCAGAGTGAGGTCCCTGCAGTTTCTGCAGGCTATCGACGAGACTGGACTTTGTGGACTTGACTGAGTGGTGGACAGATTTAAAAGGAGAATCTAGAAGGAGAAGGAGGGGTTTGCCGAGCTGTCTGTAAGGGTTGCGGAAATCCAGACAGAACCAAGGCCAAAAACTTGGGTGGGGGTAGCAGGTTTGCCCGTCCCCGCCTCCACAACATTCACCCAGTGTGCCGTCAGGGAGATGTAGCATCCCCGGCCTCAAACCAAAGTGTTGGTGGTCAAATGGCCTTTTGCAGTAACCGTGTTACTCGGGCGTGGATGATGTTTTGGGACATGTGCCTGGGCAAGGCAGGGATGGCACAGAGGGAAAAATAGTGATGGCTTGATTGCTTTCCCCCTACCTATGCCATCTGTGGTTGTCATAGGCAACGTGATTTTAAGGGGTGCAGAATTTTATCTTCTTTTTTGTCTAGTTTGGCTTGGGGTCCATGGCAATGTAGAGGAAAGAAGGTTTCCTTGTATGGTCTCACTTTACAGAGAGGTTACATTGTCTTTGGAGTGTATTGTTGAGAGGCTGTGATAGTGGCGTAATAGTGCGACTTGGGCGCGTTATATGCACCCAGACATGCTTCCCCTGCTGTCCCAGTTGCATTCCAGCAGTGTTGGCATCCTTTTCTGAGGTTTCAGGGTGGACTTGGTGACCTCCAAGTGGTCGAATTGAGATTTCCAAGTGGCGAGCATTTTTTTCCCATAGACTTTAATGGGATTCGATATTCGGTCGAATAGTCGAATTTCGCGGTCTATTCGAATCGAATTTCGAACTTTCTAATATTTCACTACTCGCTCATCTCTAATAATTTTGTGTAGCTTATATGAGCACACCTATGAAGGGATAAAACAATCAGTTAAAGGAGTTGTCCAGGATTAGTAAAACATATAATGTCAATTGTCCGCATTCATTTCAACTGAGATGAGCTGCAATACCAGACACAACTCATGGACAAGGGTGGTGCTGCTTCTGGAAGAAAATAGTCATGTTTTTCTAACATATTCCCACAGCTACTCCATACTGTGTCCATGTTATCAATGTCCTAGTTAGAGATGAGCGAATCGAAGCTGACGAAGTGGAATTCGTTACGAATTTCATGGAAAATTTGATTCGCAACGAATGCAAATTTCCTGGCGATTCGTAGTAACGAATCTTTTTTTTTTTTCCTAAAATGGCCGCAAGCACATGGCATGACATGGGGGAAAGATTTCTGGGACAAAGAAGTAAACGCCCACAATGCGATCACATGCAGACATGTAGCCAATTAGCAGCCAGCCAGGTCCTGTGATGTCCCAGCCCTATAAATAGCTCTGCAGCGCTGGAAAGCGCCATTTGCTATTGGTACACTGTGCAGCAGTGAGTGGGCATAGGGGTAAGCCCGTTATACAGCACTGCACTCTGTTCTAAAGGCTGTTTTGGCGTGCTGTATTCAAAGAAGCACCACTATTCTTACTTTTTGCAGTGCAGTAAGTGGGTCAGAGCCTTCTTTTGGGTACATTAGAAAATAATTATAATAATAAAAAAAAATAAAAATTTAAAAAATAATAATAAAAAAATGTAAAAAAAAATATCTTTTGGGTTGTGTTTGGGGAAAAACATATATAATCCGTGATTGGCAGCTTGTAAATGTGAAAGAAATAGTTGCTGCGTTATTCGCCATACAAACAGACAAGCGCCATATAGTGCTAAATTCTTCAGTATAGTTGACTTGCCAAAAAAAACAGTGAATCCATGTTTATGGATTTGTTCATTTAAAATAACTATTTGCAGCGTTATTTGCTATCCTAACAGAAAGGCGTGATATTGTGCTAACGTAGTCAGTGAAGTTGACTTGCCAAAAAAACCATTGAATCCGTGTTAGTGGGGTTGTTTTTTTAAATAACTATTTGCGGCGTTATTTGCCATCCAAACAGAAAAGCGTAATATTATGCTAACGTAGTCAGTGAAGTTGACTTGCCAAAAAAACTGTGAATGCGTGTTTGTGGATTTGTTCATTTAAAATAACTATTTGCGGCGTTATTTGCTATCCAAACAGAAAAGCGTGATATTCTGCTAACGTAGTCAGTGAAGTTGAATTGCCAAAAAAACTGTGAATCTGTGTTTGTGGGGTTGTTAGTTTTAAATAACTATTTGCGGCGTTATTTGCCATCCAAACAGAAAAGCGTGATATTGTGCTAACGTAGTCAGTGAAGTCGACTTGCCAAAAAAACAGTGAATCTGTGTTTGTGGGGTTGTTAGTTTTAAATAACTATTTGCGGTGTTATTCTCCATCCAAACAGAAAAGCGTGATATTGTGCTAACGTAGTCAGTGAAGCTGACTTGCCAAAAAACCAGTGAATCTGTGTTAGTGGGGTTGTTTTTTTAAATAACTATTTGCAGCGTTATTTGCCATCCAAACAGAAAAGTGTGATATGTGCTGACGTAGTCAGTGAAGTTGAATTGCCCAAAAAAGAGTAAAGACGTGGTTTATTTTACATCGATAGTTGCAGCGTCAGTCTGTATATAAACAAAGTGTATAGTGCTGTGCAGTAAACCATTGTACTGCAGTTCAGTAACCCATTGTTAACACACTGTGTAGGTGACGATATTTCTGAAAGAAATAGTTAAGCCGTTGTGCAAGGCAGTGAGCAAAGTATAATTTTTGGGAAGATTGTTCATTTTATTTTATTTTAAATTTTTTTATGAAACAGTATGTCAGACATAGGGGTGACAGGCCCTTCACAGGGGAGGGGCAGTGGCACAAATTTTTCAGGAACAGGCACAGGTCTCAGCAGAGGAAGGGGATGTGGCATTATGGGTCACTCGGCGAGCCCGCAGCTACCGGTGTCATCTAGTGGTCGTGTGTTGAACACACCACGGCCCTGCGCCAACATATGCAGCGTCACCACAAAGTGGCCTGGGAGAACCGTGGCTCAGATGTTGCGGTCCAGTCGGCAGCAGCAACAGCAGCATCACCCAGTGGCACGCAGCCCATTTCAGGCAGTCAAGGCTGCAGCACCTCTGCCGAAGGGAGTTGTCCGTCTATCTACCGCTCCAGATGCTCCTACTCCTCTTATTCCTCGCCACTCATTACGGCAGTAGTCGTTCACCGAGGCGATTGCAAAGAGACAGCAGTACGCGTCCAGCCATCCTACAGCGCAGAAGCTGACCGTGCTCCTGTCCAAGTTGCTCGTGCTGCAGTCCCTCCCTTTTCAACTTGTGGACCCTGCACCGTTCAGAGAAATGATGACTTGTGCCGAGCCGAGGTGGAGAGTGCCAAGCCGACATTTCTTTGCCAAAAAGTCAGTCCCAGCCCTGCACAAACATGTAGAAGAGAAGGTGGCCCAGTCCTTGAGCCTGTTGGTGTCTGCCAAAGTGCACGGTAGCGCCGACATGTGGAGTTGCAACTACGGTCAGGGACAGTACATGTCCTTTACGGCCCACTGGGTCAATGTGCTTCCTGCCCAGCCACACAAGCAACTTGAACAGGTGATGCCACTTTCTCCTCCTCGTTGTCAAACTGCTGATCCTGCGCTAATGTCCGGCTCCTTCTCCACCACCTCAGCCTCCACTGCAGGGCCAAGTCATAGCGCTCCTCCAGCATACCACATGTGCAGGGCATGGCGGTGTCATGCAGTTCTACGCCTGGTTTGCCTGGGCGAACGAAGTCACACAGGGGAGGAACTACTCCGCGTCATGAAAGAAGAAATCGATTGCTGGCTTTCTCCGCGACAACTAAAAATCGGAACCATGGTGACCGATAACGGAAAGAACATGGTGTCCGCGCTGCGCCAAGGAGGGCTGAGCCATGTGCCCTGCATGGCGCACGTATTTAATCTGGTTGTCAAACGGTTCCTCAAGTCTTATACCCAACTGCAAAACATTCTAAAAATGGCCAGGAAACTTTGCATGCACTTCAGCCATTCCTACACCGCCAAGCACACCCTCCTTGAGCTGCAGCGGCAGAATGGCTTCCCCAACATAGGCTGATATGTGACGTTTCCACCTGTTGGAATTCTACCCTCCATATGTTGGACCGACTGTACGAACAGAGAAAGGCCATAAACAATTTCTTATTGATCCAAGCGGACAGGAGTACTCCCCTGTATAATTTTGATGTCAGCCAGTGGCAGCTCATGCGTGACACCTGCCGCTTGCTCAGGCCCTTTGAGGAGGCCACGTTATTTGTCAGTCACCAGGACTACGGTATTAACAACGTCATTCCACTGCTTCATGTCCTGGAACAGATGCTGCAAAATCTTTCTGGTCAGGGGACTGGAGACATTGAGACTGGATCTCATGGCCACATGAGTCCAGTGGGGGCTGAACTGGAGGAGGAGGACATTGGAGCACAAGCATTTAGTGGTTTTTCTACCCAGGTGACAGAAGTGGAGGAGCAGGAGCAGCCAGAGGAGGTAGAAGGAGATGAAGAAGATGAGGCAGATGACCCAGAGACACCATGGCCGTATACAGTGGAGTTGGAGGCAGGGAGTCCCTCCAAGTCACTTGCGCAAATGGCCCGATGCATGCTTACTTGCTTACGTAGTGACAGACGAATATTCACCATCCGGCAGAGGGATGACTTCTGGCTCTCCACCCTCTTGGACCCTCGCTACCGGTCTAAAATGGGGGCCTTTTTTTCACCTGCTGAGAGGGAGGACAAACTGAAGTACTATAGAGACATCCTATGTAGTCAGTTGGCTGCTGCCCATCTGCATCGTCGTCCATCCTCTCGCAGGTCTGACCAGGGGGCCCCTCAGCGCTCACGTACCACTGACATGGCTGCTGTGGGGGGGTGGGGGGTAGGAGCAGTACCAGCTCCATCAGCAGCAAATTGAGTCTGGAGTCGCTGATGAGCAGCTTTCTTCACCCGCCAAGTGCGGAAAGTACTCACCAGCAGCAGCAGCAGCAGGTAAACCAGGAGCAGACCCTGAACCAGCAGGTGGTGGCCTACTTGGACAGCACCCTGCCACCCCACATTGAAGATCCTCTGGACTACTGGGCAGCCAAACTGGATTTGTGGCCGCAACTGGCCGAATTTGCACTGGAGAAGCTATCCTGCTAGTAGTGTGGCATCAGAGCGGGTGTTCAGTGTGGCGGGGGCCATAGTTACCACAAGGAGAACTCGCCTGTCCTTCCAAAATGTGGAAAGACTCACCTTTGTCAAGATGAATCAGGCATGGATCAGCCAGGATTTCTACCCACCAATGCCTGATGCATCAGATTAGATCAGCCATGATCAAAACCTTGACAAATGAGACTGTATTCTTCAGGTTACCTGCCTCAGCCACTCTTATGATGCTGCCACCCGCCTGATGCCACACATCTACCAGCTGCTTCTTCTACCACCCAGGATCTATACCAGTGACTGGTATTCCCAACCACCTCTCCACTTTGTCATTGACCCAATATGTAGCCTTCTGATGCTGCTGCCATCTCAACAATCAGGTCTCCTCATGCTGCTACTGCTGTCACCTCCAGGCTATGTCACCATGCCACTCTGTGGCCTGATGCTGCTGCTGCCGCCTCCACACACTGTGTCCTAGCTGCCGCTACGTCCAAATTATGTAATTGTGCCACTCTGTGGCCTATTAAGCTGCTGCCGCCTCCACACGCTGTGTCCTATCTGCCGTTACCTCCAAATGATGTAATTGTGCCACTCTGTGGCCTATTCATGCTGCTGCCACCGCCTCCGCACACTGTGTCCTAGCTGCCGCTACCTCCAAATTATGTAATTGTGCCACTCTCCGGTATGCTGCTGCTGCCTCCACACGCTGTGTCCTAGCTGCCGCTAGGTCCAAATTATGTACTTGTGCCACTCTCTGGGATGCTGCTACTGCCTCCACACGCTGCCTCCTAGCTACCACTAGGTCCAAATTATGTAATTGTGCCAATCTCTGGCATGCTGTTGCTGCTGCCGCCACCTCCGCATGCTATCTTCTAGCTGCCGCTACCTCAAACTTATGTAATTGTGCCACTCTGTGGCCTACTCATGCTGCTGCCACTTTCAGGGTCTCTCATTGTGCCACTCTTTGGCCTACTCATGCTGCTGCCACTTCCAGGGTCTCTCATTGTGCCCCTCTTTGGCCTACTCATGCTGCTGCCACTTCCAGGGTCTGTCATTGTGCCACTCTGTTGAGTTCCAATTTTGACGACTGCTGCTGCCACTTCCAGGGTCTTTGATTGTGCCAATCTGTGGCCTACTCATGCTGCTGCCACTTCAGGGTCTGTCATTGTGCCACTCTGTCGCCTGATGCTGCTGCCGCTGCCTCCACACTCTGTGTCCTAGCTGCCGCTAGGTCCAAATTATGTACTTGGGCCACTCTCTGGGATGCTGTTGCTGCTGCCGCCGCCTCCACACGCTGTCTTCTAGCTGCCACTATGTGGCCTACTCATGCTGCTGCCGCCGCCTCCACACGCTGTGTCCTAGCTGCCGCTATGTCCAAATTATGTAATTGTGCCACTCTACGGTATGCTGCATTTAAATTTTTATGACTGCTGCTGCCTCTCCCAGGGTATGTCACTGTTCCATTCTGTCTCATTAAAATTAGTACGACTCCTGCTGCCTCTCCCACTCTGTGACCTTGAAATGTATTCCACTGCTGCCTCTTGCAGCTGCTGTTACGGTGCCACTCTGTGGCCTTGAAATTTGTTTGACTGCTGCCTCTTGTAGCTGCTGTTATGGTGCCACTCTGTGGCCTTGAAATTTGTTTGACTGCTGACTCTTGCAGCTGCTGTTACGGTGCCACTCTGTGGCCTTGAAATTTGTTTGACTGCTGCCTCTTGCAGCTGCTGTTACGGTACGACTCTCCTCTGCCGCAGCATGTCAGTCATAAATTTTTGGTACGTTCTGTAGTCCTATTCCATTATTCAGAGCTCAAGTACACAGGAAACCCTGTTTGTTTTGAACACTCGAATTTTTAAAAGTAAACGATTCCGGCCCTCGGGACACTCAGCGATGAGCATGGGGGAGGCGAGAGGCAGGGGCTCCCACAGGTGGTAGCTCAGCTCCCTGCAGACTGCCAGCTCGATCTCAAGATGGAACTCCGAGCTTTCTTGGCGTCTTGTGTCAATACTGACATTTTTTCACAGTCGAGGCAAAGCTGTAGCCTTCGCTGCACCTCCTCTGTTCCCGTCCGCTGGCATAACCAGCCCTTATACTGATAAGAACATATGCTACAGTTGATCTTAGCCAAAAGGAAGAGAATTTTTTAGTACGGTCTGCTCTTCAGGGTATGTCATCATGCCACTCTCCGGCCTGATGCTGCTGTCACCGCCGACTGCACATGCCGTCTCCTAGCTGCCGCTACCTCAAAATTAGGTAATTGTGCCACTCTGTGGCCTCCAAATTGCACTGCTACTTCCACTGCTGCTGCCACTTCCAAGGTCTGTTATTCTGCCACTCTGTGGCCTACTCATGCTGCTGCCACCTGGCCACATTGTCGGCATGCCACTCAATAGTCTGCTGATGCTGCTGCCACTGCTATCTCCAACCTGTCTTTGGGGGCTCTGCTTGTATAAGCGTGTAATAGAACAGGTTCTGTCAAAATGTATGTGGAATCAGTGAATTGGTGCAAAAGGATCTTGGGCCTCTGCATGATTCTTTATAGCTGGCGCTAACATTGACCTGTAAGGCTGAGTTCAGACTTGAGTTGTTTGGTGAGTTTTGGCCCCTTAACTGCCCAAATACATAAAAGTGTGCAGCAATTCTAAGAAGTCTGTTATGTGCGTGTCACACTGGCTCACAGTATTCTTCCACTACCACAGTAGAACACCGAGTGTACTCAAGCGCAATGCTGGCATTCACTGTAATGTTGATTTGTACGCTAATGCTACGCATTGTATGTTAATGCGTACGAATTTGTATGCTAATGCGTACGCATTTGTACGCTAATGCGTACGCATTGTGTGCAAATGCGTACAAATTCAGTTAATTAGCATACTTTTACAAGCGAAAGGAGTAAAAGAGGAGAAGCCGCGATTCTGACCTTTTTCTATTAACCAGACACCCTCCCCTCTTCTGGGCGTGGGGTGCCTGGTTTAGTCCCATTGACTAACATTATGGTCGGTTATTCGGCCAGAACACCCGAGCATACGAGCACAGAAGTGCTCGCTCAACACTACTCCCTATGCGTTTTACTGCAAGGCACAGTGTTCTACACCATTATCCAGGCTCTCTGCAGCCCGGAAGTAGCCTTTTTTAATGCGATTCGCATCAAATTTATTCGGATCGAAGCAAATCTTTTCGGAAAATTCGGCGAACCAGCCGAATCGAATTTTTGAAAAATTTGCTCATATCTAGTCCTAGTCTCTAAATATGCCTGTGCTTATCACATAAACTGCATGAATATAAATAAAAATGCAACATACCCGATGGTCTTCATCCAGAATGCGATACACATTGTTTTTAAATACTCTTTGTTTGATGCCAGCTCGATCCATGAGGAGTGGAGGAATCTCTTTAATAAATGTTATGTTTTCATCTTCGATTTTTAAGTCATGATATATTTTGCAGCTTAAAGGCATCAGAATATACAGCTTCATAGTTTCTGGAGACCTCAGTAAGTTATTGTTCTCTTCATTGAATTTTTCTACCTTATCTTTCAAAGCTATAAAACATATATGCAGTAATCTGATGAAAATATTTAGAGTCAAAAGAACTGGGGCAGGATATTCCCACATAGCAACATATATTTGGTAAGCATATTCACATTTATGTTATCTCAGTCATTGAATATTATTTACTGACAACAAGATGTGGCCATGAAATATATTGCTATCTTAGGGTGCCTTCATCAGTGGCTGAAAATTCAGCGGCTGAAAATCAGTTTTTTTCATTTGAATAGGGCATCAAGTGTATAAATTTCGGTAAGCCCCATTAAGGGGAATGAAACTGATTTTCAGTCGTGGAATTTTGTGCCACAAAATATAAAGACACCCTCATTGTCTTTGCATGTGCAGAGAAGAGGAGATGTGTCAATTTATGATATCTAATGTATACAATATTATTGGAGATTTACGCATGTGCACAAGACATGGGCTAATGTAGCCATACATACCTCCTACTGTCCCAGATCCGGCCCATGGATTTGGTGGCTGTCCTGTGGCCCCAGAACATTGCAACTGTGTGGGAGCACCAAAGGGCCATAACTACTATGTGGGGGCACTAAGGGCACAACTACTGTATGTGGGTAGTAAGGGGGCATAACTACTGTCTGGACTTGGTGGGGCTGGGTGTGTATAGGTATCATTAGGCGGACTTAGTGGGGTGGCTTTTTGTAAAAAAAATTTGACAAAATAATTATTCCTCATTACGGCCCACACACAGTAGTAATGCACCTTTAGCCTCAACACAGTAGTTATGCTCTTTTGGTAGCCCACACAGTAATTGTTTCCCCTTACTGCCCCCTCACAGTAGGTTTTCCTTCTTAGTGCCCCCACACAGTATTTATGCCTCTTTACTACCCCTGCACAGTAGTTATGACTCATTAATGCCCCCAGTATTAATGCGCTCTTAATGCAACTACAGAGTAGTTATATCCCCTTAGTGCTCCCACATAGTAGTTATGTCCCCATAGTGCCCCACACAGTAGTTATGGACCCTTAGTGCCCCCAAGTAGTATTTATGCCCTTTTAGTGCACCCCACAAATTAGTTATGCTCCCTTATTTGCCCCCACAGTAGGTATGCTCCACATAGTGCCTGCTTAGCTGAAGAGTAGATAGGCTGCTTCCCCAGACAGGGAATGATCCTCTGCCTATGCGCCTTCCAGCTGAGCTTTGCAGGCGTGATGCTGTGACTAATCCGATGGAGAGCGCAGGCAGTTGAATGGAGAGGTAGGGTTCTGACAGCTCCCTGCATCACCTTTGCACTCAACTGCATCTGCGACCATTGGACGCAAATACACTTGAAATCAAGACATACCTCAGCAGTTCCAGGATGGCGAAACAGGCACCGAAATCCAGCACTGTCCTTCAAGATCTGGGACATTTGGGAAATATGAGTTTGTAGCTCTTGTTTAAAAAAAGTTTCAGACAACTTTTGTGGGCCTCAGTATAACATACTATGCTTCAGCCTGCACAGAGGTCTTTCTTAAGTGACACCTGAGGCCCAAATAAAGTTTTTGAAAGTAGATTATGCTGGAAAACTTCTTTTTCCTGCATTCAGTTGGACAGTTGGAGACTGGATGGGAAAGTAGATCGGTTGACTGATGCATCTGAGGAGTATTCCCTTCAATGGTGCTGTCCATTAGCTATATATATATATATATATATATATATATATATATATATATATATACAAAATAAAATGGGAATGGTTGGTGATAATAACTTCCTGTTTGTGGCACATTAGTACATGGGTGGGAGGAAACGTATCAAGCTGGGTGGTGACCATGGCGGACATTTTGAAGTCGGCCATTTTGGATCCAACTTTAGTTTTTTCAATGGGAAGAGGATCATGTGACACATCAAACTTATTGAGAATTTCAATAAGTTTGGTTTTAACGTAACTTTATTCTTTCATGAGTTATTTACAAGTTTCTGACCACTTATAAAATGTGTTCGAAGTGCTGCCCATTGTGTTGGATTGTCAATGCAATCCTCTTCTCCCACTCTTCATACACTGATAGCAACACCGCAGAAGAAATGCTAGCACAGACTTCCAGTATCCGTAGTTTCAGGTGCTGCACATCTCGTATCTTCACAGCATAAACAATTTCCTTCAGATGACCCCAAAGGTAAAAGTCTAAGAGGGTCAGATCGGGAGGCCTTGGGGGCCATTCAACTGCTACATGATGATGTGTTTTCCTCTTTATGCACTGAAGCTGGCACGTTCCCTGAGTTTTTTCTAGCAAGATGGTGCACCACCACATTATGGATTTAGGTCCGAGCATTCCTAGATGAACAGTTTCCTGGAAAGTGGATTGGTCATCGTGGGCCAGTTTAATGGCCCCCAAGGTCTCCTGATCTGACCCCCTTAGACTTTTATCTTTGGGGTCATCTCAAGGCAATTGTCTATGCTGTGAAGATACGAGATGTGCAGCACCTGAAACTATGGATACTGGAAGCCTGTGCTAGCATTTCTTCTGCGGTGTTGCTATCAGTGTGTGAAGAGTGGTACAAGAGCGCTGCATTGACAATCCAACACAATGGGCAGCACTTTGAACACATTTTATAAGTGGTCAGAAATTTGTAAATAACTCATGAAAGAATAAAGTTACGTTAAAACCACCATTGTGTTTCTTGTGAAATTCTCAATAAGTTTGATGTGTCACATGACCCTCTTCCCATTGAAAAAAAGTAAAGTTGGATCCAAAATGGCCGACTTCAAAATGGCCGCTATGGTCACCAACCATCTTGAAAAGTTTCCCCCCTCCCATATACTAATGTGCCACAAACATAAAGTTAATATCACCAACCATTCCCATTTTATTTAGGTGTATCCATATAAATGGCCCACCCTGTATATAGTGGTAAAGTGCACTGTAGAGGTATGGTGGGGGTGTGTATCTCACCCGGTTGTTCAGTTTACCTGGGTGAGATAACTGAAATCCAGAAACGGGGCTGCTTCAGCAAGGCATAGCTTGCTGGAGATTTTGTTTAAAGTTACATGGGCTGGATTTCTTGGACTTGGAGACAGGTTGGTAGTGGGAGTCTACCAATTAACACCCTTAGTCCATTACAGGTTCTTTAACCTGAGGTGATTGCAGGTCAGGCCTGCTGTAATCAAGGAGGGATAAAGCAACTCTTTGTGTATGTCTGGGGGAGGAAGTGACCCAACAGAGAGGGAAGCCTGATACCAGTGTGTGAACTGCATTTTTAGAGGTGAGTCAGGGAGAAGACCTCTGTATTAGCTAGAGCCCAGGCAGGTGTTTATGTTTGGTTTATGTTTATGTTTTGTGCTGGTGCTGAGGTAATAAAGCACTATTTGGACTTGAAACCCCGTTGGCTGAAGAGGAATCTGTGATTTCGACCCCCCTGTGAGATAGTGATCCTTTAATATATATGTATATATATATATATATATATATATATATATATATATATGGTACAGACCAAAAGTTTGGACACACCTTCTCATTCAAAGAGTTTTCTGTATTTTCATGACTATGAAAATTGTAGATTCACACTGAAGGCATCAAAACTATGAATTAACACATGTGGAATTATATACTTAACAAAAAAGTATGAAACAACTGAAAATATGTCTTATATTCTAGGTTCTTCAAAGTAGCCACCTTTTGCTTTGATTACTGCTTTGCACACTCTTGGCCTTCTCTTGATGAGCTTCAAGAGGTAGTCACCTGAAATGGTTTTCACTTCACAGGTGTGCCCTGTCAGGTTTAATAAGTGGGATTTCTTGCCTTATAAATGGGGTTGGGACCATGAGTTGTGTTGGGCAGAAGTCAGGTGGATACACAGTCCTACTGAATAGACTGTTAGAATTTGTATTATGGAAAGAAAAAAGCAGCTAAGTAAAGAAAAACCAATGGCCATCATTACTTTAAGAAATGAAGGTCAGTCAGTCCGAAAAATTGGGAAAACTTTGAAAGTGTCCCCAAGTGCAGTCGCAAAAACCATCAAGCGCTACAAAGAAACTGGCTCACATGAGGACCGCCCCAGGAAAGGAAGACCAAGAGTCACCTCTGCTGCGGAGGATAAGTTCATCCGAGTCACCAGCCTCAGAAACAGCAGCTCAGATTAGAGACCAGGTCAATGCCACACAGAGTTCTAGCAGAAGACACATCTCTACAACAACTGTTAAGAGGAGACTGTGTGCAGCAGGCCTTCATGGTAAAATAGCTGCTAGGAAACCACTGATAAGGACAGGCAACAAGCAGAAGAGACTTGTTTGGGCTAAAGAACACAAGGAATGGACATTAGACCAGTGGAAATCTGTTCTTTGGTCTGATGAGTCCAAATTTGGTTTCAACCACCGTGTCTTTGTGCGATGCAGAAAAGGTGAACGGAAGGACTCTACATGCCTGGTTCCCACCGTGAAGCATGGAGGAGGAGGTGTGATGGTATGGGGGTGCTTTGCTGGTGACACTGTTGGGGATTTATTCAAAATTGAAGGCATACTGAACCAGCATGGCTACCACAGCATCTTGCAGCGGCATGCTATTCCATCCGGTTTGCGTTTAGTTGTACCATAATTTATTTATCAACAGGACAATGACCCCAAACACACCTCCAGGCTGTGTAAGGGCTATTTGACCAAGAAGGATAGTGATGGGGTGCTACGCCAGATGACCTGGCCTCCACAGTCACCAGACCTGAACCCAATCGAGATGGTTTGGGGTGAGCTGGACCGCAGAGTGAAGGCAAAAGGGCCAACAAGTGCTAAGCATCTCTGGGAACTCCTTCAAGACTGTTGGAATACCATTTCAGGTGACTACCTCTTGAAGCTCATCAAGAGAATGCCAAGAGTGTGCAAAGCAGTAATCAAAGCAAAAGGTGGCTACTTTGAAGAACCTAGAATATAAGACATATTTTCAGTTGTTTCACACTTTTTTGTTAAGTATATAATTCCACATGTGTTAATTCATAGTTTTGATGCCTTCAGTGTGAATCTACAATTTCCATAGTCATGAAAATACAGAAAACTCTTTGAATGAGAAGGTGTGTCCAAACTTTTGGTCTGTACTGTATATATATATATATTTTATTCTAATATATCATGTGGCTGTATTATAGTCCTACCTGTCAGTCCAAGCAATAAATAGGTTAACATTCAGTTTTACAATACCCTCACAATATAAAAAAGCAGACATTTTTTTCTTTTCTGCTGGTCAGTGGGAATGTTTAGGATGGATGCCAAGCAAACATGTAAATGAAACATTGTATTGAGGTTTATTGTTATTCCACCAAAAATAAACTCTCCTCTATAAGTCCCTCGGTTGTCCTATATTATCCTCAAGCATTCTTCAGGATTCTATTTCATTTTAGTTAAACTCTTTATTTCGACATTTTATTTCAGTATAAAACTACTCACCCATCACAGCATCTAACACAAGGTTTCCTACCTGGCAGGACTAACTTTAAATATCCAACATAATAAGACCATGCAAGCCCATGAGCCACATTTAACTGTTTTGTCTCAGTTATTTCAGATATCACTGCCTGTGTTGGTTCCTACAAGAAAATAAATGTTGAAATATATTCAGTTTAACAGGGGCATGTTTCATACCTGACACAGAGCGAAAGATAAGAGAAATACTCTAATACATTAGCTGCAAGATCAGCAATGTTACAATTATGAAGAATAATGCTGGGGAAACTAATGAAAGGAGGGGATGGGTAGAACCATGCAGAATTTTTTTCCTGTTCAATAGAATATAAAATAAAGACTCCCCTGATTCACCAAGTTGCAAGCAGTATTTCACTGTTTATTGTGTGGACTCCAGAATGAAGTAAGAAAAAGGTAGCAGCACAGGTAAGAAATGGGCACATTGTCCATTAAAGAATGTCGCTCTTTCTTTAACAGGCAGAGCACCCATTTTTTACCTACGCTTCTACCTTCTTCCAACTTCATTCCAGTTCCTCTGTGCGGCAAACCGATGCTCTGATGAAGGCCTTTGGCCAAAAACGTTCAAATTAAATTATTTCCTGTTCAAGAGAGGAGATCATGAGATTGAAATGCTTAACTAAAGAGCCAATATACAGAAAAGGCATATAAACACTAGGTGAATCTCAGACACCCGTAATATGGGTGGGTGTATTTTAGCATCCATATTATAGGCAGAATACTGAACAGATAGAGAAAAGGTCTTACGGACAGTTCACACTAAGCGCTGCAATACCACAATGAGATGATTGCGTTCTCAAACAATAATCAACATAATGTGAATAGCAGGCGTGTGCTGCTCAATAAACCATGGCAAATGAAAATAATCACTAATCATTTCTTTCCACTGGAATCACCATAATTTATTACTATAAGAAGAATACAGAAGGGCAGGCTGCATGTAGTAAAGAAGCGCTAAAACATATCCCTCTGGGGTCACCCAATTCAAGTGTCACTTCTGTTTCTTCTAGGGCAGGGATGCTCAACCTGCAGCCCTCCAGCTGTTGTAAATTTACAACTCCCACCATGCCCTTTCTGTAGGCTGATAGCTGTAGGCTGTCCAGGAATGATGGGAGTTGTAGTTTTGCAACAGCTGGAGGGCCACAGGTTGAGCTTGCCTATTCTAGGGCATTCCAACACTTTCCATGTGATATATATATATATATATATATATATATATATATATATATATATATATATGTAGAGAGAGAGCATTTGATGACATAGCTTTATTCTTGCCAAAGTTATTAACAGTTTTATCTTTGTTACACATATTTGGCTGCGAGATTAAGATGTGAGGAGAGGATAGAGTTTGTGCTGAGCACAGTACCCAAGTTATTGCTGCGGATTTCAATGCTTGACACCCTAACAGACCACTCATTCACCATGGCACAGTTGGCAAATTGCTTGCCAAATTTTGCCAAACAGGTTCTGTGTTGGACCTGCCAAATCTTGGTCCCGTTGCAATTGCTAGGACACCCATTCTGCAAATTCAACACAATGATGGGGATTATCCTCATTGAGATGATGTGGCAACTGTATCTTTTAGCCAGTATCTGCCCAATGGTGGTTCTCCCTTGACAGACTCTGGGAGCTACAATATGGGCTTTTGCTGAAGGATCCAGGATGGCCATTGTTTTTGCTTCGTCTGTGGCAGTTTTGTTACGTCCACTTTTTGTCAGGTCCAACACAGAACCTATTTGGCGAAATCTAGCAAGCAATTTGCCAACTGTGCCATGGCGGATGCGTGGTCTGTATGGGTGCTGAGCTTCTAAACCTACTGCAATGACTCGGGTACTGTGCTCTCTGCAATCTCTGTTCTCTCCTAGTATGTTAATCGCGCAGCCATGTCTGTCCGTGTCTGTAATAAGGAGAAAATTGAATATAACTTTGGCAGGATTAAAAGTGGATTCATCATCAAAATTCTCTCAGATACATATTCTCCAGAAATCTATTTTTCAAAATTTTACTTTGTTCGATAAAGACCTTCTTTTCTGTACAAGTTTGATAAATCCTCTGAAATTGTCCCTTCAGAACATTTTGTAATCAAGATGGATAATAGCAACTGAACATGTTGATATAAAAATTGCAATCTACTGAATTAAAATATGTCCTAGTTTTTAAACATCCTTCTTCTACATAAAATTCCAAATCTGAAAAGCAAATAGAGTTTTGACTATTCTGACCCAAGCATATTTCCAGTTCCCATTATCCACCTTGGATATGGAATGTTCCGATGGGACAATTCCAGAGGATTTATCAAAGTCAATTTTTGGGGAAAAAAACAAGAGACAAGGTTGGATCAATGCATTGAAGAAGTTTTGAAAACAAATGGGAGAAAGAGTTTAATAGGGATGAACAAGAAACTAATAAATAGAAGAAAGTTAGGCTTGCTTTTATGACCCAATATAATAAAGATGTGAGGTTGATCAGAAAAGTGATTTAAAAAACTGGTCAGTATTGAAAAATCATCCAGTAATAGTCGAAAAAAACCCTTATCTTGTCAAAGCCACTGAATATGAAAGACAAATTGGTTGAGACCTGCTTAAAGCCTAATGGGGTAGTGAGTCATAAGGACAAGTTCACATGGCACGGTTTCTGTAGAGGCTGCAGAAACAGCAAACATGGGAATAAAAAGTGCAGCACAATATGAGTGCTATTCAGAATAATAATTAATTCAATGTGGCAGATTATTTTAGCTGTGCAAACAAGGTGTGGTCTACTTGCTGGAGTGCCCTTATGGCCTCCATTATGTGGGTAGTACCATGTGGAAACTTATAATCTGCATTAATGGACATATATACAATATTACCTTTGGTCTCAATACTCATTCAGTGCAGGCACATTTTCAGATATCATTGTTCTTCAAGTAGTCTTACGTTTTAAGGAATCAAATTAGTTCCAAGAAAATGTAGAGAGGAGATGAGGTTCAAAATATTAATCAGAGAAGATTATTTGGGATTTATTGGATGGGTTAGTTTTCCACTTAATTCTTTGCTTTAATTTTATATTATCAGACCGCCAGATGGTTTAAAAAGGGAATCCTGATCCAGATTGGTCCTGTATACTTAATGATAGTGAAATGTCATTGCTTGTGTAATGAATTGAGGGGAATCCCTGTTTCCATTGGCTAATCAGTGGGATGTGATCAGAATGACTTGTAAAGTCCTAGATATAAGGTTATAATGGGTTATCCCTGTTTCTGTTGGCCAGTTCTTGTCACGTGATCGGAATGAGCTGTAAAGCTAGTTGATTGAATGGAAATGGATAATATAATATTTAGGAAATACTGAGAGGAATTGTGCCATTGGAAAAATTGTGCTATGGTATAAATAGTATTTAATGTGGTTTTAAATATATTTTATGTTGTATGTTATTTATTAGTTTGCATATTTGTGAACAATGAGAGGGTATTTAAAGTTAGTCCCAGAAAGGGTTGGGATGGCTCGGAAATAGCAAATGAGAGAGGGATGTGTTTTATATGTTTGATTATTTTTGTCCTGTGAGTATAATAAAATTATTGAGTAGATCCGATGTCCTAGACCTAGCGCTTCTTTAATACATGCAGCCTATCCCTGCTTTTTCTTCTTATAGTAGAGTGGAAGTTTTCAAGCTGCTTTGGATGAAGTGATCGAAATCTGGAAACATTGTAAGGCCCCTTTCACACGAGCGAGTTTTCCGCGCGGGTGCAATGCGTGATGTGAACGCATTGCACCCGCACTGAATCCTGACCCATTCATTTCAATAGGTCTTTTCAGATGAGCGTTTTTTTTCACGCATCACTTCTGCGTTGCGTGAAAATCGCAGCATGTTCTATATTCTGCGTTTTTCACGCAGCCCTGGCCCCATAGAAGTGAATGGGGCTGCGTTAAAAACGCATTGCATCCGCAACCAAGTGTGGATGCAATGCGTTTTTCACTGATGGTTGCTTAGAGATGTTGTTTGTAAACATTCAGTTTTTTTTCACGCGCGTGAAAAACGCATCAAAACGCATTGCACCCGCGCGGAAAAAACGGAACAACTAAACACAATCGCAGACAAAACTGACTGAACTTGCTTGCAGAATGGTGCGAGTTTTCCTGAACGCATCCTGAACGCATCCGCACCTAATCCGCGACGCTCGTGTGAAAGAGGCCTAAAGCATCTTCCCTCTGCAGGTTAGCACCATGGGCTAATTAGAGGAAGTGATCAGAAAAACCTCTTTAACCACTTCAGATCTGGGCAATTTACCCCCTTCGTGACCAGGCCTAATTTTGCAAATCTGACATGTGTCACTTCATGTGGTAATAACTTTGGAACGCTTTTACTTATCCAAGTGATTCTGAGATTGTTTTCTCGTGACACATTGTACTTCCAGTTAATGGCAAATTTGAGTCGATAAGTTTTAATTTTATTTATAAAAAAATCCAAAAATTTGAATCTCTCTGCTTTTAAGACAGATAGTGATACCCCATAAAATACTTTCTAATTTACATTCCGCATATGTGTACTTTACGTTGGCATCATTTTGGTATTATTTTTTTTTAGGACAGTAGAAGGTTTAGAATTTTAGATGCAGTTTTTGCAAATTTGCAAAATCAACTTTTTTAAGGACCAGTTCAGTTCTGAAGTCACTTTGTGGGCTTACATAATAGAAACCACCCATAAATTACCCCATTTTAGAAACTACACCCCTCAAACTATTCAAAACTGGTTTTAGAAATGTTGTTAACTCTTTAAGCATTCCACAGGAATTAAAGCAATAGATGTGAAATTTCAAAATTTCACTTTTTTTGCAGATTTTCCATTTTAATCATTTTTTTTCCTGTAACACATCAAGGGTTAACAACAAAACAAAACTCAATATTTATTACCCCGATTCTGCAGTTTGCAGAAACACCCCACATGTGGTCGTAAACTGTTATTTGGGGATACGCCAGGGCTCAGGAGGGGAGGAGCAGCATCTGCATTTTCTAACATGGAATTTTCTGTCATGGTTTTTAGAAGCGATAACGTTTTACTTTTTTTGTGGACTGAGCTGTGTGAGGGCTAATTTTTTGCGGGACAAGCTGTGCTTTTTATTTGCACAATTTTGGGGTACATCCAGCTTTTTAATCTAATTTTTGGGAAATTAAATTTTTGGTTAACTTAAAAAAAAAAAAAAACCAGTTTAGGGGCATTTTTCAATTTTTTTTTTATGCCGTTCACTTGATGGGGTAGATCATGTGATATTTTTGTAGAGCCAGTTGTTACGGATGCAACAATACCAAATATGTCTATGTTTTTTTTTTTTTTTTACGTTTTACACAATAAGAGCATTTTTAGAAACAAAATGTTTTTGTGTTGCAATTTTTTAAGAGCCATTTGTTTTCATTTTTCTGGCTATGATCTTGTGTGGGGACTCATTTTTTGCGGGATGAGGTGACGTTTTTATTGCAACCATTTTGGGATTAATACGACTTTTTGATTGTTTGATATTATGTTTTTTGGTAGGTGAGGCGACAAAAAAGCTGTTTTGGCATAATTTTTATTAGATTTTTTTAACACAGTTCACTTGATGGGGTAGATCATGTGATATTTTTATAGAGCCGGTCGTTGCGGACGCGGTGATATCAAATATGTCTATTTTATTTATTTATTTTTATTTGTAACATTTTTTTAAAGACATATTTGGGGGAAAATTATTTTTTTTTATATGTGATTTTTTTAATACTCTTTATTTTATTTTTATTTTTTTTTATTTTACACTTTGTGTCCCCCATAAGGTCATACAAGACCTCAGGGGGACATTTAACTTCACTTATTTATTTATTTTTTTACACTTGATTTCTCCTGTAACTGGGGCTGACATAGTAGCCCCAGTTACAGGGGAAATCCATCCCCAGAGAGGCTGTACAGCATAATATGCTGTACAGCCTCAGTGCAGGGCTGATCGGGTCTATGAGAGACCCGGCAGCTCCTGCACTCTCCCGGCCCCGGCGATCACGTGACCGCCGGGCCGGAACAGGAAGCGCAATAGGTCGGTGAGCACTGTGTATACAACGATCTAGAAGGCAGGGACTCCTGGGAACGGTCCCTGCCTTCTCTTTGGGGTACCCTGCTGTCACTGACAGCAGGTACCCCACTGTGCAGCTGCACGATTAGCATGCAGCTGCTATCTCTGAATGGACGTTCAGAAACATCAATTCAGAGATAGATAACCACTTCCCGGACGTTTATATCCTATGGGCGGACGGGAAGTGATTAAGGGCAGATACAACTTTACTTTATTTCAATCCCCTCCTGGTTTTGCCTTTAAAAACTGCATTAAAAAAAAACAGAACATGTGGCAGCAAACTAAGGCTGTCATCTGAAATAAATTGGACTGGAGTACATTGTGCCCTAGAGGTCATATCTATGAACTAATAAGAAAAGAATAAAATATACAAGTGGGATTGTTCTCCACTGAACTGCATGGACTGTGTTGTGGATAGGGCTTATTAGAACTAGGGTTTACCATCTACAAATATTACATTGTAAAAAAAAATCATTACCTTCCTATACATATACATACCTATACATATAAACCTAACCATAATAATGTGCACATCAAGGAATACATAAAAAATAACTGTTACATACCTGAAGTCCAAAACATCTGCATAGCAAATTGCAGAGAAACAGCAACACCACATGAATCGTTCCTGGTAATGGATCTTCTGTATAAAGAATGTAGCAGCACATGACATTTAAGATCATCAGAAATGTACTCCTGATACTGACACTTGCTTGTAACGTCTTTAGGTATTCGCCATTATACCTGTGTTGGTAGAATGGTATCAGTAAGGAGTCCAATGGAAGCTTTTGTTTATTTCATTATCATTAGTATTATGTTCACACTCACTGTCCCTATAGTTCTTATTACTTTTCTCAAGTATATTGATAAAAACAGAAAAGGAATAATTATAGTGCAGGGACAACCCCACCCCCCTTCCCCAACACGTAACACCCAGGTGCACCTTTATTGCAGACTTCTGGCAATTCATTCATAAACTTCTAGTAAGAATAATAGAAGAATGGCACAAAATAGAGTTATGTGAAAAGATACTTCAGAAATGCTACATGGAGAATGCACATTGTTACTAAAACAGACGTGTCAGGAGAGGCGCCAAGTCCTCTTTAATAAGTACTTGTCCTTGCCAACTGTATCTTTACTATAATATCCTGACTCATATAGTACCATAGTGCAATAGAAGTCGGAGCTTCTTGTTTTCCATAGACCTCTTTCTCTTTGAGCTATCATTTCATAAACTATCAGTTCAATATTAATGGTAGTTCAGTGAGCCTGTATAAATTTATCTTCACATCCTTTACTGGAAGACAAATGTTGTAGACACTATTGGAGTGGCGAAATGGCATCTTATAGGGATGCTACTCCACTTATTTATATATATTTATGGTGAAGTGCTGCCTTTATACTGAAAGACTCACTGCATTCAAGTATAAATATAGAAGCATTAAAGGTTAAGTAGAAAGCTAGGTAAATTGCATTTTGTAAACAGAGCTTCTTCAACAAATGTGGACGTGAATATCTGTGGAGGTGATTAGATTACCTACAATTAGTGTTGAGCAAATCGAAGCATCTGAAGTGGGATTCAAACAGAAACTTCCTCCGCGTCGTGGTGACAAAGTTTTTTTTTTTTTTTTTTATTAAATGGCAGTTGCACGTGCTACACAGTGAAAGTAGGAAGCCCGGGAATGCAAGATCACCCATAATGCTGTGCAGCTATCCAATGCGCTGTTAGCCACTGCCCTGTGATGTTACAGCCCTATAAAAATCTCATTCCACTCGGTCTGTGACATTTCACTGTGAGCTGAGAATAGGGAGAGACGTGGCAAGCGCTCATGCGCTAGGGACAGTCTTGCATGAAAAAGGTTTAAAAAGGAATATTGGATAGGGAGAGTGCAGGGGGATTTTAAGGAGAGTTTTTTGAGACTGTAGGGAGAGCTGGGGAGACAGCAGGCAGAATGCAAGTTGAGTGTAATCGCCACATGGTTACTGATAATGGGAAGACCATTTTGTCTGCGCTGTGTCAGGAAGGGCTGAGCCATACGCCTTGAATGGTGCACATCTTTAATATCGTTGTCACCCAGTTCCTCAAGTCTTTCACTAAACTGCAAGAGCTGTTAAAATGTCCAGGAAACTGTTCAGCTACTCTTACCATGCAAACATGCCCTCCTTGAGCTGCAACTGCAAAATGCTCTTCTCCAACTTCGCCTGATATGCAACATTTTCACCTGAGTCCTGAGGAGGCTGAAGGAGGAGGACATAAACGCTCAGGAATTTTATACACTACAAGGTGGTTTATCTGTTCAAGTGACAGGAGAGGAGCAGGAGGAGCTGGGGGGTGACAACAAAGACGATACAGATGATGTTGCCTGATGCAACAGAATAGATCATTCTGCCACTAATGATCATACTGTAGTGTGCCACACCAGAGTATTCTGCAAAATGGGCTGTTACTTCTGGCCACATGCTGCTGCCACAATTCTGATACTGCCACCCACCTGCTGCCTCTACTGCCATTCCTACACTAGGGCTTCTTGGCCTACTAATATGTACATGTTAGGTTATATATGTACATGTTTTTTAAAGGAAATGCATGCTACTGACTCATGCCATCACACTGCTGTATGCCACTACTGTTGCCCCCTTCCACACTCTGTCATGGGGCCACTCCTGTGTTACTACCACTGCTGCTGCCCCTCCCCCATTCTGTTATGGGGCAACTATTGTCACTGTTGCTGCCTCGCTCCCCACTCTGTCATGGGGCAACTATTGTCCCTGTTACTGCCACTGCTATTGGCCCCCATCCCCATTCTGTTATGGGGCCACTTTTGTCCCTGTTACTGCCACTGCTGCTGCACTCCTCCCCACTCTTTCATGGGGCCACTATTGTCCTTGTTACTGCCACTGCTGTTGGGCCCCATCCCCACTCTGTTATGGGACCACTATTGTCCCTGTTTGTCCGTGTTGACATCACTGTTTACTTTTTCGTTCTTCTGATCCATCAGAAGAACAGAAAAAAAGGGTCCTATATTTTGAGAAACGGTCAGTATTTGGCCAGTATTTGATCAGTTTTTGTAAGCCAAAGGCAGGAGTGGGTCCAAAACACAGAAGAGATGCAAATATTTCCATTACATTTTATCTCTGTTTTGGACCCACTCCTGTTTTGGCTTACTTATACTGATTAAATACTGATGCAAAATACTGACCATGTGATAAAGGGCATTAAAGTGCTGCATGCTGGACTTTTTTATTTGTTAAAAAAATGATTTGAACCGTAAATGGCCTAAACAGATACAAATTGAGCATAAGGCCTCTATCACACTGTCAGTATTTTGCATCAGTATTTGATTAGTATATGTAAGCCAAAATGAGGAGTGGGTCAAAAACACAGAAGAGATGCAAATATTTCTATTACATTTTATTTCTGTTTTGGACCCACTCCTGGTTTTGGCTTACAATTATTGATCAAATACTTATGCAAAATACTGACCAAGTACTGTCCGTCTGAAAGAGGTTTTATGGATGCTCAAAATACAGGATTGTTTTTTTTCTTCTTTAGTTTTCTGTTCTTCCGAAGGATCAGAAGAATGGAAATATAAACAGTGATGTGAACATAGTCTTACTGCCCCTGCTGCTGTTCCCCCTCCCCACTTTGTCATGGGACCATTATTGTCACTGTCACTGCTGCTTCTATTGGCCCCTATCCCCACTCTGTTGTAGGGCCACTATTATCGCTGACTGCCACTGATGCTGCTGCCACCCTCTCCACTGTTATGGGGCCACTACTGTCACTGGTACTGCTACTGCTGCCACTCTCCCCACTTTGTCATAGGTGCAATATTGTCACTGTTACTGCTGCTGCCACCCTCCCGACTCTGTCATGGGGCCACTACTTCAATCTTGGGGAACTGCACAGTTAAGTTCATGGTGATAAATTAGACCTGATGCTAACATTGACCTGTTATACTGATGCACAGTAAATCTACAGCTTACAGAAGGGTTTAAAAAGCATGTGTTTGTATCACGAACCAGTGGGTGTGAACCCACCATGCCACGTGTCACTACCTCCTCTAAGGGCATTGTCTAAGTGAACCCCTTGTTCTTCACAGTACCCCTGGTGGTGGCTATAGGCTTTACCGAGAAGAACACCAGGTTGCTACCTCTTGAGGAGGATTGGCACATGAGGCAGCTGGTTCAGGCAGACCAGGAGGTACCTGAGCAAGGTACCAGAGGGACAGACGTAGTAACAGGCTGAGCCGTAACCAGAAGCAACAGAGCAGGACTGAAGGATGAGGCAGAGGCGACGTCAATTAAGCAATAGATCAGGGCAGGTGGCACAGGTACAGGTCAGGCAGTCCGAGTCAGCAACAAGAGAGTGAAGGCAAGCAGGCAGGGATCAAACAGGTAGCTGAGTCCAGGAACACAAGCACAGGTCGGGTACACAAAAACACAAGCAGATAAATCAGCAACCTTTGCAGGACATAAGAACCTTGACACTGAGGGGAAGGGGGCTGAGCCACTTATATACATGCAGGAGGGCTAGGATTGGTCAGTGAGGTCACATGATCTAACCCGTAAAGCACAGGAAGTGACATGGGTCAGCCCTTAAAGGGGTATTCCCATCTCACAAATGTAATTTGTATAGTTAGATATAGCTATACCAATATTATTACTAATAGAATGTATTTATATCAAATGTACCGTTTAGAAGATTTGCCTATTTGTATGGGCATTGTCCCACACACATCAGTCAGGTTGTTGCCCCTAGTTACGACCTCCACGGCCGTGTAGTAGTGGCCGGCTTGCTCCTTTTCAAACCCACTCTGAGGTAACTGCTGGATTGTGAATGCACATTGCATGAGCATGCGGAGACACATCTTAGGGTACTTTCACATCTGTGTTTTGGACGCTACCAGTCCAAAACGCAATGGTCAGGATCCGTCCAAAACGCAGACTTTATAAACGGATCCTGCTCCATAGAGATGAATTGATCTTGGAACAGGATTCCCTTCTCTGCGTTTTGGAAATGCAGACAAAAATGCTACAACCCTAAGATGTGTCTCCGCATGCTCATGCAATGTACGTTCACAATACAGCAGTTACCTCAGAGTGGGTTTGAAAAGGAGCCAGCCAGCCACCACTACTACATGGCCGCGGTGGCCATAACTAGGGGCAACGGCCTGACTGATGTGTGTGGGACAATGCCCATACAAATAGGCAAATCTTCTAAACGGTACATTTTATATAAATACATTCTATTAGTAATAATATTGGTATGGCTATATCTAACTATACAAACTACATTTGTGAGATGGGAATACCCCTTTAAGGAAGAGTTGCAGGGAAGAAGCAGCAAGCATGCTTTGGCCAGGGCTGAAGGAAAACTGTGGAGTGGATCCCAGAACAAACAGTACCTGCAAGGACAGTGCTCAAGACTGCAGTGGTGAATGGGTAAGCATAGGCAGCAGATCACCGCTGAAAACGGCACCCAGGTCCGCGGCGGTAAGCAGGAGAACAGCCACCACTGTTACAGTTTGGACTGCCACAACATGCATTAAAAGAACTTTTTTTTTCTCCACTATTTGATCGGCGCTACCTCCATTTCTTTATTTTGTTCCACTAAGGAGTGATTTGGACACTGCTCCTGCGGGGTGCTAATGGTTTTTTTTGCTTTACTGAAGAGTGCTGTATTCTATTCTTTTTGTTTAACAGAAGGAATTAGCTATGAATCTTGGTGCACTCCACAGTGATGTAGACGGCAATAAATTACACCTGCCTGTAATACTGACGGCGCAGTACCTACAGAAAGGATTAACTACGAATGTGGGTGCACTAGAACGTAATGCACACAGCGATACACTCTTCTTGCAGTTTAAGTTCCAAGCCTTCACACTGAGATTGAGCTACCAAGTGGGATGAATATGATTAGGCAGAGTGGCCTGGGTATACTTGATTTATCACGATTTGTGACAAATTAATTCAGAACAAATCAAATTTCTTGTCGAAGTTCGACGAATCAGCTGAATCGAATTTTTTAAAACTTCACTCATCTCTACCTACGGTATATGTAATATCCATCCACAGTGCCAAAAGACAAAAAAGCACACATGAAGCTAACATTATTGCAAATCACTTACTGTATAATTAAATAATAAGACTACACTATAGCCAAAATTATGCAGACCTTCCTAATAATTGAGTCAAAGTTCCCAAGCTCTGTTGCAGCACTCACAGAGTTCCATACTAACTCTTGAAGTGACATCAGCAGAAGATCTGTATGGTACATTAGCAGTTTCATAAAAACAGTTTTTCATTGTCTAGCACACAAGTAAAAGATCACCATGTACAATGCTAAGTGTTGGCTGTAAAGCATGCCAACCCTGCACTGGTATTCCCTGGGGTGAATCACATTTTAACTATCTGGTAGTATGATGATGAAATCTGGGTTTGATGAATGCTCCGAGTTCTCCACCTCTCAAAATGCACAGTGTGTATTGTAAAATTTTGTGGAAAAGGGATAATGGTATGGGGCTGATTTCCAGGGTTTGAGGAAGGCCCCTTATTTCCAGTGAAGGAAAGGATATTTTTGACAATTGCATACTTACATAACTTTTTGGCAATATTTTGGGGACGGTCTTTTCCTGTTCCAAATTGATTATGTTCCTATACACAAAGTGAGGTCTATAAAGACATGGTTTCACAAGTTTGATGTGGAGGATCTGAAATGGTCTGCAAAAAGTAATGACTTTAAAGGGTTTCTGTCACCAGTTTTGACCATATAAAACAGGATGACATTTGAAATGTGCAAATGTCACCTGATGCCCAATCTGTTATTTATTTTATTATTGCTGTCCCCGTTTTTGTAAAAAATAAACTTTTATGATATGTAAATTAGCCTACTAGGAGCAGGGGGGGTGGTAACCCTGCTCCTAGTGGCGACGTTCCCCCACCTTTAGTAATGCCTTCTCGCTTTTGATTGACAGTGCCAGGCAGATGTCATCCTGTTTTATATGGTCAAAACTGGTGACAGAAACCCTTTAAGCTTATCTACCACCTTTGAGATGAAGTAGAACCCTGACATTAAGCCAGACCTTCTAAACCAACATCAGTGCTTGACCTCATAAATGCTCTTTGGCTAAATGGGAACAAATTCCCAAACGTACTTCAAAATCTTCCCATAAGCGCTGAGGCTGTTCTATATGCAAAAATGGAACCAATCTCCATATTAACATAAATAGTTCTGGAATGGGATGCTTAACATACTAATACTTTTGGCAATATAGTACATGTTCACATGTGTGTCACAAGCTCTGTTCTCATCCATAATAAAACTCCAACAGAAGTTAAATATGAGCAGAATCTAAAAGGAGTCTACAGTCTACATTCAGGTACTTACCTATGCATGCTCCTGTGACTAGTCCAGCTTCTCTAAGGATAAAACCACATAGCACAGTCGTGATCCGGTCAGGGTCGTGGCTAGCTGCAGTCAAAAAACGCTGCAGCTGCAGCTGCCTAATATTTAACTAATAAAGACTGCAGTGTACAGGCAGTCTGAATTCTTAATGGCTGCGACCCAACTGGAACACGACTGCACCGTGTGGTCATAGCCTAATGCGGTGCTGCTGGTATCATTCCACTACCATGGCAACCAGCCCAGGTGACAGTGGGGCTGATCAGCTAATAAGGTAGCAGGGGCACCAAGCCAATTAGGCTTGTTGCAGGCATCATGTGCTTCCTATCGTCGAGCCACAGTTGCCTGTGATTGGTCTTCTTGGCTCACATGCTTAATTTGGGTTTATGTTGATTCCTGGACTTCTGACCTGCCTGTTTGTGACTTTGCCTCCGACTGCTGATTCTTATGTTACCTCCTGGTTTTGACCCTGCTTGGTATATTACTCTGCGTTTGTTTCTTCCTTGGTACTGAAGGTACTTTCTAGTTTTGATTCAGCCTGTCTCCTGTTATCTTCCCTAAGTAGGTCCTTCGCACTTAGTCAGCTCAGGAGCTGTTGCCCAGTTGGGGTAACCGTTTAGGACTGGTAGGTACGGTCTCCACTGTTCACTTTCTGACTTGACACTACTACAGTCTACATTCTGTTAAATTACCTGCTGTGAACATGAGCAAGTTCTTCAGCAAACTCACATAGGCTGACCATAAAGTGCCAACTTTGTGCAATTACACAATGAAATGCTATTGTAAAGGCAATTTGACTCCTTGTGTAATTTCCAATTCCAAGTAGGTAGAGAAGTAGAGCACATACGAGAATAAAGAAACAGGCAGCTTTAACAGCACGATTCCCTCTTGGTTGTGGAATAATTAAGTTACTTTCAGAGTTATTCCTTCCTGTGTGTGTCATCTAAGATATAATAAAAATATATAAATATGAGATTTTACACAAAAACAGGCACAAATAATGTTTCATTGCTACTTACATCATCTTACAGATCATTGGGACATTTTTTCACATTTAAAGGGGTATTCCAGTTTTTATACAAGAATTATTGGATTCAAAGGGAGTCTTTTACCTGTTTTTCACCAAAATAAGGCTCCATTCACACGTCCGTGTGTTCGGTGTCCGTGTTTTGCGAATCCGCAAAACACGGACACCGGCCATGTGCGTTCCACAATTTGCGGACCGCACATAATAGAAATGCCTTTTCTTGTCCGTGTATTCTATTTTTTCGGGGAGCCGCGGAACGCAAGTACACTGTGTGCGCATCTTTTGCAGCCCCATTGAAAGTGAAAGGGTCCGCACCCGTTCCGCAATATTGCAGGACGGATGCGGACACCATTTGCGGATGTGTGAACGTGGCCTAACTAAGAACACTGCCCCACAGAAGATTGCATACACATCCCAGACATACCTGTGTGCACTTTGTGTCTGTATTACATGTCCAGGAAAAGCACTTTTATTTTGCAGGAAAACACACAGTGCACACAGGTATGTTTGGGACGTGTTTGCAATCTTCTGTGGAGCACTGCTGTTAGTAATATAGGTGAAAAATAGGTGAAAGACTCCCTTTAAATGCACAGAGTTTACACTATAATCAGGAGCCCACTGTTGAAGCCAGGAATATTTAAAGGGTTTCTGTCACCAGATTTGGGCATACTAAACAGGATGGCATTTGCAATGTGCAAATGCCACCTGATGCCCAATCTGGTTTTCTTACAGTAATCAGATGAGCCGTTTTCTTAAAAAAAGCACTTTTATAATATGTAAATTAGGCGTACTAGGTGCAAGAGGCGTTTACCTTGCACCTAGTAATCGCCGTGTTCCTACCTCTAGTGCCGCCTCCTTCTTCCTGATTGACAGGGCCAGGCAGCTTGCTCGATGAGCTGCCGGCCCTGACCTCGATCGAAATCCCGCGCCTGCGCCGTGTAGGCTAAATTCTGCGCAGGCGCAGATAGTTCACCCGGCCTCCCGGCTCCTGCCTCTCTCACTGCGCCTGCGCCGTGCGGAGTAAAAGCGGCGCAGGCGCAGTGAGTTCCGCCGGCTCCCGGGTCTCACTGCGCCTGCGCCGCTTTACGCCTAATTTACATATTATAAAAGTGCTTTTTTTAAGAAAACGGCTCATCTGATTACTGTAAGAAAACCAGATTGGGCATCAGGTGGCATTTGCACATTGCAAATGCCATCCTGTTTAGTATGCCCAAATCTGGTGACAGAAACCCTTTAAAGCAAGGCTAACCAGTCAGGAACTACTTGAAACAATTCAAATCTGCAGTAGAGAAATCAGCTGACCCACACTAATGGATCAGCTATGACACAGTTATATAGCGGCTGCCCCAAACAAACTAATAGACAAGAAAAAAACAAAACATTAAGAGTGTTACTGCTGAGAATAACACAAAAGTAGAATGCAGCATGCCACAGGCAAGAATTAGTCACATCCTTAAAGTGTCACTGCACTTTGAAAGAATCTGATGTGTCACATTTTCAGACTGTGTAGTCTATGGTTATGCTGTCTAACTAGTGGTCAGGATTACTAAATTGTTTCCTTGTCTATTTTTTTTTAATTCACTGCAATAGTAAGGCGCATGTAGACTAATTGCTGGGAGTAGAAGATTTCCAAGAACAAGTTAGAGGACAAATGGTTACAGTGATTGAAGAATCGCTATTGCTCCACCATTCTCAAGATCAGGTCCCGTGTCTTTCAGTATCCTGTCCATGGGTTTGCTTTGATACCTCTTTCTTTCACTTTGTAAAAATACAGTACCAAAGTGATGAAAGATACCATCACCTTCTGATGTCTGTTTTTTTTCTCAAGATACATTCCATTTCACTAGGCTTCTGAAGAACAACCACTCATTATTTTACAATAATACATCATTGCTTTATATATATGCAGCTGGTAACTTAAATGTACATCCTTCTTATTTAGAAATTTGTTTCCATTCGTTTAGTGGTAAAAGCAGAATGGTTACCACAGACCATAACGCAATTCTAGGACGGAAGGCATTCCGTTATTCATTTCGTCATCATAGAAGTCTATGGTCTGCATAACAGATTCGTCCGGTGTCCGTTATGCAGGAGAGGACTCCAGCATAACGGAGACTGGACGGATCCGTTATGCTGTCCATAGACTTCTATTATGATGGAATGCCTCTAAAGGCATTCTGTTATGCATTCCGTCATAGAATTGCATTATGGATTCCATTACTACAGACCATAACGCAATTCTGCTTTTACCACCAAATGAAGCGGAAACTAATTTCTAAATATGAAATTCGCTCATCCTTCTTCCAAAGTTTGCTTTAGCAATTTCTAGAGGTGTAATACACATAAGTAAATCGACAATGTAATAAATGCCAAGCAAATGTAAAATTTAGCAAAAAGAAGAAAAGGAAAAAATAAAATATAATTTGAAGCATTTTCCTGATTGTAAAACTCAATAGGTAAAGCAGCTGTACTGCTGTCTCCGGGGAACACATCTGTAAAATCTATATGGACAAGATTGTACAGATAAGATGTATTTGATTGGTTTCCAAGAACATGAATATCACAGCAGCCTCCTTTGTCTCAAAAAATCTGCAGGCGTTCGTATGTATGTTGTGGAGTGGAAGAAAACACTTTCTCTTTCTAAAATATCTATTCACGCTGTTTATAGTATTGAGAAATTGGATGTTACAGATCACAGGATATAACAAATGTTTTATAGATGGGGGTCCCACCTGCACCTATTCCCAGAACAGAGGCTCCTGACCTTGTCTGTTGGATTCTAGCTGCCACAACCAGGCTGTGACTGAATTGAGAGATGGTTAGGATTAGGAAACAGCGTAGCTCCATAACTCCCATTCACTACTAGGACACAGCAAGCTAAACTTGTTTCTGTAATCATAGCCACCTCTCTATCATTCAGGTGGAGGGTGCCTCAGCAGGCAGGATGAGGTTCAGGGGGAGGAGAGGTGGAACCTATATCTATAAAACATATATGGCATATCCTGTGGATAAGAATGAATGAATGGCTAAAATGAGACTACAAACCAAATAAATAGAAGGGCATATTGACTATTCCTAACAACATACACTTACACAGATTTATACACATTCAACATTGATAAATGAAGCATCATCATTGTACAGTGAAGAATGATCATTAACATAAAGGCATGACATTACTACATAATCTGCAATCATACTGACAAAAGGTAATCTCAAGAGAAACGTACCTTTAATCCTTCTGCTAACAAGCACTTGCAGCTGAGAATAAGATGTGAAATCACTGGGAGTGGCTCTCTGAGGCTCAGGCGGGAAATGAAAGCAAAAGTAGATGTTCAGCAAGGAGAAACTTGCTAAACTGCAATTATTTTTTGTTCCATTTACATTCATGTGAATTAGCAGATCTACCCCAATACTGATTTCTTTCTTAAAAGCAGAGCTGCTCATGGACTGTATGATAGCTACCATTAAAGCAGTAGCTAGAGAACACAGTAAGGCTCTGTCAGAGTTCTAGTACTTCTAAAGAGGTATTCCCATCTGCAGGATATGCCATAAATGTCTAATAGGTGCAGGTCCCACCACTGGAGAAGTGTTATTTAGCAGAATACAAGTAAATCAGTTCTCCAATTAAGCCCTCTGCTTCCCCAACAGAGTATGTAGAAAGTTGTAAAGTGTAACTGTCATTCAGTTTATATTTAGAATTGTTTAGGGACAGTGATTTTAAGCATGTTTGTATTATACTTTATTAGGGAAATATGTTTATTTATACTAGAAACCTGCATGTAAAGTGTATCCTTAATGTAGCTAAGGAAAACCTGTCTTCAGTATATATTAAACGCTGGAGACTGGTATGTTTAACATACAGAGACAGGCATCTCAGCCTATCTCTTATCCACCTTCCCCAGCCTCTGTTTCTCTACATGCTCCCTAACAATATCTGACCTGTCCATGCATATCTGACTTGAAATCAGTTCTGATCACTGGTAACTGTACTTTTCTATCACCTCTGCTATAGTGACCTAATGGTGCTCAATTTTTCTCTGTGGTTTTAATCCACAGTGTCTGAGCCGAAACAGCTAATTGAAATTCATTTTAAGAATGAAATGTGTGGTACTACAGAAGATGTCCTTGAACATAATAAGATAAGCAGAACTTTGCATAGCTGCTGGTGGAAAGATGGCATGTGCTTTTTCATATGGTTGATATATGGTAGGTGTTATACAAATAGATTCCCAACATTTAAACAATTAAAGAGGTTGTCTAGGTTAAATAAACACATGTAAAATAGCAGAAGTGATACTCACCCCTTTCTCCCCTGTTTTTTCTTGCTCAGTGCTTTGGTCCTCTTGCTGCTGTTCGTCTTCCTGTCTGCAGCTGTGATGTTCCACGCACACCGGTCACCACTGTGGCCAATGACTGGCATTAGCAGTGGTGTCCTGTGTACTGATAAGGCCAGTGTTTGGCTGCAGTGATGACCTGTGTGTACACATCACTGCTGCAGCAGGAAAAAGGCATCAGCAGCAGAGAGGAACAGAGTGTAGCATCAGAAGAAGTAGGGGAGCAAAGGGATGAGTATTAATTGCTATGTTATTTCACCACATCTACAGGGCTTTCATTAACTCAGACAACCCTTTAAGTGTTCATAGAGGACCTGACAACTCTCCTGCCATGTCTGTTTTTGAAAATACATTCCTCATGAAATACTAATTCTGCAATGTTCTGCACTGTGCAGTTCTGTTACCTCTTCTAAAAACATGGAAATAATTTGACAGTTCTGTGTTACAGTTCCGCTTGTTCTTCCTTACACCCACTAAGGCTGGGTTTCTACATTCAGGTTATTTATGCCATTTTTGAAGCCCAAGCAAGAACAGATCATGAACAGCAGGCACACTTGAAGGGAAGACTGGGCAGATTTACTAACCCTGCATAAAATATAGACAGCCTAAACTTAGGAAGTAGTGCATCAAGTGCTCTGCCCCAATGAATTTGGCTGCTTTTTTGACAAAGTAGGCCTTAGTGCCAAATTTATGATGTATATGCACCATTTCAGGATTTGCGTCATTCTTGGCAAATTGCATTTACCAAGGGTCGGACAGATGTTTAGTAGATGGGGCTTCATTATTGGCCAGATATATCATTGCAACTTTTTCACCAAAAAGTGGCAAACATACTCCAGTCCCCTGGTGGCGTACAGACTGTCGGAAAACCTTGATAATAAATGAGGTTAGACTTTACCCTGAAAAAACCATAGGTATACAAATGGTATTTTGTAAATTTGTTGCAAAAAAACAAAAAAAAAATGCAACCCATAACAGGCACTCCAAAAAAATAAAATGAAGTTGCATGTTAATACACTACCTCCTTAGACAGGCTGTCTAAAGATGTGTCAAATTTGTCACAGTGACGCACGCTGTATGATAACTTTGATGCATGTCTAGACACTTTAGTATAACTTCCATTACCATCTATTGGTTGGTTTATATTTATCACAATTTTACCACAAGTTGGTGTATCTTGAGCCATGCCTCTAGCTTCCAAGTCACATCTCCTTTACTTCTAAGTCATATCCTCTAGTTGAGTGAGACTCTAGATTATCCTTTCATAAATAACCTGAAATGCAACATTTTGTGCCAAAAATTTACCAGATTTTGGCACACTTTAAGCCAGAATTTAGGTGCAAAACAATAGTAAATGTGGGCCACTGAGTTTTCTCTTGTTTTTGAATTCAAATTGAAATCAAAATTTACAGTTCACACCTTTCAGAAGATACCCTATCGACAAGGGGAATAGTTATAAGCAACTGTCAATTTCTTTGTAACACCTTCGCGCTCCATACATGGTGGCACCTGGCCGCAATGACCAGAATAGGCAATGGTCATTTAAGCTCTCAGATCAGTCAATAGCGATCTCAGCATCTGTGGAGTTAGGCAGAGGGAGTAGGCTCCCTCTGCCTTCCGATGATAAACTGCCCGTAAAGCTGTGCATGAGGCACGGCTCAACAGGCATAGCAGCAGAATCTCATAGACCAGGGATGCTCAACCTGCGGCCCTCCAGCTGTTGCCTTGCTGTAGGCTGATAGCTGTAGTCTGTCCAGGCATGCTGGGAGTTGTATCTCTGCAACAGCCGGAGGGCGACAGGTTGGGCATCCCTGTCATAAACCATAGTATTGTGGTCTCTGGGACAAGTGATCAGGAGATTGCAGACTCTAGCCCCATAATGGGGCTAAAAGTTATTATGCAAAAAGTGTTTGTTTGTTTAAATAAAGAAAATCATAAGAATATAAAAAAAATTCAAATCACCTCCCTTTCCCAATTTTACATATAAAAACAAACAATAAAAAATAACATACAAATCAACAAATCAAATATAAAAATATTTTTCCTGCGATTCGCCATTTTTTAATCACCCCCAAAAAATTAAATAACAGTGATCAAAAAGTCGTACATACCCCAAAAATGGTACCAATAAAAACCACAGTTTATTCCACAAAAACAAGCTCTCATACAGCTATGTGGATGGAAATTTAGATTTTTCAAAGGTTTTGATTTTTTAAAAGTAATAAAACAAAACCTTTACATTTCTGGTATTTCCATAATCATATTGACCCACAGAATAAGAATGGCATTTCATTTTTAGTGCCCAGTGAACCTCGTAATATCAAAACCCAAAAAACATTGGTGGAATTGAGGATTTTTTCAATTTCACTCCACAAAGCATTTTTTTACTGTTTTACAATCCAAGGCATGGTAAATAAAAAGATGCAATTAAAAAACACAACTTGTCCTACATAAAAAGCCCTCATATGGTTATGTGTATGGAAAATTTAAAAAGTTATGCCTCTTGAAATTGGGGAGGAAAAAACAAAAATGGACTTCGTCTTGAAGGAATTAAAGTAAGCAATAAAGTAATGACACAAATAAATGTACTCCAGGATTGTTATTTTATGGAGGTTACTAAAGCTGTTGTGTCAGGAGTTGTGACAGGTCATCTTCAAGGAACATAGAACAAAACATTCTTTAAAAACATGCAAATTCAAACCCTGCTGCTTCAGAAATCTGTCAAGAGCATCACGTGATCAGATTAAGTCAATGGTTTTGTGCCCCTCAATGTGCGGTATTATCTGTGCTTCTAACAATGACACAGCACTTGGCAGTAAGTCTATGAAGGTGGTTAAAAAGCTGCCACTATTCAGTACAATTACATTTTCAGACCATTGGCATCATGGTGTTACACTTTTTTTATTTAAGCAATTACTTGGATGAATGCTCTGCATGTACTGCAGTAATTACATTACATGACTAGCCAAAGCTAGCCAAAGAAGAAGTTTCAATTACAGTACAAAAACTTATATTAAGGTCTGTCATTGTTTTTGTCGCAGAAATGAGAATTTAAGCACAGGTAAGAAGATTTAACAAATAATATTAAGGCTGTTTTTTGCATATTTTCATGTTTTTTGCAGTTGTTTTTACCAGTGTTTTTGGAGGTGTTCCAGGTGTTAACTCTAAATCTATGGGAAGTTTTGAAATGCAGTACAAACATGCATTTCTTAGCACCGTTTTTCTTCACTTGTGTTATGTTTTTTTGCAACCATGGCATTTTTTTGTTTTCTTATTCAATCATGTTGAAAATGAAGCAGGTACAAAGACATAAAATGAAAGGCACTCAAACAAAAACCTACCTAAAATACAAATGGATTGCAAAATCGAGTCTCTGGTGATCCTTAGATATTGTAATATGGCAACAGCCTGCAGGCCAACTATCATGAGAATAAGAAAGAAGAATAACAAAGCAAAAAGATAATTGACAGGAAAAAAAAAAGTACAATAGCTCCAAATCTCTCTAAGGGCCCATTCACACGACCGTGTTAATGGGTCCGCATCTAATCCGCAATATTGCAGAATAGATGCGGCCCCATTCACTTCTATGAGAACGGGCAGCCGCGGTACGGAGGCAGCTCCGTGCTGCGGCTCCGCATAAAAAAATAGAACATGTCCTATACTTGTCCGCAACAGCGGACAAGTATAGGCATTTTCAATGGGGCGCCCGGCTGTGTGTTCTGAACATTGCAGAACACACACCGGGCGGCACCCGTAGTATTGCTGGTCCGCAATATTATGGTCGTGTGAATGCGGCCTAATTCTGAGTGCAGAGAAAAAAATTAGTCTAGAAAGGTAAACCTCTTAAGGTGAATACTACTGTGGCTGCAAATATATCAGTATCAAAGGTAAAATATCAATAAGTTGTGTACTTCTGCCCCGACATCTTAGAAGTATGTTCCCGAGAAAAGGTCAAACTCCCATAGTCCCCCACATAGGGTCACAGAGAAGGGATCTATCACCATGCGGGGAAAAAAGCACAGGAGTTATACATAGGCAAGGTAATCTGAAGAAGCCAGGAAATCCATCCAAGGTTTCCAGGTAACATTATAGCCTTCAAGAGAGGAATGAGAGTCCACTGTCAGCTTTCCATTCTTTGCAAATGGAAAATTTCTTAAAATCATTCTGAGATGAAGGGCGGGAGGGGGAGGGGGAGTCAATTGTTCTTCTGTAGTTGAGCAATTACTGTTTTGGCCGCCAGAACCAGGAATCTAATTAGATCCCTAGTATGGTAATGTATTGCACCAGTAAAGGGGAAGGGTAAGTTTCAATATCTGTCTATAAATTACCCAAAGAGGAGGGGTCTTATCGACACAAAGTTCCTCATAAAGTGTTAAAGCTCTGTGAAGAGAGAGGGAAGACTTGTTTGATGTATAAAAAGTCTTCAACGGATGATATTCAGAATACATCTTAGGTGACCGCCGAGGGCTCTGGTACCAGACTCTCATACATCAGCAAAGAAGCACCACTCAACGCCGCACGAATGGGAGTGGCTTTAAAACCAACAAATAACAGGAAGGAAGGTGATGAGAGAGCCAGGATAAAATCAAAATGACCTAAAACAAGAGTCAATGGTCCATCACTTTTGAAGAGTAGAGAGGATGGTAGGTAAAGCTTATATATTCAATTCCAGGTGTTTGGCAACAAATGGGAGATTGTCCATGCAAGCTTGTGTCCAAACAGCAGTGCAAATCCATGGAATAGCTGTCAGCTGAGTTGGAGAAAGAAAAAGTTCTAATTTCACCCAAAGCTTATTACCCGCATGGTGGAACCAATCCAACACTGGCCATTGCGGCAGCTATAAAATAAGAACAACAGTCTGTGAGACCCAAACCTCCCTGTTGTTTCCTTATTATGAGAGTGGCTGTAGCCACTCTGGGAGAGCGAGATGCCCAGATATAAGAAGAAAACAGCCTAGATAATCGGAGGAAGAAGAGTTTAGGTATATATATAGGGATGATCTGAAAGAGATAGAGGAAGCATGGGAGAACATTCATTTTTTTTAAATATTGATCCTACCCAGCCACAAAAAATCCCATCTGTCCCATTTGGAGAGATCTCCTTTATTGCAATGAATTAAGGGTTCATATTTCGGTTTAAAGATGTCATGGGGGATGCTGGAATATGAATCCCCAGAAAATTGAAAGCTTGTTTTCACAAGAAAGAAAACCGGGAGCATAAGACCTGAACCGTAGAGTCATCTAACGTGTCATCTAACTCAATTTTATAATTAGAATAGGAACTGAACTCTCGGTGTATTGAAAATGAGCATTGGAAGGAATAGTCATGGCTGGAAGATATAGAAAGGAGATCGTCGGCGAAGGCTGAGCTTTTGAAATGAAAACCTACATGGTGAAAGCCCTGCACAGCCTCATTTTGGCATATTGCCACTAGGAGATGTTCCATAATAAAGATGTACAAAAGGGGGTACAAGGGAAACCCTGCCTGGTACCATTGCTTATAGTAAAGGGCTCTGATAAAGCTCCATCAATCCATATCTGAGCTTGGGGAGAGTGATGTAGTGCCTGAATTCTACTAAGCATAGTCTGTCCCACCCCAATCTGTTTTAGGGTAGCCCATAGGAAACCCCCCAAACGGCATTTAAGGATTTTAGCATATATTTTAGCATTGACATTGATAGTAACATAGTTTATAAGGCTGAAAAAAAAAACGTTCGATCCATCCAGTTCAGCATGCTATCCTTCAAATTGATGCAGAGTAAGGTAAAAAAAAAACTGAGGTAGAAACCAATTTTCCCCACTTTAGGGCAAAAAAATTCCTTCCCGACTCCAATCGGGCAATCAGAATAACTCCCTGGATCAACGACCCATCTCTAGTAACTATAACCTGTAATATTATTACACTCCAGAAATACATCCAGGCCCCTCTTGAACTCTTTTAGTGAACTTACCATCACCACCTCCTCAGGCAGAGAGTTCCATAGTCTTACCATAAAGAATCCTTTTCTATGTTTGTGTACAAACTTTCTTCCCTCCAGACACAGAGGATGTCGCCTCCTCACAGTCACAGTCCTAGGGATAAATAGATGATGGGAGAGATCTCTGTACTGACCCCTGATATATTTATACATAGTTATTAGATCTCCCCTCAGTCGTCTTTTTTCTAAAGTGAATAACCCTAATGTTGATAATCTTTCAGGGTACTGTAGTCCACCCATTCCAGTTATTACTTTAGTTGCCCTCCTCTGAAACCTCTCCAGCTCTGCTATGTCTGCCTTGTTCACAGGAGCCCAGAACTGTACACAATACTCCATGTGTGGTCTGACTAGTGGCAGGACTACATTCTCATCACGGCATCTATGCCCCTTTTCATGCAACCCATTATCTTATTAGCCTTGGCAGCAGCTGCCTAACACTGGTTTCTACAGCTTAGTTTGCTGTTCACTAAATTCCTAGGTCCTTTCCCATGTCAATGTTACCCAGTATTTTACCATTTAGTGCGTACGGGTGACTTGCATTATTCCTTCCCATGTGCAAAACCTTACATTTGTGTGTTAAACCTCATCTGCCACTTCTCTGTCCAAGCCTCCAATCTATCCAGATCCATCTGTAGCAGTGTACTGTCCTCTTCTGTGCTAATTACTTTACACAGTTTAGTGTCATCCGCAAAAATTTATATTTTACTGTACAGCCCATGTACAAGATCATTAATAAATATTTAGAAGAGTACAGAGCCCAATACTGACCCCTGTGGTACCCCACTAGTGACAGTGACTATACAGTGCCTTGCGAAAGTATTCGGCCCCCTGGAACTTTTCAACCTTTTGCCACATTTCAGGCTTCAAACAAAAAGATATAACATTTTACATTTTTGGTGAAGAAACAACAATTGTGAAGTGGAACGAAATTTATTGGATCATTGAAACTTTTTTTGTAATAATAAAACTGAAAAGTTGGGCATGCAAAATTATTTGGCCCATTTACTTTCAGTTCAGAAAACTCACTCCACAAGTTCATTGAGGATCTCTGAATGATCCAATGTTGTCCTAAATAACTGATGAAGATAAATAGAATCCACCTGTGTGTAATCAAGTCTCCGTATAAAGGCACCTGCTCAGTGATAGTCTCAGGGTTCTGTTTAAAGCACAGATAGCATCATGAAGACCAAGGAACACACCAGGCAGGTCCGTGATACTGTTGTGGAGAAGTTTAAAGCCGGATTTGGATACCAAAAGATTTCCCAAGCTTTAAATATCCCAAGGAGCACTGTGCAAGCGATCATATTGAAATGGAAGGAGTATCAGACCACTGCAAATCTGCCAAGACCCGGCCGTCCCTCTAAACTTTCATCTCAAACAAGGAGAAGACTGATCAGAGATGCAGCCAAGAGGCCCATGATCACTCTGAATTAAAAGCAGATATCTACAGCTGAGGAGGGAGAGTCTGTCCATAGGACAACAATCAGTCAAACACTTCACAAATCTGGCCTTTATGGAAGAGTGGCAAGAAGAAATCCATTTCTCAAAGATATCCATAAAAACTGTAGATGAGTGAATTTTTGAAAAATTCAATTCGGTTGGTTCGCCGAATTTTCTGAAAAGATTTGATTTGATCCGAATTAATTTGTGGTGAATCGTGTTAAAAAATGGCTATTTCCTGGCTGCAGGGAGCCTGGATAGTGGTGTAGAACACTGTACCTTGCAGTAACACGCATAGGGAGTCTGCTGTGGTAGCGAAACAATACTGTGGGTCAGTATGACACTCAGATGACAGGCTTTGCTCTTAGAATCACTGCACACTTAACGTATTTGCGCAGTTATGGGGTCAAAACTGACCAAATAACTCAAGTGTGAACTCAGCCTTATAGGTCAATGTTAGTGCCAGGTATAATGAACCATGCAGAGACCGAAGATCTTACTATAGCGTCAAAGAGCACACTCCTATTACACCAATTCATTTCAGTCCACATAGATTTCTACAGAACCTGCTCTATTAAACGCTTATACAAGTAGAGCCCCCTGACAGAGTGCAGTGGGTTTCAGCAGTAAGTTTATGTTGACATCACTGATTATTTTGCCCATCCTCTGATCCGTCAGAACAATAACCCCCAAAAAACGGATCCTGTATGTAGAGCATCCGCCAGCATCGGTCAGCATTTGTTCAGTAATCCATCAGTATTGCTAAAACCAAAAAATACAGGAGTGGATCCAAAACAGAGATCACACGTGAATGGAATATTTACATGTCTTCTGTGTTTTGTACCCACTCCTGCTTTTGGCTACCAAATCATAAGCCAATTTTGATGCAAAATAGGGACTATGTCATGCAGGCCTTACAGCTGCTACATAGAGAGGATCCGTTGTGCGTCTCATTTTTCCTTCCTTCTGACAGATCAGAAGAAGGGTCAAATAAATTATGATGTCAGCCAGGCCGAAAGGCAAAATAGTGGACTAGTCATGAAGGGTGGGAACAGCAGGAGAAGTACACAGAGTGGCCCAATGAAATAGTGGTGAGGTGGAAGCAGCATGATGGGACCCCAGAGTGGCAAGGTGGCAGAGTGTGGAGGTGGCAGCAGCAGCATCAGAAGACCACAGAGTGGCAAGGTGACATAATGTGGAGGTGGCAGAGTGGCGCAATGATAGTGTGGAGGTGACAGCAGCAGCATCAGGAGGTCACAGAGTGGCACGATGACAGAATGTAGAGGTAGCAGTAGCAGCATCAGGAGACCACAGAGTGGCAATGTGACATAATGTGCAGGTGGCAGCAGCAGCAGGAGACTACAGAGTGGCAAGGTGACATAATGTGGAGGTGGCAGCAGCAGCAGCATCAGGAGACCACATAGTGGCAAAGTGACATAATGTGGAGGTGGCAGCAGTAGCATTAGGAGACCACAGAGTGGCAAGGTGACAGAGTGGGGATGTGGGTGGCAGTAACAGTACCCACTGATGATAGTGGGTGTAAGAAGGAGCACTTGGCATCAGATGTGTGGCATCAGGCGGGTCGTAACATCAGAATAGTAGCTGAGGCAGGTAGCTAGAAAAAAACGGTCTCTTTTGTCAAGGTTTGAGTGAGGCTGCATTGATTATCTAATCTGATGCATCAGGCATTGGTGGGTGGAAATCCTGCTGATCCACACCTGATTCATCTTTGACAAATGTCAGTCTCTCCACATTTTGGGTGGACAAGTGAGTTCTCCTTGGGATAACTATCTCCCCCGCCAGAAGCCATAGTGCCCCCTATAATGTGCCTGTAAAAAATGCCCCTTTAGAGCCACCAGATTCCCCCATAGTGCCCCCAAATGATGCCCCTATAGTGCTCCACTCCCTCATACTGCCCCCAAATAATGCCACCAGATGCCCCATAGTGCCACTCTCCCCTATAGTGTCTCCCATGTGCTTATAAAAAATGCCCCCTTATTGCCACCAGATGCCATAGTGCCCCCATAATGTGCCAACAAAAAAGGCCTCTTTAGAGCCCTCATAGTGCTCCCCTCCCTCATAGTGCCCCTATAGTGCCAACCAGATGCCCCATAGTCCAGCTCTCCCCTATATTGCCCCCCCATAATGTGCCCAAAAAAGGCCCCCAGATGCCCCCACAGTGCTCCTCTCCCCATGGTGCCCCCCCCCTTAATGTGCCAGTAAAAAATGCCCCAGTAAATGGGTCAGTGAGAAATTGCCAGCAGGTGCCCCCTATAATATGGCATCTATTAAAAAAAAAAAAAAAAAAAAAAACAGAAAAAAGAAACAAAAACCACTAATACTTACCTCCATCAGCAGCGATGAGTTGCAGGCCTCTTCTGGCTTGTGTCCCGCGCTGTGTGCTGCCCGGCTCAGGCGGCACGATGATAATGATGTCATCGCGCTGCCTGAGTTGGCCTCTGATAGGCCGCAGCCATTAGTGCCTGCAGCCTATCAGAAGAACAGGGAAGGGAGACGCCTCTCCCTCCCCTGCTGCAGCACAGGCATCTGTATCGCTGTCCTGAGGACGGCGATAGAGATGAATAGAAAGATGAGCACTTCCACAAATGAAATGCTCATCTCCTACTGCCCCCACACGCCAACTGCACTTAGATCCAGGGCCGCACCGCCTGTGGTGATCGGCGGTGCGGCCCTGAGGAATTTAAAAAAAAAGTGAATGGTTCTAGGGGGGGTCCAGACCCGTTGGACCCCCCTGTGGCTGTGCCCCCCTCCAGATGGCACCCTAGGCGGTCGCCTCCCCCACCTACCCCTAGTCCCGGCCCTGCTTGGCGGTGTACAAGCGGCTAAAGTGCATGCAAAATTTCATGGCCATTTTTAGGATGTCTTGCAGATGGGTAGAAGACTTCAGGAACCACTTGACAACCAGATTGAACACGTGCGTCATGCAGGGCGCATGGCAGAGCCCTCCTTGATGCAGCGCCGACACCATGTTCTTCTGGTTGCCGGTCACTATGGTTCTGATTTTGAGTTGTCGCTGAGAAAGCCAGGATTCGATTTCTTGATGAACGACGCAGAGCAGTTCCTCCCCTGAGTGACGCCTTTCACTCAGGAAAACTAGGTGCAGAACAGCGTGACACCGCGGTGCCCTGCACATATGGTATGCTGATGGGGCACGGTGAATTGTCCCTGCAGTGGAGGCTGAGGACACGGTGGAGGATGAGGAGGCAGAGGCGGACATTGTCAAAGGACCAACGGCGTGACAACATGGAGGCAGAAGCGGCATCGCCTGGCCAAGTTGCTGGTTTGGCTGTGAAGGAAACACATTTACCCAGTGGGCCATAAAGGACATACATTGTCCCTGACCATAGTTACAGCTCCACATGTCGGCGTTGCCATGGACTTTGGCAGACACTGACAGGCTCAAGGACTGGCCCACCTTCTGTTCTACATATTTGTGCAGGGCTGGTACTGCCTGTTTCACAAAGAAATGATGGCTTGGAACTCTCCACCTCAGCTCGGCACAAGCCATCAGTTCTCTGAAAGGTGCAGAGTCCACCACTTGGAAAGGGAGGGACTGAAGCACCAGCAACTTGACCAGGAGCACGTTCAGCTTCTGCATCATTGGATGAGGGTACACATACTGTTGTCCCTCGGCCATCACTTCGGTGATGGATTGCTGACGAAATTACTGACTAGAAGGAGGAGGAGCAGGGGCATTAGGACTAGCAGATGATGGGAAGGACAGACAGCTTCCTTCGGCTGAGGTGGTGGAGACAAATTAAAACAGCCAAACTAGAGACCGAGAGATTAATCGCCAAAGAGAGTAAAACTAACCCTAAAATGTTCTTTAATTATATAAATGGTAAAAAGTATAAACCTGAAGGTGTCGGCCCCTTACAGAGTAATGAGGGGGGAATTGTAGAGAGCGATGAGGAGAAAGCAAAGCTACTAAATATCTTTTTCTCCACTGTATTCACTGAGGAAAATAAACTGTCAGATGAAATGCAGAATATAAAAGTAAATTCCCCTTTAAAAGTGCCCTGTCTGACTCAGGAAGAAGTACAGTGACGTCTTAAAAAGATTAAAATAGACAAATCGCCAGGACCGGATGGCATACACCCCTGTATCCTAAGAGAATTAAGTAATGTCATAGCAAGGCCCTTATTTCTGATATTTAAGGACTCTATACTGACAGGGAGTGTTCCACAGGATTGGTGCATAGCAAATGTGGTGCCAATATTCAAAAAGGATCCAAAAACAGAGCCTGGAAACTATAGGCTGGTAAGTTTAACATCTGTCGTGGGTAAACTGAAGGTTTTCTAAGAGATTCTATCTTGGAGTACCTCAATGAAAATAAGCAAATAACTCCATATCAGCATGGCTTCATGAGGGATCGGTCATGTCAAACCAATTTAATCAGTTTCTATGAGGAGGTAAGTTCTAGACTGGACCGCGGCGAATCAATGGATGTCGTATATCTGGACTTCTCCAAAGCATTTGACACTGTACCACATAAAAGGTTAGTATATAAAATGAGAATGCTTGGCCTGGGAGAAAATGTCTGTATGTGGGTAAGTAACTGGCTCAGTGATAGAAAACAGAGGGTGGTTATTAATGGTACATACTCAGATTGGGTCACTGTCACTAGTGGGGTACCACAGAGGTCAGTATTGGGCCCTATTCTCTTCAATATATTTATTAATGATCTTGTAGAAGGCTTGCACAGTAAAATATCAATTTTTGCAGATGACACTAAACTGTGTAAAGTAATTAACACAGAAGAGGACAGTACACTGCTACAGATGGATCTGGATAGACTGGGCAGAGAAGTGGCAGATGAGGTTTAACACTGACAAATGTAAGGTTATGCATATGGGAAGGAATAATGCAAGTCACCAGTACATACTGAATGGTAAAATATTGGGTAACTGACATGGAAAAGGACCTAGGAATTTTAGTGAACAGCAAACTAAGCTGTAGAAACCAGTGTCAGACAGCTGCTGCCAAGGCCAATAAGATAATGGGTTGCATCAAAAGAGGCATAAATGCCCGTGATGAGAACATAGTCCTGCCACTTTACAAATCACTAGTCAGACCACACATGGAGTACTGTGTACAGTTCTGGGCTCCTGTGAACAAGGCAGACATAGCAGAGCTGGAGAGGGTTCAGAGGAGGGCAACTAAGGTAATAACTGGAATGGGTGGACTACAGTACCCAGAAAGATTATCAAAATTAGGCTTATTCACTTTAGAAAAAAGACGACTGAGGGGAGATCTAATAACTATGTATAAATATATCAGAGGTCAGTACAGAGATCTGTCCCATGATCTATTTATCCCCAGGACTGTGACTGTGATGAGGGGACATCCTCTGCGTCTGGAGGAAAGAAGGTTTGTACACAAACATAGAAGAGGATTCTTTACGGTAAGAGCAGTGAGACTATGGAACTCTCTGCCTGAGGAGGTGGTGATGGTAAGTTCACTAAAAGAGTTCAAGAGGGGCCTGGATGTATTTCTGGAGTGTAATAGTATTACAGGTTATAGTTACTAGAGAAGGGTCGTTGATCCAGGGAGTAATTCTGATTGCCTGATTGGAGTCGGGAAGGATTTTTTTGCCTTCCTCTGGATCAACTTGTAGTAAAACAGGCCGAACTGGATGGACAGATGTCTTTTTTCGGCCTTATAAACTATGTTACTATGTAAATTGGGTGCGTGCCACTGGGTGATGCAACGGCTGCTGCGGCAGGCTGGACCACCACATTGGAGCCACGGTTCTCCTAGGCCATTTTATGGTGACGCTACATATGTTGATGCAGGGCCGTGGTTCCAACATTGGCACCCTGGCCACGCTTCACCTTTTGCCCACATATTCACCTCACCCAGTGCCTTAACTAAAAACTTCCACACCGTCGAGTAGGTGATTTTACCCCCAACACTCCGCACCGGCTGACTGCTACCGCCACTGCCTCCGTGAACCCCTGCACCACTACTTTGACCTGGGGGCCTGTCACTTCTCTGTCTGACATACTGTTAGATCAAATAAATAAAAAGGAAATTAAAACACCCCAAAAAGGGCTGTAATTTTCTCACTTCACCACACGACTAAAAAACCCTTTTTCCCCCCACTAATACACGAAAAAAAAGGCTTTAGTAGATATAACTGCAGCGCTATACGCCAAATAAAACTTTTTTTGCCAATAATACATGCCAAAAAGGGCTGAAATTCTCACTACACCACACAGCGGCTAATAAGCCCTCTCTTTTTTTTCCACACTAACACACGCCAGAAAAAAGGCTTTAATACATATAACTGCACCGCACAAGGGCTTTTGAACCCCAGTCAGTGCAGCAAGGTGTAATAGGACTGTTCCTATTACCCAGGCTGTAAACACCCCTATTGAACCCTGTTCTGCTTTAATACTTTCCTCCCTATCCTTTCCCTACACTTCTAATGCTCTTTCCCTGAACTTCTATTGAGCAAAATATAAGTTTGAAAGTCTTTCCTAGCACTGTCCCTAGCGCCTGCTAACGTCTCTCCATGCACTAAGTACACAGGAAAATGCCGGAATGCAAGATGGCTGAGGCTATTTATAGGGCTGTAACATCACAGGGCTGGCTGGCTGCTGATTGGCGCATGCATGGCATTGTCGGTGAATCCCTCGTTCCCAGAGTTTCTTGCTCCATGTCCTAACACGTGCAGCAGCCATTTTAGGAAAAAAATGTGATTCGTTACCACAAAGCGTCAGTAAATTCGGATTCGGTGCAAATCAAATATTTCCTGAAATTCAGATTGAATTCCACTTTGTCAGCTTTGATTTGCTCATCTCTAACAGTGTCCCAATCTGAGTGTGTACCATTAATAACCACCCTCTGTTTTCTATCACTGAGCCAGTTACTTACCCACATACAGACATTTTCCCCCAGTCCAAGCATTCTCATTTTATAACCTTTTATGTGGTACAATGTCAAATGCTTTGGAGAAGTCCAGATATACGACATCCATTGTTTCACCACGGTCAAGTCTCATGACCGATCCCTCATGAAGCCATGCTGATATGGCGTTATTTGCTTATTTTCATTGAGGTACTCCAAGATAGCATCCCTTAGGAAACCTTCAAACAGTTTACCTATGACAGATGTTAAACCTACCAGCCTATAGTTTCCGGGCTCTGTTTTTGGACCCTTTTTGAATATTGGCACCATATTTGCTATGCGCCAATCCTGTGGAACACTCCCTGTCAATATAGAGTCCTTAAATATCAGAAATAAGTGTCTGGCTATGACATTACTTAATTCTCTTAGGATACGGGGGATATAGATAAAAGATATAGGTCTATAACTGGAACATAAATGGTGGTCTTTCCCCTCTTTGGGGATTACTACCATATGTGCATACAAAAAAGAAGGCGGGAGATTCTGAGTTGTTGAAACACTATAAAATTTATCTAGCATAATGGGGGACTGCTCTGGCTGCAACATTTTATAAAACTTGGCCATCAGGACCTGGGCTCTTACTTCCCGCAAGAGAGGAGATCACAGCTTCCAGTTCTATCAAAGTAATCAGAGCCTCTGAGGTAATTTGTTCTTCTGACAGAACAGGCAAAGCTGTACGCAAAAGGTATTGTTGTAGCGAACTAGTGGTATTAACTTGGTCAGACGAATGGGTAAGTGGAGGTAGGTTATAGAGGGAAGTGTAGTGTGCATGGAAAGAGGAGGCTATGTCCTCTATATGGTATGCAAGGGTACCGGATGACCGTCACATAGCAGGTATAAACATAGAAGCCCACTTATCAAGTACAGCACGTGCCAGCAAACAGCTTGACTTATTTCCCCATTATAAAAAGCTCTGGTGCAGATTTTATATCTCTTGGTTTTGTGATCAAGTAAAGATTTAATATCATGTCGAACCACACACTTCAATGTTTCCCACCTCAATGGAGGGGAAGACGAGTCTACAAGGGGTCTGAGCTATGGTTTACAAGGAAGTTGGAGATCATTTGCCTTAGGTCTGCCAAACATGGTGAGTCTAAGAGGAGGGATTCATTGAGACGCCACAAAAAAAGCCCTTTTAGGGGCAAGAGGGACCAGAATGGAACAGAATACAGGAGCATGGTCAGAGTATAGGATGGATCCAATAGAAGATGCGTGGGCATGTGGGAGTAGGTTGTGCTACAGGAAAATGTAGTCAATACGTCTGTAGCTTGTTGTGAGGTTGTGAAAAAAAAAGTATAATCTCTTTAATCAGGGTGCTGTAAGCACCAGATGTCTAGAAGCTGTAAGTTATGGAACTGTTTACGTGTTGTATTAAGGCTACTTTCACACTAGTGGCAGCCCGGATCCGGCAGGTGAAGGGTGCTGCCGGATCCGGGCTACCGCAGGGACATGAGTGGAGCCGGAACCACGCTCCGGCCCCACACATGTCACACAGTACATACATACACACAGACACACACATATACACAGACAAATACACATACATACTTACATGCTCCCGGCAGGTCTCCAGAGCGCAGGAGGAGCAGGACGGCGCGCACAGATGACGATTCCCCACAGCGCCCTCTGCTGGGCGCCTGGTGGAATCGTCATCTGTGTGCGCCGTCCTGTTCCTCCTGCGCTCTGGAGACCTGCCGGGGAGCATGTAAGTATGTATGTGTATTTGTATGTGTATATGTCTGTGTATGTTTATGTTTATCTATATGTCTTTATGTGTGTATTGTGTGCAGGTGACGGATCCGTCATTAACTCCATTGAAAGTCAATGGAGGACGGATCCGTTCACCATTGTGTCACATCAAACGGATCCGTCCCCATTGACCTTCATTGGAGGTCATGACGGATCCGTCTTGGTGCGGATGCCTGGACCGGAGAGCAAACCGCAGCATGCTGCGGTTTGTTCTCCGGTCTGAAGACGGAACGGAATGCTTTCAGGAGCATTACGTTGTCTTCAGTTCAGTTTTGTCCCCATTGACAATGAATGGGGACAAAACTGAAGCGTTTTATTCTGGTATTGAGACCCTATGACGGAACTCAATACCGGAATTATAAAAAGCTAGTGTGAAAGTAGCCTAAGGCTACTTTCACACTAGCGTTTTTAAATTCCGGTATTGAGTTCCGTCAAAGGGGCTCAATACCGGAAAAAAACGCTTCAGTTTTGTCCCCATTCATTGTCAATGGGGACAAAACTGAACTGAAGACAACGGAATGCTCCTGAAAGCATTCCGTTCCGTCTTCAGACCGGAGAACAAACCGCAGCATGCTGCGGTTTGCTCTCCGGTCCAGGCATCCGCACCAAGACGGATCCGGAATGACCCCCAATGGAAGTCAATGGGGACGGATCCGTTTGGTGTGGACACACCAGTAATCCGGATCTGTCCTCCATTGATTTCCAATGGGGGGTCATTCCGGATCCGGCATACATACACACAGACTACATACAAACAAACATACAGACATACATACAAACATACAGACATACATACATACTCACATACTCCCGGGACGCCGGCAGCAGGTCTTCACGCGCCTCCTGCACGCTGCGATGACGTTTCCCCACTGCGCCCAGCAGAGGGCGCTGTGGGGAATCGTCATCACTGCGCGCAGGAGGCGCATGAAGACGTTCTGCCGGCGTCCCGGGAGTATGTGAGTATGTATGTATGTCTGTATGTTTGTATGTATGTCTGTATGTTTGTTTGTATGTAGTCTGTGTGTTGTTTTAATGTGTGTCATGTGTGGGGCCGGAGCGCTGCTCCGGCTCCACACATGTATAGCGTTAGCACGGATCCGTCGGCACCCTTTAGGTGCCGGATCCGTGCTAACGCTAGTGTGAAAGTAGCCTAAGACAGTTGAAGGCTACAGAAGCATGGCCTGTGGAGGAGTCTGGAGAGGTTTGCATAGATAGATTAAGATCACCACAAAGAATCAAAGAGCCCCTCGCAAACTGATTGAGCTTATCCAATATTCTGATAAGGAAGGTTGTCGGGTCGGGATTGGGAGTGTACACCCAGACTATAAAATTGATGGTGGATCTCACAATTGATAAAAAGAAAACGGATGTCAGGGTCGGTGCAGGTGTCTAGTATAGTGGGCTTAATGGATATCAGTCTCAATATGAGTATTAGGAGGCCTGTCCAGTAGAGAGTTGAAAATATGCAGAAGAGTTGGCATTAAATCCACTGGACGTACAGATTCCAGGAGGCTTCGTACTCAAATATTATTCCTCCAATTTCTATTTTCAAGATAGTCCAATTGGTCAGCAAGAAACAGATGGTGCTGTTTAGAGACTAAAGCCGAGCTTTGGCGCTCTTGAAGAGTGAGGAAGACCGTGGACTTGAACGACTCTATGGTCGCAACTTTCTCTTGGAGAGCAGAAATATCAGATTGTATAGATTGCAAGTCAAGAGTCCATGCTTGTCTAAGGTCTGCAGCAAGGGCAGACATGTCATGCTTAGTAGGTAGTAGGGCTGATAAGGCTTTCAGTTCCTAGATTACCATCCAGCAGCTTCACTGCTTCTTCTGGAGTTGGGAGAACCGATCTGAGAGTGGCTCCCGCCATAGGGTTCGGGGTGGGCAGCCCAGCAAATTGAGCATGAGGAGGCTTTCAGTGCTCCCTCCCATTAGTTTGCATGGGGGGTCCAAGATCCGATTTAGAGAAGAGGTAAAGGCCAACCCTGGGGAGGTAATAATCTTGTCCACAGGTTGAGCAAGAATGGTCCTTTTAGGTGGCGGAGCTGGGTCAGTTATATCTGAAGCAGGCAGTGCCTCAGAGGTGGGAGCAGGCGAGGAGGCACCCAAACTACTTTCCTCCATAGCATCCCAGGGCATTGCAGGAGTCGCTAGTGAACCAGGGCTGGAGGCAGTAGGTGTAGGCCCCAGACATATGATTGCAACCAAGGATTGTGGCTGATCGTCTTCAGATCCAGTTGACGAAGGGCCAGGGCTTTCCTGTAGCTCCTTCAGTGGGTCGGGTGGAGTGACCGACACAGGCAGCAGGTTCGTCTCAAGCGGTATAGGAACCGAAGCAGGGATGCAAGATGGCGATGTCTCACCTCGTGGCATCAGGTCAGAGCGTGCTGGGGGCTTGAGAGCCGGTTAAAAAAAATGCCGCAATCGGCTGAGAAGATGGCTGGGAGGTGGGTCGGCTCTTTGGGGCTCTCTTTTGTCAGGATTTGCCCATATTTTCAGCAGTTCTTCCCACTAGTATTCCCACTAAGAGCACCTCAGTCAGAGCTCCCTCTAAGTGTGTCCGACAGCCAGAGTGTTAAGTCACACCCCCACCTATGGCATTTTTTACAACTGCAGCGTGATCTGGCTATGGAGTTTTTTTTAGCTCACTTTATGACATTTTTGTGACATTCATTGTTTTGTTTTTTTCCCTGCTTGAAAAAGAAACATGTCAATGTGTTTCATTTTTATGGCATTTTTACAATGTTTTTTGATTTAGAGATCTACAAAGGAGTGTAGGGGCATAGTTTCCTGTTTTAAAAAGTATGGCTTGCAAATAACACCATAATAAATGCATTAAAAAAACAGCAAACAAAAATCATCTGTGAAGTAGGCATTAGGAAGGAAGACTCACTAGTCAGCTAAATGTGATCACTACTTCCTGGGTTCACTGATGCACATAGAAAACAGAGCAAAAAAAGATCAAAATGGGGCCCCTATTTTGGTGCAGAGCTTTGCCACCTACAATAGAATGGTCTGTGGTTTGCTCCCCACCACCTTTTGCATGAACAAATTTATTGCTAACAACACGGTTGCTCTAAGCATTCAGAATCCTGCTCAGGTTCTTGACACTCACTAAAAAAGGAGATGGGACTATGCTAGGGCCCTATAGCAGCCCCATGGTCTCCCTCTATGGTATGTATGTACATCCATGCCTGGGTGAATATTGTATATGTGAGCAATTGCATAAAGATGAGGATAGATATTATTGTAATTGCTCTGCACCTATATTCTTATGTACCAAACACCACGTTTATAAAGACCTCTTATGAAGGGGACATGTCTTTCAGCAAGTACAAGTTGTTCGGTAGCCTGAGCTATATTTCCCAATAGCCCTTGACACATGATAATTAAAGGGGTTGTCCGAGTTATTTTTTTGTTCTTTATATGTTTCTAACTTGTCAGGTGTAACAACTTTCCCATATACTTTGTGTTTCTAAAGCTGCTGGTTTCTCAGAGTTGACTGAGGGTCACATGACCTGTGATGTCACCTTATCTCTCTGCTCTGTGATGTTTCGTGTACAAGCCTCAGAGTTCAGATAACAGTCTGTACACGAGACGTCACTGGCTACGCACCCTTTCTTTGCCGGGCTCCTGCTATCTGCTCTCCCTGGATTCCTTCAGATAAAACATTAACCCCTTCAGCCAGAACACACTGAGGGCTCAAGGCTTTTACAACAAATAGTAGCTGCAGCAGTGAGAGGAGACAAATGCTGGGCAAGGAGCTATAGAAGAATTGTATTGTACAAGAACAGGTAGAGAGAATTTCCTGTGTGTATCAGCAGTGTCATTGTACAGCTGGGACTTGTAGTCCTACACAAACAACATGCTGCTGAGTATCCCAGCAGGCAGACATGTACTCACAGCACTTATATTCACTGCCTTTGCAGAGAAGGGGGGAGGGGCAGAGATTGTTATTACTGCATGTAAACAAAGGCCAGAAGAGAACCAGGGAAATGAGGAAATATAGATTTTTTTTTTTTGCCTAAAACTTGCTGAACTTAGTTATATATTGCTACCCATCAGATTTACAGTGCTATATTTTTTTTCCATAACTTGGACAACCCCTTTAAAGTGTGAACTGACATAAAGAAAACCCCAGAGATCATGTTATCAGAGCTTTTTTTAAGCCATCAGTGGGGAATACCAACTTTTCCCCCTTCTATGGACAACTGACATGGTTTCATAGATGAACCCTCAAGCCCAGGGTCGTAGCTAAAGGCTCATGGGCCCTGGTACAAGAGTTCAGCTTGGGGCCCCCTTCCCTTAGTGCTCTGTGTGTCTTCTTATGTGGCACAAGGGTCTTTGGGCCCCCTCAGGCTCCTGTGCCCAGTAGCGACTGCTACCTCTGCACCCCCTATAGCTACGCCCCTGCTCAAGCCTGCTCTGTGAAAATGCCATAAACATAGAAAACATGCCCGATCAGCTGACAAACGAGCAAACAGCTGATCAATAAAAGTGCATGTAAACAGGTGATATGCTGCTGATAATAGGCAATGGGGATGAACAATCATTTCAAAGAACAGTCGTCCCCAGGCAGGACAATGATTGCTGTCAGTGTTGAGTGAATCGATCCAAATTTCAGGAAAAATTTGATTCGCTGTGAAGCTGAATTTCCTTCTGCTTCGTGGTAGTGAATCGATTTAACCTGAATAAAAACTAAAAAAAAAAACATGGAAGAAAAATTATTATAGTATAGTATGTAGGACCTACACGTTTATTAAAAAGCACCAAAAAAATAACAAAAAATAGTATAAATCCCAATAAAAAAAATCTTAACAGAATCAAATACACATGATCATAAAAACATAAATATGCACACATAAATATCGCAATGTATCCACTCTTAATTCAACAACAATCCCGATAAAGTATATCTAGTAATGGTTCAATCTTACAGTTTGTAATCACTGGAGCTGGGTGATCCAGAGGGTAGAGAAACCCCCGTTATCCACCAACTTAGTGTGAGCCCCTTGATATATAAAAAAACAAAACATACTTTACCTGCTCCATTTGCTCACGACGCGCTGGCCCCACCATCTTGCTTGAAGATCTTGCCAAAATCCTGTGTGTGCTGACATATGACATCACCACGCCAGGCGTCGTGATGACATCCCAGGCAGTGCAAGATTTTGTGCCAGCTCTTCAAGCAAGATGGCGGTGGCTGGCCCGTTGTGAGCAACTAGAGAAGGAAATCAGATTTCGTGATCGTGTATGATAACAAGCTCCATTCAGCAATAACAGAGTGCTGATGCATTACCTGCATATAGCAATCATTGTACAGGGCGGGGAATATCTGCCTGTGTGAAAGGACCCTTGTAGAAGGAAGTGCTGGTATGTATGTGTGTATATGTATATGCATGCATGCCCCCTTTATGAGGCATGCAGATACATGTATATCTATATATGGGCCTTCTATATATGTATCTGTGGGTCTCCAGATATGCCCCAATATGTGGTGCCCTCTGATGCCCCATATATATATATATATATATATATATATTATTGTGCCCCCAGTTGCTCCTAATGTATATAGATACATGTATATATGCCCCAGTTTTATATGCATTTATCTATATACATATAAACTGACCCTCCACCCTGCATCCCCCTGGAGGCACATACCAGCGCACTTGCAGGAGGGGGATGCCACCCTGATGAAAGTCTCAGACACATCAAAGGACAGAGGATTGATAAAATCATCTAACCATTGTCAAACACTTCTGATATCAGCTGTTCACAGCAAGGGTTGCTATGAACAAGGTTGTTGGTCTTGCATTGTGAAGGTTTATTACACCTGATTGATATCTAGTGTTCTTTTGTGCAGATCCCAAACAGGTAGTTGGTGACATGCTAAACCTATTTTTATAGTATGGACTGTCCACACCTTCCCCTCTACCTATGATAAATAGTCCAGCATTTGGGGGACTAGGAGAGCTTTTGACCACCACAAGCAAGAGGAGCTTTGACCACCACAAGCAGGAGAGCTTTCATGACCACAAGGAGGGGACTCATCACCACAGAGGAAGGAAGCCAAGCAGCCCCTCCAGAAACAGAGACTGGCTAAGTACCCCTGGAACTCCCTGTTAACCCTAATTATCCCCAAACTCCTGACCCCTGCAGTGCCTTATCACTGCAGATAACCCCTTGCATTCCCCTATAACCCCTGTATTGTAAGTAACCACTTTTTGGGACAGCTAGTAGTAGGCTTGGGAGGGTACTGCTGTAATTATATGTATTTCTGTGTGTGTATGTATGTTTAGTTAGTATTGTGGGTGGAATTAAGTGGGATTGTGCAGTGTAGTTGAGTTTTTATACTGAGGTTGTGTTATTGTATTGTTGTGTGGCTATATGTACATATATTTATATATGCCAATATAAATATATATAGATATAGTCTAAATAATTAGACTGTAGACTTTTAGTATTTTGTAATAAATCCTTTTTATTATTTAAAGTACCGTTTACATTGTCTTTTTGTGTAGCCGCCATAGTATAGTTCAGTACACATAGTGCAGGGAACGGACTTCAGTAAAGGAAATAAATAGGCGGAGCTAGCGAGAGTCGGTTACGCCTATTTATGAATATTGATTATTAATATCACACAAAATATTGGTAATTAATAAGTCCTTTAACATTTGGCAAGCCAGCCCGAACTGGTTGTGGACTGTTGTTCTGTGAATACGCGCCGCAATTGTGTTATCATGTCAAATAAGACAGGCGGATAGGGAGCGGACAAATAGCGGAGGGACACGGTGCAGTGTTGTGCTATATTGTGCTCCTCGACCTTGAAGTTGGACGGATAACACAGGTGTGGGTGGCAGTTTGCACAGGAAACGTCCACAAACAGCGAACCTGAGAATCTTTTGATGTGTAATATTTTTGTGATTCCCTTGCACGGTTAATCAGCGAGCGGCATGCCAAGTTCGGGTGGATCCAAGGAGTCAGGGAAAAGGCGTTACAGAGAAGCTTCTTCCAAGCAGCGCAGATTCGGAGTCCGGCTGGTCGGGAAAAAGGCGTTCCGGAGAAGAGGACCTTTTTTCAAGCAGCACAGACATTCGAAGGAGCCTGGCTGGTCGGGAAAAAGCGTTGGACGCAGGACAGACGACTCCAAGATAGCCACCGAACGAGTAAGTATGACCGCTATACTGTTACACTTAGCTAATCATAGCACATTTAATCCCATACTCCACACCTCGTACAACTCTACAGAAAGGTTGTGGTCCGATTTGTTGGCACAGGCGTGTAGTTATGACAAGCTTTGTGTTAACAAATGGACAGTATTTAACAAGGCAACAAAACAGCTTCAAATGCTAGCCAAACTTGAACACACATTTGAGGTTAGCATTGGGAAGCCGGAGCATGTTGCGCTGGTCTCTCGGTCAGCGGAGACATTTCCTCCGACCAGTCATTGCCAGTGCTGTGCCAGTAATTTGCAGAAGGTTTCGGCATTGTGGGCACAGCTGGCAGTGAATGTGCAGTCTTCTGCTGATCGAGATATGCAGGTGGCTAAAATAGAGTCACAGTTGGTAGAGTTGCAGAGGCAAAAGGAGGAACTTGAGGCTCAGTTGACTCAGTCATATGCTGAGATCAAGGCCTTCAAGGAATGGGCTGCCTCTACTGACATGACTCTGGCCAAATTGAATGATGAGGTTGCCGCTAGGTCTCACTTGATGACCGGCATGCAACACGTCATCAATAATTTTGCAAAGTTGGTGCCGGCCCTTTCTTTTTCTACGAAAAAAAAACATCAAAAGAGGAATCGGAACAAGATCCCGCTACAAACACTACAAACGCAAGTATAGATGAAAAAGCTATATTGAATTTATTTAATACTTTGGAAAAACTGATGGAGGAAGAGATCCAACATCATCTGGATGCAACTTTCCTAAATATTTACCTCCAAGAAGGCATTGTCCCCTGAGGTCTAAGACTTCGTTTTGAGAACTCTTTCAAGGAGAATAAAGCCTTCTGTGATGAATGGGACACCTATCTTTTAGACTGTGCAAAGGGACTTATGACCCGGCTTATAAACAAACGGAAGTTACTTTTAACTACAATTGGTGAAAAAATATCTGTATCACATTTTGAACTCAATAGATACAGATCTCATACTGCATTTCCAAAGTTTGACTGAATGATCACCTCTAGAATTTTGTTTTTTGAGAAAGACACTCTACACAAAAAAAGCAGAAAATTAGACAGAGACAGAATAGATTTCACTACCAATAACATCAAGTTTTGGCTGAGACCTGATTTAGATAGCTATTCCGGGATCAATAATTTTAACAACACCGTGACCACAAATGGAGCATTACAGACAAGGCCATTAGCCAATCACAATACACACCACCGGAATAGTGACAGAAACATGGGAACACCAAAGACATACAATAGAAAACATACATATGTCAACAATAAGTACAACAGGAACCACTATGGACCACGTAAACATCAGAAACCTCAGCACTTTAAGCCTCCGCGTCATTGTGGCAATTCCATTACAAATGAGACAGATAACCCAATTCAGAGGAATTCTCACAATAAGAATACTACCACTGATCCAGATACACGTGATACTACCACCTATGACACTAACGCTTGTTCTAATAAAACCTTGGTCACTAGTTTACTAGGTTGTGATACAGTATCTCTTGTGGATAATTCTGTTTCAGAGTTCCACACTCCGGTAGTAAACATGTCCAACATGCACCTTCAGACCAAAACGTCAATAAACCCACAATGCACACCATATGCTAAGTCTCTAGCACATACATCCCTGTCTGAAGTATTTACTAAACAAATTATAGATGAGTGCGGCCCTTTGAATCTTCCCCCTACACAATTTTCCATCTACCCCACAACACAAGCTGATTTTAATTATTCTACCATCACCATTATATCTGACGTAGAAGCAGATTCCTTACTATCTTTACACACGCTAACACCACCAACGCAAGTAGGGAGTGATAACACTCCTCCTGGGCCCACAAAAAACAAAACCAAACAGCAAATAAACCCATCTATAGCCATACAGAACGAAACACTATTTGCCCCCCCAATGACTTTTCTTGCATTGGTCCGTCTACATCTGTCTCTTTCCTAACACTACCACCAGTTATTAATGCTACAGCCATCTACCCCATCCTGAAGAGCCCCAACACCACTACAATTACCGATTTTTTTTTTCATCCGGTGAGCCGAAAACCCATAAAAAGAAAAAATTCAGGAGAGGGTGTAGAGGAGGCAAAAAGCAAAACGAAAAATACAAAATCCCCCAACCTAGCGTCATATCAGACACAAGGCATTTTCAATTTATCCAATCACACCTTATCGAAAACTGAAAATGCTGTTCTGTCCAAGGGACTTTCCTTTTGCCCCACCAACAAGATTGATGAGTTCAGTCTTTTCCTGGATCTCAATAAATACATAAAAACTAACACTAAAAAGACATTTCCAGATCATGGAAAACAAACCGAACAAAATTGAATCTAGTTCCACTCCAGAAAACCAACAGGAGAACCCTGATCAAATTATCCCATCTGGCCTTAAACCTCCATCTGATTTCTATCCTCTCCACCATAGAGGCAGCTTTTTAGAAACGTTTTACTCTGTAGTTTCAGAGGAGTTCAGAGATATCAACAATGGTGCTCCCATCAAACACAACCTAAAATCCACTGAAAAAAGGGCCCTAAAAAACTTAAAATCCAACCCCAACATCACCATTAGGAGTGCCGACAAGGGTGGGGGCATAGTCATCCAGAACAAGGATGACTATCTTAAAGAAGCATTTAATATTTTATCGGACTAAAAATACTATCTTCCTCTGGATGAGGACACCTCTGTACAAGATAGGAAGGATTTTGAGACTCATCAAAACAGCTGGCGATTTTCTTACAAAAAAGGAAAAAGAGTATATACTGGTAAAAGACACCACTCTAGCTACATTTTACCACCTCCCGAAGGTTCACAAAAGCCTTGAGAACCCCCCCTGGACGTCCAATCATTTCAGGGGTCACATCCCTCACTAGAAACTTTTCACACTACATCGACCTATATCTACAAAAACATGTAATTAATCTTAAATCCTTCCTAAAAGACTCTACATCACTGATTCTACAACTACAAGATATAAAATGGGAACCTAACTACCAATGGTTAACACTTGACGTCTCAGCATTATACTCTAACATTAGGCATGACCTGGGGATCCAATGTACATCTGATTTTCTGACCAATGACTATCAAATGCCAAAAAATCATCAGTGGCATAGAGTTTATTCTAACACACAATGCATTCATCTTTCAGAAACAGATTTATAAACAAATCCGGGGGACCGCCATGGGGACACGCTTTGCGCCCAGTTTTGCAAATCTTTTTATGGGCAAGTTCGAAGAGATCTTTATCTACCAAACCAATTTCTGGACTGATAATATAATTTTATATAAGAGATATATCGATGATCTCATTTTCATCTGGAAAGGAGATTCCACCTCCATTGAGAACTTCATCAACCACTTAAATAGTAACAATTGGGGAATTACCCTCACAGGAACATTTAACGACAGTAGAACTGAATTTCTGGATCTCGAAATCCTATCCAAGGACGAACATATCACTACACGTACTTTCTTTAAGAAAGTTGATAGTAACAGTTACTTGGACTTCACTAGCACCCATTATAACTCATGGAAACGAAACATTCCCTTCGGCCAATTCAAAAGAATTAGGCGTAACTGTACAGCTACAGAGGATTTTGATAAACAATGCGAAATCCTTGGAATGAGATTTCGACAAAAAGGGTACCCGGAGAATCTAATAAATGGGGCAATCACCAGAGTTTCCAAACTCACTCAAACAGAATGTTTGATTCCCCGTAAATAAGATTTCTCAAAAACCAAATGCAATACTTTTGGTTTCAATTTCATCACGGCATATAATCAGAACTTCCAAATTATTAAAGCAGTGTTAAAGAAACATTGGTATATCCTCAAAAGGGATCCCATTCTATGTAAATTACTCCCTAAAGCTCCCTGTTTAACATATAGGAGGGCTAGGACCTTGAAAAATATTCTAGCACCAAGTAAACTAAAGGAACCATTAAACGTCCCCCAAAGCAATAGCAATCAGACCCCTTGGAATGGTTGCAATAAATGTAACCAACCAAGATGCCTATGTTGTGATACTAACTGCAAAAGTGAAACGTTTAAAAACAATTCAAGTGGTGAGACATTTCAAATAAAGGGCAATCTGGACTGTAGTTCCACATATGTCATTTATGTCCTGGAATGCCCTTGCAATCTGTGCAATCTGTTATATGTTGGACGCACAACGCAGACTTTAAGAAATAGATTGAATAAGCACCGTTCTAATATCCGGAAAAAATACCAGAAGCATAGCGTATCTAGACACTCAACAGAATATCACGATGGCAGCATGACCGGCTTCAGAATTACCGCAATTGAACAAATCCCCATTCACCAACGGGAGGACATTCGATTTATACGCCGATGGGAAATGTTCTGGATTTTTAAATTAAACAGCCTCAACCCATATGGATTGAATGAAGCCTTCGAAATTAATTTATAAACATGTACGTGTAACCATTCTGTGCTGATTTGGTTGTCCCCATCAATGTGTATGTACACACAAATATGTATATGTATATATATATATATATATATATGTATTTTTTTTATTATTATTATTTTTTTTATTTAATTTCCTTTAGTATTTGTGATGTATGTATATGTTTTTGAGGAGAATTTCTTCAGGTCCTTTTAAACACACACTGTACAGAAATTAATTTTATTTTTAAAAAAAAGCACACATAACTGCAACCAACATTAATCAAATGGTTTTATTATCATTATTTTTATAGACCATATGTTAATCTTATTCTCTCCACTTTATAATAGTCAACCTTAAGCCACCACCCTATAACTACATCATACACTTAATACCTTTATTTCATTATTTATTTTCATAACAGTCTACCCTCAGCCAACAATCTTATGTTCACACTACCCCTTCCTAACACTTTCCTTATAACTACTAAACAATGAGCCTCCGTTTTGGAATCAGCTCGCTGTCCTAGCTGTCAGCGCTGCCCCCTCCCTCTTTTCTGCAAGCTCCTGCTTGCGTTCCACAAGCGGTCCATCGGCCGATCACATGACCCAGCCATGTGATCAATGAACCGCCTTCACTATACTGAGAGCTCGGACTTGCAGCCCTCCCTCTCCCTCCCTATGGGCGGTCCGATCAAGTGCCAGGTGCTGCGTTCCACGGGCCGACCACGTGACTCGGCCTGCGTTCCATTAGCTGGTCACGTGGTCTGCTACTTTCCAGTTAAACGAATTTATTAAATACTCGTTTTTACAAACTATGCCAAGATTCATATTGATATATTCATATAGACACTGATGACTTCCATTAACAACAAGTTTTATGTATGTTTGTGTTTTATTTAAGTATGTATATAACATCTAATTAATTATTCATGAACTCATCAGTACGGCCTCCCAATGCGGTTTTTGGCGGTTTTTGGGGTATGTACACACACTATAAATGTTTGTATGTTTGCATTATCTTCTAAGTGTTGTAACCTGATGAAGGGGACCTTGTATTCCCCGAAACGCGTCATTTTATGTTCACTTATACGCTGGTAATAAAATATTGCCAAATCAAATTCTGAGAAGTTTGGACCTACACCATTTTGCGCCTGAAAGCAGAAAATCTTATCCTCCCATGTACCTCTCTTGATGGGACCATTTGGCATCCCTACTACAAGATTAACTCTCTGCGGCTGCATTCGTCGGATCCAATCTTCAATACTTCTTTCATGCTGTCAATAGAGTTGTGCCTATAAGCGCAACCCTAAAAGGTGAGCCTCCAACTTTTTGATATATCTAACTATTTCTGTGTAAAAAAAAAAAAACGTATCACACGATTGCACGCTCTTTTTTGTTTCTTTTTTATCCCCCTCCATTGTGAGCGGGATTAGGAAATGCCAATTTTTCCAAATCTGTTTTTATAGAAGGATGACTCTGGTGAAACAATCTCACTAACCGGGGTGCATGCACATCCCTAGCAGGGACCCAAGATCTATCTTCTGGACCGAATCCCTTCCAATGGATGAGGTACTGAAGGGAATTCCTCACCAACCTAGAGTCCAGAACCCTCTCCACCTCATACTCAAGATCTCCATCCACAACAGACGGAGAGGGAGGGTCAGGGAGGGGTACAACAGGGTCAACATAGCGCTTTAGCAGATTTTTATGAAAAGTATTGTGGACCCGCCATTCTGGGGGCAACGCAACCTTGAAAGATACAGGATAAAACACATGAGTTATGACAAAAGGACCGATGAACCTAGGAGCAAATTTCAGAGACGGAACCTTCAATTTGAGGTTTTTAGTAGACAACAAGACTTTATCTCCCACAACAAAAGTTTCAGAGGCAGTATGTTTATTCCTGGAATGGTGGACCATTTGGCTTTGTGATTTTTTCAAGTTCTGCTGAACTCGTGACCACACTGTGCACAGTTGGTTAGTTATGGATTCTGCCCGAGGAGTATCAGAAACAGAACACGATGAGAAAGAAAACCTGGGGTGTAAACCATAATTACAGTAAAAGGGTGATGTGAGTGTGGATGAACTAGTGTGATTGTTGAGGCCCACCGATGCTGACAGTCAGAGATAAAAAGATGAAGGTACTGGATCAGCTCCTGATTCATCCTTTCCGTCTGCCCATTGGTTTCAGGGTGAAAGGCAGAAGAAAAGGACAATTTAACCTCTAATTTAGAACAGAAAGCTCGCCAAAACCTAGCCACAAATTGTACCCCCCTGTCGGATACCACCTCATCAGGAATACCATGCAGACGAACCACATGCTGGATAAATAGATCAGCCAATTCTTCCGCTGATGGCAGCTTTTTCAACGGAATGAAGTGACCCATTTTAGAGAACCGATCCACCACCACCCAAATGACAGTGCATCCCTGAGATGGTGGCAAATCGGTAACAAAGTCTATGGAAATGTTAGACCAGGGTTTGTCTGGCACTGGGAGCGGGAGAAGAGGTCCCTCAGGATGTCTCCTGGGGACCTTTCCCCGTGCACAGACTTGACAAGCCTGAACAAAAGCATAAACGTCAGCATGCATACATGGCCACCAATAATTTCTTTTCAGTAAATCTAATGTTCCCCGAACACCTGGGTGACCTGCTAGCACTGAACAATGTGTCTCCTCTAACACTCTCAATCGGCAAGACATGGGAACAAACAATTTGCCTTCCGGAAGGTCTTTAGGAGCAGAATTTTGTTCAGCAAGAATTTGAGAAGAGAGGTGAGAGGAGACAGCTGCCAGTACAATACCTGGAGGTAAAATGTTACCAGACTCAGACTCCGAACCCTCAGGAATACCGAAACTCCGGGATAAAGCATCAGCTTTAACATTTTTTGTACCCGGTCGGTAGGTAACAACAAAATTAAAACGTGAGAAAAACAAGGCCCATCTGGCCTGATGAGCATTGAAATGTTTTGCATTATCAAGATACACAAGGTTTTTATGGTCTGTGATCACTGCCACTGGGTGGAGAGCTCCTTCCAAGAAATGGCGCCACACTTCAAAAGCCCATTTGATGGCAAGGAGCTCGCGATTCCCAATATCATAATTTCTTTCACATGAAGAGAATTTTTTAGAGAAAAATGCACATGGCCTGAGGTTTGTGAGAGCAGAAGACCCTTGAGATAATACTGCCCCTACACTGACCTCAGAAGCATCTACCTCTACAATGAAGGGTTGAGAGAGATCAGGCTGAATCAACACAGGGGCTGTAGAAAAAGCTTTCTTAAGCTCCTGAAATGCAGAGTATGCTGCAGGAGACCAGTTGCTAGGATCAGCCCCCTTGCGGGTAAGATCCATGAGTGGTTTGGCGATTACGGAAAAGTTTTTTATAAAGTTTCTATAGTAATTGGCAAAACCTAGAAACCGTTGAAGGGATTTTAAGTCAGTGGGGCGGACCCAATCTGCAATCGCCTGAACCTTACACGGATCCATCTGTACATCGGAAGGAGTGACCACATAACCAAGAAATGAAACCTTTTGCACACAAAAAATACATTTTTCCAACTTAGCGAACAAAGAGTTTTTTCGCAACCGGGACAACACAAGGCGAAGATGTTCATGATGGGTGGTCAGATCTGGAGAAAAAATCAGGATGTCATCCAGATAGACCACCATAAAGACCCCAATAAAATCATGAAAAATGGTATTCATAAAACCTTGGAAGACTGCCGGGGCATTACTCAGACCGAAAGGCATAACAAGATATTCGAAGTGCCCCAGTGGTGTGTTAAAAGCAGTCTTCCACTCATCTCCTTCCCGAATCCGAATCAGATTATACGCTCCCCTTAGATCTAATTTGGAGAACCAATTGGCCCCAGAAACCTGATTCAGAAGGTCCGGAATAAGAGGAAGAGGTCCAGAGTTCTTGACCGTGATTTTATTTAATTCGCGGTAATCAATACACAGCCTTAACCCACCATCTTTTTTCTCCACAAAAAAGAACCCAGCCCCCGTTGGGGACTCAGAAGGTCTAATATGCCCAATAGCCAAGCTTTCATCAATATACTGCTTAAGCGACTCTTTCAGGTACAGATAGATTATAAATACGACCCTTAGGCAGCTTGACTTTGGGCAAGAGATCTATTTTACAGTCAAAATCCCTATGAGGAGGAAGGACTTGAGACAGGGGTTTGGAGAAAACATCCGCAAAATCAGAGATAAACTCCGGGATCCCAGCATAACATGCAATCGTGGTACAGAGTGAGACCTGAGACATATGGGCCTTACACTGAGGACCCCAGCGAACAAGATCCAGTGTACCCCAGTCAATAACTGGATTATGTTCCTGGAGCCAAGGTATCCTCAGGATAACGTTCACCGACAAATTTTTCATAACCAGAAAAGAACAATATTCTATGTGTAGTGCACCCACCACCAATTTTATCTCAGGGGTGCGGAATTTGACCAAACCAGCACGCAATGGGGTCATATCCACACTTGATACTAGGATAGGAGGGGACAACGGAATCATGGAAGACAAAACCTGGGACACAAAATCAAAGTCTATGAAATTAGCAGCTGCACCAGAGTCCAGAAAAGCCAGACCTGTACATGAGGCTGACTGGACCTCAATAGTGCAGGGCAGAAACATTTTAGAAATTTTAGGGAGTACCTGAGCTCCTAGGCAGTCCTCCCGACGACTGCCTAGGAGCGAAAGTTTTCCTGCTGTGGCTTCTTGGGATAGGCATTTAGCTGATGTTCGGGACTCCCACAGTAGAAACATAGTCAATTCTTCCGGCGATGTTCCCTCCTCTACTCTGGGGTGAAACTGCCAAGCTCCATTGGTTCAGGCCCAGGCAGAGATGAGACCCGACTGAGGGTCGGCCAAGGAGCGGGAGACATCCGAGGTGGTCGTCTGGACCTTAGGCGTCGATCTGCCCGGATGGCGAGGGTCATAGCTTCGTCAAGAGTTTTAGGTTCTGCATGAGCTAATAACAAGTCTTTTACATGGTCTGAGAGGCCGGTCATGAATAGGTCTTTCAAGGCCTGATCGTTCCACCCCGAGTCCGTCACGTACTGTCTGAACGTAGCACAATATTCTTCCGCCATTTGTCTACCCTGACAGAGGGATAACAAGTGGGAAACCGCTAACGCAGGTCAGTCTGGTTCATCATAAATCTGACCCAGTGCAGAAAAAAAAACGTCCAGAGAAGAGCACAGAGGTGAATCAGAAGGTAAGGAAAGCGCCCAGTTTTGCGGGTCACCCCGCAGGAGAGACATAACCAACCCCACCTTTTGCGCTTCTGTCCCAGAGGACCGAGGTCATAAAGAAAAATAAAGTTTACATCCTTCCCGAAATGAAAAAAATTTTTTACGATCGCCAGAAAAAAGGTCGGGAAGGGGAACCTTAGGTTCAGGTGCAGGTGACTGAACGGCCGGAGGTGGCACCGGGGCCGTAGCATGCATGTTCTCCTGGATCTGAAGGTGGGTAGCCAGATCTTGAACCAACTTGGTCAAGGCCTGGATCTGTGCGACCACAGCTGACATAGGCTCCAGAGGTGGAGTGAACGTAGCTGGACGTATGCAGGTTGCAGGCCTCTTTTGGGCCAGTGTTTCTGTCAGGGCTGGGATACACAGATAAGGGGAAAGTGATCCCTAAGCTGAATCCCAACCCCTTTCCCTGCCTATTGCCTAGTCGACAACCCGAAGACTCGAAATACACTAGCTAAAGTGCAGGGGAAAGGGAAGACAAACAAGACAGACAAACAAGAACCAAATGGATAGATATCAGTGTCAGATAGCCGCGTCAAAACCAGGAGAGAACGTCAGGAACAAAATCAGCAAGCCAAGAATAGTCACAAAACACGCCAAGGGTCAAAGAACAAACTGGAATCTAAACTTCAGAGCACAAATAACAAACCAGGTAGTAGCAAGGAGACTCCAAACACTGGCAGCAAGGCTCACATTTGAGGTCCTTAAATACCTAGCAGACCCCACCCAACCAGCTGACTGGGAGGAGAATGCAAGGAACAAAACTTAACTCATGAGATACCAGATGAACCAGAAAATAAACACAGATTATATTGCTCGCGTTTTCCGGCGACCAGTAACCGGCCGCGAGCGAGTGTGCGCACCAGCCACGTCCCTGGCACTTATGATCGTCACGCGCGTCCCCTGCCTGGGACGCGCATCCACAGCCAGAGACCACCGGCTGGAGGAGGAGCCTGACGAAATAGCGTTAGAAGCCTGGCCACGGGCAACCACATCGCCACCAGAGTTAGAGACAGGACCAGCAGAACGGGTGCAATGACTGCCGGTCCTGACAAGTACAGTTCAGTACACATAGTGCAGGGAACGGACTTCAGTAAAAAATAGGCGGAGCTAGCGAGAGCCGGTTACGCCTATTTATGAATATTGATTATTAATATCACACAAAATATTAGTAATTAATAACCCCTTTAACAACCCTTAAGACTTCTCACCTTCTTAAAAAAATAAGGTAATCATACTAAAATATAAAACATGACATTTGTGGACAGGAGATTAAGATTGGAATCATTTTTTCCTGTGCAGTCCAGGACTGGAAGTATTGTTTGCAGATCATTCGGTATGATAACAGACCAGCTGCTCTGACTGATGACTCAGCTTCCTTCATTTCAATAGCCAGACACAGCCACTACGGCTTTTATCTCTAGCTCATTTACAAAAGCGTATAGATTATGCCAAGCTATACAAGTATGTCATGGAAAATTGTACTATGATTTACAGGAATTTAAAAAGAAAAAAAATGTTAGACTGCAGTACAAAGGTCATGAAGAGGTTACAGTCTATGTATACAAGATGTGTGTGTGTGTGTATATATATATATATATATATATATATATATCTATATCGGATATACTCTGTAAATAATAATCACATGATACTGACATATATGAAACTCCTCTCAGGCCAGGAACAGCATTTGAAAAATCAGCAAGGTAAGTATGCTACAATTTTTTAACATTTTTGGCATATTACAGTTCTCCCAAAAAAGGACATTAGATAGGTAATAAGTGATGGGGACACTTGAACAGAGTGGGGGACATTCACTAAAGTGTTTATGCCATTATTGTGGTATAAGGCTACAGATCCGGACCCATTAATTTCTATGGGGCCACAAAAGATGCTGTCCAGACCATGTGCTGTCCGCATCTGTTGCTCTGTGCCGGGGCCCCGCAAAAAGAATAGAACATGTCCTATTCTTGTCCGCAATTGCGGACAAGAATAGGCATTTCTATGATTGCTGTGGCATGTGCGGCCCACAAATTGCGGAATGCACATGGGCCGGTATCATTGTTTTGCAAAACACAACGGTCGTGTGAATGTAGCCTAAAAAAGATGCAAATTATGGTGCAAACTATAATTGTGCCATAACTTGCGAATTGTGCCATATATATGTATATATTGTGACAAGGTGTTTTGTAAGGTCATTGAAGGGGAATATATCTCACACAGAGTCCTCAACTGGGTGAGATAAAAGAATTCCAGTAAGATTTGTTTCAGCAGAGTGTAGTTTGCTGTAGCTGTTTGTTTAAATTCTGTTCTGGGCTGGATTGTTTTGGACTGGTGGGTAGATTGGTAGTGGGACCTACTTATCCTTGCTCCAGTATGGATATTCCCCCAAGCCAGAGGTAATCCCAGGTGTGACTGCTGGGATCATTACTGGAGAATAAATGAGGTCTCAGACTGTCAGTCTGTGCCAGAACATGGAAGCTGGTGGACCTGTCTTCAGTGGAAAAGCCTGATCTCCCTGTGTTTGGTGAAAATATAGGTGAGGAAAAACCCATGTTTAGTTAGAGCCCAGATATGCATGAGTTTATTTTAAAGTTTTGTGTTAATTGTTATGTGGATCCTTACAAGTGACTGTGAACTTGTATTGGAGACAAAATAAACATTATCTTGGACTTTTTAACCTGCTGTCTCCAGTGAAGTCTGATACAGATCCTGACAATTGGCGGAGGATGCAAGCAAGTGGTTAGTAGGGGCAATGGCATGACAAAATTTTGTATCTGACTGTTATGTCCTGAGTAAAAGCTGCTACTTTGCACAGCCTATTTGTGCCATGGAGGAGGAGATTAAGCAGCATGTGCACAACAATCTTCAGTAGCAGAGGAGGCATAAAGAGGATCAAAAGAGGCATGAAGATGACCAAAAGAGGGAGCAGTAAACAGACCTCCTGTTCATAGAGCAGATTGCGCTGCTCAGAGAGTCTGGTGTGGCAACAGCGAGTGGAGTAAAGGCCTCCTGAGTTTGTTAAAGTGAGAAGGGGTGTGCAGCAGGCCTTGCAAAAGATGACACCTGATGATGATGTTGAGGCCTACCTTACTGTGTTTGAAAGAGTGGTGGAGAGAGAAAGATGCCCAGCTGCAGAATGGGCAGAAGTGATTACGTCATTCCTAATGGGTGAACCCCCAAAGGGCCTATTATGACCTTAGGGAGCAGGATGTTCGGAACTATGCCAAATTAAAATTGAAGATCCTTGCTCGCCTTGGGGTTACACCAGCTGTTTGTGCCCGGAGGGTCCACAATTGGAGCTACACTATGGACAAGCCTGCCTGGTCCCAGATGTATGACCTCATTCATCTAGTGCAAAAGTGGCTTGAACCCAAGTCCTCTACACCAGTCTAGACTGTGGAGAAGTTGGTGGTGGACAATTACTTCAGGGCCCTTCCAGCAGATTGGCAACAGTGGGTCGGACATGTCATCTGGAGTAGTACCTGACGACTGAGGACTACCTCTGTCATGTCCCATCGATGCCATCACCTTACTAGAGCTCCAGACCAATGACAGCATCAGGTAAGAGAGTTCTGGCTGTTGGGGGTGTTTGGAAGAGCGTGAGAGGGAGAAAGGCTCTGGAGGTTGGGCATGGGCAAAAAACTAAATGTCTGCCTTTAAATGATGAAAAGTTGTGGTTAGATGAAATTCATGATGATGATGACACTATTCCCTTGCAGGTTTTAGCTGGGGAAGAATCTCCCCCTGCTGGTCACAATGTGCATGTTTAAGAAATATCTCAAGATAATTTTGTTACTGAGTAGTTGAGAGGCCCCACTCTGGTGAATGCTCAGGAAAATGTTATAATGCGGAATTGTGGAGCAGCTTCTGGTACCAAAACCATACCATCATATGGTACTTGACATAGCACATATTCATATACTTGGGGGCATTTGAGGACTAGTAAAACACAAGATAGGGGTCCTTTCAAAAGGTTTTACTGGCCTGTAGTATATCAGAAAGTAAAGAATTACTGCGAGTCATGCCCCACATGCCAGATAAATGCCACATCATCACACTTCCGTAGCCCCTTGGTGCCTCTTCCCATCACTGAAATGCCATTCGAGAGAATTGGTATGGATTTGGTGGGTCCCATTATCAAGTCTACTGGGGGACATCAATACATATTGGATGTTGTGGACTATGCCACCTGTTACCCTGAAGCTTTGCTTTTTTAGGAAAATGGCTTCCAAAAATATTGCACGGAAATTGTTTAACATGTTCTCCCACACAGGGATCATAAAAGAAATACTCACTGATCAGGGTACACCTTTTATGTCTAAGGTTATGAAAAAACTCTGCAAATTGTTTAAAATCACACACATACATACCTCTGACAGATGGGTTAGTCGAGACATTTAACGATACCCTAAAGCACACGCTAATAAAGGTAGTAGAGAGGGATGGCCTAGATTGGGACTGCCTGCTACACAATCTAATGGTTTCTATCAGAGAGGTGCCCCAGGCTTCTAAAAGGTTTACTTTCTTTGAGTTAGTTTATTGCCGCTGCCCAAGGTGTTTACTAGATATTCCCAAGGAAACATGGGAGACAGAGGCTACTCCATATATAAGTGTTATAGAGCAGCTGCAAAGGGCTTTGGAGGCTCAGAGCAGAATTTGCCAATGTGAGGAGCTTCAATCTAGGGGACAGAGTCCTTATTTTAGTGCCCACGGTGGAAAGTAGGTTCCTGGCAAAGTGGCAGGGCCCCTACGAAATTGTTTTATAAGGTGGGTGAGATAAACTACAAGGTGCACCAACCAGATAAGAGAAAACCCTTCCAGATTTATCATTTAAATCTGATCAAGCCCTGGAAGATCGGGAATCCTCTGTGGCTCCTACACATATATTAGGGTTAATGATGAGTCGCAACCAATTCCCCCTGTCAAAATAGGTGAGTCACTGTCTGGGCACCAGAAACAGGAGGTGAAGGAATTCCTGTAGGAGGAAAACAGAAATTTTCTGACCTACCCGGCTACACACATCTGATAAAACATGTTAAAACTGAGTCCAAGGTGAACCTGAAGCCATACAGGGTACCAGAAGCACGCAGAGAGACGGTATCCTCTGAGGTCAAATGCATGCTTGATCTAGGGGTCTTAGAAGAATCTAACAGTGAGTGGTTGTGCCCCATTGTACTAATCTCAAAGCCCAATGAGATATGGAGGTTCTGTAATGATTTTAGAAAATGAAATGAGGTGTCAAAATTTGATGTGTACTCCATGCCCTGAGTAAATGAATTGATTGAGAAGCTTTGGAAGGCAAGGTATATCACAACTCTTGATCTCACCAGTGGTTACTGTCAGATAAGGCTAAAGAGAAGACTGCATTCTCCACTCCAGAGAGGCTGTTCCAGTACAAAGTGATGCCATTCGGTTTACGTGGAGCCCCTGCTACATTTCAGAGGCTGATGCACCTAATCTTGAGGCTACATCGTGACCATGCCGCCGCTTAGCTCTGATTGTAATAGTCACCTCTGTAAAGTACAGGCTGTGATAGACTCCATTAGTGATGCAGGAATTACCATAAACCCTGAGAAGTGTGCCAGAGGAAGCTAAATACCTGGGCCACATTATTGGTAAAGGGCTGGTTAAACCCCAGACCAATAAAGTGGAGGTAATGCAGAACTGGCCTAAGCCCTTGACAAAAAATCAAGTCAGGGCATTTGTTGGCATAACTGGGTACTACCATAGGTTCGTAAAAATAATTTTGCCTTGATTGCAGCACCATTGACTGACTTAGGGTGCCTTCACACACAGCAGATTTTGCGGCAGAAAATTCCACAGCTGAAAATCGGTTCCGGTCATTTGAATGGAGCAGCAACCACATAAATTTCTGCAAGCTCCATTAAGGTGAAAGGAGCTGATTTTCAGTCGCACAATTTTCTGCCACAAAATCTGCTGCGTGTGAAGGTACCTTTAACAAAAGGCGGTAAGTTTGTGATGGTGAAGTGGACCCCAGAGGCCCAGAAGACTTTTCAGAACCTAAAATCTGCCCTGTGTCAACAACCAGTACTAATTTCCCCAGATTTTAGGAAAGAGTTTCTAGTCCAGAATGATACATCTGATACAGGCTTGGGAGTGGTCCTGTCACAGGTGCTATATGGTGAGGGACACCCAGCAATGCACCTGAGCAGAAAGCTGACTCCAGCAGAGAAAAATTATGCCATAGTGGAATGAGAGTGATTGGCCATCAAGTGGGCGCTGAAGTCACTTAAATATTATCTGCTGGGTAGAGAGCTTGTGTTGGTGACAGACCATGCTCCTTTGGCCTGGATGAAACACAAGGAGAGAAATGAAAGAGTGACCAGATGGTTTCACTCCTTATAGAATTTTAATTTTACAGTAGAGCATAGGCAGGGAAATTATAGGGTAATGCAGATGCATTGCCCAGAGTGCACTGTATGATGGCGAATGTTACCCAGGTCTCTGGTCTGGAGAAAATTTGGAGGGGGAAGGGGGGGGGGAGGGAATAAGTGGCAAGGTATGTGGTAAAATCATGGAAGGGGAGTATATCTCACCCAGAGTCCCCAGCTTGGGAATATAAAAGAAATCCAGAAAGATTTGTTTCAGCAGAATGTAGTTTCCTACAGCTGTTTGTTTAGATTCTGTTCTGGGCTGGATTTTTTTGGACTGATTGGTAGTGGGACCTACCAGTCCACACCCTTGCCCCAGTATGGATATTCCCCTTAGCTGGAGGTGATCCCAGGTGTGACTGCTGGGATCAGATGGTCAGGTGTTTGTTTTGAAGTTTTGTGTCATTTGTTACGTAGATCCTTACAAGTGACTGTGAACTTGTATTGGAGACAAAATAAATGTTATTTTGGACTTTTTAACCTGCTGTCTCCAGTGAAGTCTGTCATTGCCAACCCCACCAGACATACAGATCCTGACAAAATTTTATGTTTATTTTATTGCACAAAATAAATTGTGGTGATGTGTACAGTATCAGTGCTAGAAGGCATGTATATCCCACCCAGATACCCCAGCTGGGTGCGGTAACTGAAATTCAGAAAGCTGCAGTGGTTTCAGCAAAGTGTAGTTTGCTGAGACAGTTTTGTCTAGAAGCTGTTCTGGGCTAGATTTCATTTGGACTGGTAGATAGGTTTTGGAAGTGGGATCTGCCAGTCCACAGCCTTCGAGGTATTGCGGTTAGCTGAGGAGATTGCAGGTGAGGCCTGCTAGTGTAATCACGGAGGGATAAAACGACCCTCTGTGTATAAGAGAGAGGGCCCCAGGGAACAGACCTGGAGAGGGCCCGTATGGTCCCAGCCAGGGAGGGCTGGGGGCCCACAAGGCTGAGAAAGCCTGTGAGGAAGAGAGACGCTGAGGAAGCCTGAGAGTTTGGAGCCTGCAGAGTCTCTGTGTGGTCTCAGTCAAGAGGGCTGAGGGGCCACAAGGCTTTGTAAAGCATGATGTTTGGGTGGCCCAGCGACACCTATGGATAGAGGGTCACATGGTCAGGAGGACTACTGGACCATCTCCCCCCAAGGGTGCTGGTGAGGTCACAGCCAGGAGGCTGCTGGACCGTACTGCTGAGGAAGCCAGATCGAATACCGTGTGTGAGCGGCGCTCTATAGGTGAGATAGAGACATCACATGTATTAGGTACAGCCCAGACGGGCAGGTGTTTATTTGAATGTTTTTCATGTGTGTTGGTGCTAAAGAGCAAAAATAAAGCACCATTTGGACGCTAAAACCCCCAGTGTGTCGGAAGATTTGTGATTGCGACCCCCTGAGAGAGAGCGATCCCTTACAAAATGTATAGCCTATATATTCAGGCCCAAAAAAATCAACCTCTGCTTGGCTGATTGCTAACATACAGTGCCTTGCGAAAGTATTCGGCCCCCTGGAACTTTTCAACCTTTTGCCACATTTCAGGCTTTAAACAAAAAGATATAACATTTTAAATTTTTGGTGAAGAATCAACAACAAGTGGGTCACAATTGTGAAGTGGAACAAAATTTATTGGATCATTTAAACTTTTTTTGTAATAATAAAACTGAAAAGTGGGGCGTGCAAAATTATTCGGCCCCCTTGCATTAATACTTTGTTGCGCCACCTTTTGCTGCGATTACAGCTGCAAGTCGCTTGGGGTATGTCTCTATCAGTTTTGCACATCTAGAGACTGAAATTCTTGCCCATTCTTCCTTGCAAAACAGCTCAAGCTCTTTGAGATTGGATGGAGAGCGTTTGTGAACCGCAGTTTTCAACTCTTTCTACATATTCTCAATTGGATTCAGGTCTGGACTTTGACTTGGCCATTCTAAGACCTGGATACGTTTATTTTTTAACCATTCCATTGTAGATTTTGCTTTATGCTTGGGATCATTGTCTTGTTGGATGATAAATCTCCGTCCTAGTCTCGGGTCTTTTGCAGACTCCAACAGGTTTTCATCCTGAATGGTCCTGTATTTGGCTCCATCCATCTTCCCATCAATTCTAACCATCTTCCCTGTCCCTGCTGATGAAAAGCAGGCCCAAACCATGATGCTGCCACCACCATGTTTGACAGTGGGGATGGTGTGTTCAGGGTGATGAGCTGTGTTGCTTTTATGCCAAACATATCATTTTGCATTGTTTCCAAAAGGTTCGATTTTGGTTTCATCTGACTAGAGCACCTTCTTCCACATGTTTGGTGTGTCTCCCAGGTGGCTTGTGGCAAACTGTAAACAAGACTTTTTATGGATATCTTTGAGAAATGGCTTTCTTCTTGCCACTCTTCCATAAAGGCCAGATTTGTGAAGTGTTCGACTGATTGTTGTCCTATGGACAGACTCTCCCACTTCAGCTGTAGATCTCTGCAGTTCATCCAGAGTGATCATGGGCCTCTTGGCTACATCTCTGATCAATCTTCTCCTTGTTTGAGATGAAAGTTTAGAGGGATGGCCGGGTCTTGGTAGATTTGCAGGGGTCTGACACTCCTTCCATTTCAATATGATCGCTTGCACAGTGCTCCTCGGGATGTTTAAAGCTTGGGAAATCTTTTGGTATACAAACTTTAAACTTCTCCACAACAGTATCACGGACCTGCCTGGTGTGTTCCTTGGTCTTCATGATGCTCTCTGTGCTTTAAACAGAACCCTGAGACTATCACAGAGCAGGTGCATTTATAAGGAGACTTGATTACACACAGGTGGATTCTATTTATCTTCATCAGTCATTTAGGACAACATTGGATCATTCAGAGATCCTCAATGAACTTGTGGAGTGAGTTTTCTGAACTGAAAGTAAATGGGCCGAATAATTTTGCATGCCCCACTTTTCAGTTTTATTATTACATAGTAACATACTTAATAAGGCCAAAAAAGACATCTGTCCATCCAGTTCGGCCTGTTTTCTACAAGTTGATCCAGAGGAAGGCAAAGAAACCCTGTGAGGTAGAAGCCAATTTTCCCCACTTTAAGGAAAAAAATTCCTTCCCGACTCCAATCAGGCAATCAGAATTACTCCCTGGATCAACGACCCATCTCTAGTAACTATAACCTGTAATATTATTACCCTCCAGAAATGCATCCAGGCCCCTCTTGAACTCTTTTAGTGAATTTACCATCACCTCCTCCTCAGGCAGAGAGTTCCATAGTCTCACTGCTCTTACCGTAAAGAATCCTCTTCTATGTTTGTGTACAAACCTTCTTTCCTCCAGGCACAGAGGATGTCCCCTCATCACAGTAACAGTCCTGGGGATAAATAGATCATGGGAGAGATCTCTGTACTGACCTCTGATATATTTATACATAGTTATTAGATCTCCCCTCAGTCATCTTTTTTCTAAAGTGAATAAGCCTAATTTTGATAATCTTTCTGGGTACTGTAGTCCTCCCATTCCAGTTATGACTTTAGTTGCCCTCCTCTGAACCCTCTCCAGTTCTGCTATGTCTGCCTTGTTCACAGGAGCCCAGAACTGTACTCAGTACTCCATGTGTGGTTTGACTAGTGATTTGTAAAGTGGCAGGACTATGTTCTCATCACGGGCATCTATGCCTCTTTTGATGCAACCCATTATCTTATTGGCCTTGGTAGCAGCTGCCTGACACTGGTTTCTGCAGCTTAGTTTGCTGTTCACTAAAATTCCTAGGTCCTTTTCCATGTCAGAGTTACCTAATATTTTACCATTTAGTATGTATTGGTGACTTGCATTATTCCTTCCCATATGCATTACCTTACATTTGTCAGTGTTAAACCTCATCTGCCACTTCTCTGCCCAAGCCTCCAGTCTATCCAGACCCATCTGTAGCAGTGTACTGTCCTCTTCTGTGTTAATTACTTTACACAGTTTAGTGTCATCTGCAAAAATTTATATTTTACTGTGCAAGCTTTCTACAAGATAATTAATAAATATATTGAAGAGAATAGGGCTCAATACTGACCCCTGTGTTACCCCACTAGTGACAGTGACCCAATCTGAATATGTGCCGTTAATAACCACCCTCTGTTTTCTATCACTAAGCCAGTTACTTACCCACATACAGACATTTTCTCCCAGGCCAAGCATTCTCATTTTATATACTAACCTTTTATGTGGTACCGTGTCAAATGCTTTGGAGAAGTCCAGATATACGACATCCATTGATTCGCCGCGGTCCAGTCTAGAACTTACCTCCTCATAGAAACTGATTAAATTGGTTTGACATGACCGATCCCTCATGAAGCCATGCTGATATGGAGTTATTTGCTTATTTTCATTGAGGTACTCCAAGATAGCATCTCTTAGAAAACCCTCAAACAGTTTACCCACAACAGATGTTAAACTTACCGGCCTATAGTTCCTGGGCTCTGTTTTTGGACCCTTTTTGAATATTGGCACCACATTTGCTATGCGCCAATCCTGTGGAACACTCCTTGTCAGTATAGAGTCCTTAAATATCAGAAATAAGGGTCTGGCGATGACATTACTTAATTCTCTTAGGATACGGGGGTATATGTCATCCGGTCCTGGCGATTTGTCTATTTTAATCTTTTTAAGACGCAACTCTACTTCTTCCTGGGTCAGACAGGGCATTTATAATGGGGAATTTACTTTTATATTCTGCATTTCAACTGACAGTTTATTTTCCTCAGTGAATACAGTGGAGAAAAAGATATTTAGTAGCTTTGCTTTCTCCTCATCGCTCCCTGCAACTCCCCCCTCATTACTCTGTAAGGGACCGACACCTTCAGGTTTATACTTTTTACCATTTATATAATTAAAGAACATTTTAGGATTAGTTTTACTCTCTTTGGCGATTAATCTCTCGGTCTCTAGTTTGGCTGTTTTTATTTGTCTTTTACATATTCTATTTTTTTCATATAGTTTTTCAATGCTTCCTCGCCACCCTCCTGTTTTAGTGATTTATATGCTTTCTGTTTGTCATTTATTGCTTTCTTTACTGCTCTATTTATCCACATTGTTTTTTTTTTGTTCCTTAACTTTTTATTTCCATAAGGTATGTACCTCTCACAATTAGATATTAGGATGCTTTTAAAAATCTTCCATTTTGTGGCTGTATTTTTATTTTTGAGGACTTTGTCCCAGTTAGTTAGGCCTATAGCCTCTCTTAGTTGACTAAATTTTGCTTTTTTAAAGTTTGGTATTTTTGTTCCTCCCTGAAGAAACGCTCTTTTGAATGACAGTTGGAAGGTTATTATATTATGGTCACTATTTCCCAGGTGTCCCCCGACCTGCACATCTGTTTTTCTGTCAGGTCTATTGGTTAATACTAAGTCCAGAATGGCCGTCCCTCTAGTTGAGACCTGAACCAGTTGGGAAAGGTAATTGTCTTTGGTTATTTCCAAGAACCTGTTTCCTTTATGAGATATACAGGTTTCAGTTTCCCAGTCTATATCTGGGTAGTTGAAATCCCCCATAATAACGACCTCATTATGTTTTGCCGCCTCGTCTGTTTCATTTAGAAGTAGATTTTCTGTGGACTCTGGTATATTAGGTGGTTTATAATAAAGTCCTATTAGTATTTTATTATTGTTTTTGGCTCCATTTATTTCTACCCACAGTGACTCCACATCTTCATGTCCCTCACTTATATCTTCCCGCGGTGTGGGCTTTAGACAGGACTTTACATAAAGGCAGACCCCTCCCCCTCTCCAGTTTTGGCGATCCTTTCTAAACAGACTGTAACCCTGTACGTTGACTGCCCAGTCATAGGTATCATCCAGCCATGTCTCAGTTATTCCCACTATGTCATAGTCCTCCTCACACATCACTAATTCCAGTTCACCAGATTTATTAGTCAGGCTTCTGGCATTAGTGTACATACAATTAAAAGGTTTATATATATTTTTTCCCCTACACCTTTCCTTCTGCACTGTTCTAGTTTAAATGATCCAATAAATTTCGTTCCACTTCACAATTGTGACCCACTTGTTGATTCTTCACCAAAAATTTAAAATGTTATATCTTTTTGTTTGAAGCCTGAAATGTGGCAAAAGGTTGAAAAGTTCCAGGGGGCCGAATACTTTCGCAAGGCACTGTATACTTTTCTCTGACTAAAGAAGTGGCTTACTACTAACCACTCAGACAAAATTACATAAATTTGTAAGCTTAAACCAGGGTAAATATCCAATTTGAGGTAGCAATCAGAGAAACAGTGACTCCAGATAGCTTTTGTCTCTCACTAGTGCACACCTTACACCTGTGTTACAAAGAAAACTTGTACTGGCCAGGAAGGAAATAATAGGTTCTACTGTCAACCTGCCCATTATTCCATAAAATTCAGGCCAAAAACAAACTACTCTTTGCTATGTATACTCAGCTTTCCTGGATTCCTTATATCTCATCCAGCTTTCCTTGGAAGAGATATATACGTCCTGGAACTAAGTACAGATATAAGAGGAATCTTGTGGAAATATATTGATTACAATCTTTCACACTGTCTCACATACCCTCCCCTTTGGTTTGAACCTCTGGGGTCAGACACATTAAGACATCAAGCAGTGTGTTCTGAACAGAGCATCTGCATTTCTTGCCTAACCTGTGCTCAACAGAAAATTTACAATTTAATAATGTGAGAAACTACTTTGTGGCTCTTGCGTTTCTCTCTTTTACTATTAAAATCTCAGTGAGTCCAGGCCCCACTTGAATGCCAAACATTATCGTTTGACAATACTGTAGTTTTTTTTCAAAGGGTGTAGGCTTCCTGCTCAGATATGTGACAGGGTGTTCTCCCTCAACCTCTGTGAAATGACTGCACTTAATCCCACATCCGAGGTCTGAATTTGAACCACAAACTCCTTCTTAAAATCAGGTGTTATCAAAACTGGCTGTCTACACATAACTGACTTTAGTTCCTAAAATGTTCCATCTACTTCTGTGTTCCACTTTACCATGGCAGATTTTAGGTGCCACTATGCTGAAGAAATGTCTCCATTTGCAGAGCTGCTAAGAAGGGTGGAGCCTCACTACACATGGCAATACATAGCACATTTGTCTTATGGGTAATATACCGTACCGCAATACACCCAAACTTAATAATGCATTAAATAAATAAGCATAACACGCGAGAGTGAAGGTAAAAGTGGCCATGGCTTGTTTATTAAAACATAACTTAAATCAAACCAAAATATATTCTGAGCCTAGTCATAAACTGAGACTCAACCAAACCATAACAACACTTCTGAGACCATCCTATCACATGATGACATCTTTAAACCAACTTTAACAAAAGCCAGTGGTCATATCAAAATCAAAGGGATGGGACAAAAGATCCGGCTCCACGGGCAGATGCAGATAACAGGCAAGCCAGCCCGCAGAGTCTGGACAATTATCGCCCCACTCCCAAAGCCCTCCACCAATTAGACCCTTGTTACCAGGGTCGGGGTAACCTTACCCGGAACCCTGGGACACAATAGGCCACACAAATTAAAAAAGTGATTAACTGAAGGCATCCCATGGACAATGCCAATATTGGCATGCAGATACCTCCTTAATGTCCGGGATCCTTTCATTGCTCTGCAACAGGTAATGATGTGATCCTTCCTATGATATGCCATCTTGACTGAGCAACCAGACAGTAACCCTAACCAATTTGTAGTATATGCAAGTGCCAGTACATAATGAAGTCCCGTTCTGAAAGTGATGGCAACCAGTACTGCTCAATTCTAGGACTGGCTGCTGGCAGCCCTTTTGAATCATTCCTGGAGAAACCCTTTAAAGGGGTTCTCCGGGAATTAAGAAACTGAAAATACTTAAATAATACTTTATTATAAATATATTCCCAAATACCTTTCATTAGTTATAATGGCTTGTTTTGTCTAGGGAGCAATCATTAGGAAAAACAAAATGGCCGCCATCCTGTTAGTCCACACAAATCCTGTCCTGTCCTCTACTTCATGTCTCTTCATGATCTCCATTCCTTCAGAGATTAAGCTGAAGATCTTATCTGTATTCAGGATCATAGTCCCTGACGAGTAGAGCAGAGAGGAGGATGAGGCAGCTCTTTACCTCAGTGTTGTGAAGTAACTTGTCCTCCTGTGTGATTAGGACAGGTTCTGTGTGTACTAATAGGACGGTGGCCATTTTGTTTCTCCTAATGATTGCTCCTTAGACAAAATGAGCCATGATAACTAATGAACGGTATTTGGGAATATATTTATAATGAAGTAATATTTAAGTATTTACATTTTCTTAATTCCTGGAGAACCCCTTTAATGAGTTCATCAACTCTAAATGTGACTCAGACTTTGACGTTTCATTCAGTTTTTGGAAATCATTGCAAAATTGCAGGGGTAAGTATAAATTATATGAGGGACCTGGGCATATTATTATAGGGGCAATAATGTGATTGGTTTTGCATTTAGAGATCCCAGATTTGAATCTTTGGAGAAACTTCAAAGTTTTTTTTCTTCAGATATTTTTTTCTTCCACATTTATTCCATAAGAAAAGTCTATATCCTTATTGTATTGAGAATAATGTTTTTTGTTTGTTTTTTTGTTTGTTTTTTTTTTACAAAGCTACTATTACTGGTTTCTTTATAATCATATATTGTGTCCATGAATAAATAGGTTTTATAAAAAAAAAAAAAACACTTCTCAATATAGTAAGGCATTATTATTATTATTATTATTATGTTGTATATTCTTATAGTATAGTCTTTTATTAAAGGTTAAATAAAAGAAAAAGAAATACCAGATAAAAAAATGTATGTCTCTCTTGGGACTTGAACCTAAAATCTCCACACGCATGGAAAACCACTATACCACCAAGCTATAACATAACCATATAGAAATGTATGTTTTTTTCTATACATATAAGCTAACACATATTACTGGTGTCACATATTGTGTGTGAATAAATCAGTAATATGTAGATTAGCTTTCTGAGCAGATAGTGAAGCTATATTACATGGTGTATGTGATATTTATACACTAGCACACAGCTCTTGGACAGGGCTATGCCCTTAGCATGTCTAGCCCTGTCAATCAAGGCAAAAGGTTGAAAAGTTCCAGGGGGCCGAATACTTTCGCAAGGCACTGTATACTTTTCTCTGACTAAAGAAGTGGCTTACTACTAACCACTCAGACAAAATTACATAAATTTGTAAGCTTAAACCAGGGTAAATATCCAATTTGAGGTAGCAATCAGAGAAACAGTGACTCCAGATAGCTTTTGTCTCTCACTAGTGCACACCTTACACCTGTGTTACAAAGAAAACTTGTACTGGCCAGGAAGGAAATAATAGGTTCTACTGTCAACCTGCCCATTATTCCATAAAATTCAGGCCAAAAACAAACTACTCTTTGCTATGTATACTCAGCTTTCCTGGATTCCTTATATCTCATCCAGCTTTCCTTGGAAGAGATATATACGTCCTGGAACTAAGTACAGATATAAGAGGAATCTTGTGGAAATATATTGATTACAATGTTTCACACTGTCTCACATACCCTCCCCTTTGGTTTGAACCTCTGGGGTCAGACACATTAAGACAATATAATCATTACTGAATAAATCAGTAATATGTAGATTAGCTTTCTGAGCAGATGGTGAAGCTATATTACATGGTGTATGTGATATTTATACACTAGCACACAGCTCTTGGACAGGGCTATGCCCTTAGCATGTCTAGCCCTGTCAATCAAGGGGAGAGGGGGTGTTACAAAGCAGTGCTCAAACCATTCAGCGTATCTCTGCAACTGTTTATGGTACAGACAAAAGAATGGCATTGTTTTAATCAGCATGATGAGCCCTTCCAGCCAGTATGTCTGATTCAATAGGGTTGATCTGGGTGACAGAGCCTCTATAAGCACTTCTGGGGGTAAAGCTACAAGGAGTACTCAATGCTGACAGAGTCTCTCTGTGTTTCCATGGTTTGAGTAAAATATGGTAAAATATGTTCGGGTTTTCTTTTATCAGGCTGATATACTTAGTTGACCACCGGGGGCCAGAGAAACTAGTGCCAAGCACCAAGAAGTCAGGAATACTCATAGTCAGTAAACAGGCAGAGGTCAGGACAGGAAGAGTTTGTGCAATTACATAAAACTCATCTGAGGTAAGGGCAGACAGCAAAGGGTCGGTACAGTAGACAGGCAGAGTTTGTTAACAAGAAAACGTTCAATACACAATCAGAATAGCACACCTTCAATGGTTAAACTAGTAAACTAGGAGCCTAAAGCTTAGGCAAGGGGTGGAACCACAGTCCATCATATATAGGAAGGCAGATTAGCTCATTAGTCAAGCAGCTGCACACCCAGTGCCAGAGAAGATTAACCTTTGAAGTACTGAAACAGTGGTGAGTTACAATGAACAGCAGTTCTAATTCACACACAGGCAGCTGACGTCCATACGCACAGGACGGTAGCAGCCATGAACCGTCGTTGTAACAATATGTGTTGTCTGTGGTGGTACTTTGATTAATAGAGGGTGCTCGCTTCTGTTCTGGTATTCCAATTTTAATGACTTTAGACATGAAAGGATTCCCCGATCTGTAAGGATCTCTTTGGATAAAATAGCTCTTTGGCAATTAGCTTAGACAGAGTGTTTCTCAAAGGCACCTTCTCATGATAATGTGTGGCATGGTCTAACACAACCAGGATACATTAATGTCCCGTAGCAGATAACCAAAGGGTCAACAAAGTCCATTAACAGTACCTCTATAATAGGCAATGATTCCAAAGGACTCCTAAAATATACACAGGAGCGATTAGCTGACATTCGATTCACAGTATGTCTGTACCTCCCTAACAACCCCTGGCAAAAAATACACTTCAGGATGCAGTCACGTCTTTTTACAGCACAGGGGTCCCCCTAGCACATGGTTATAGGCCAGATGTTGCTCAACAATTTTCCCATGTATTTTGCCTACATGATACAATAGATCTTGGTTGTAGGGGGACTCCTTGTCAGCTCCTGGATATTGTTGTACCTCACTTATCACCTTCACATTCTCTTTAACTTTTAACAATGTGGGATCTCTCAGCTGAGCAGTCCCAAAATTGTCATGCAAAAACTCTGGCATATCAGAAACTTCCTCCTTCTCTTCAGTATCACCAGCTAGTACTGCTAGGAGAACATTTTCAATTTCATTACGGATGATCCCCTACAGAAAAACTTTATTATAATTTATAGATTTATATCTCAGCTTTTTCTTACTTATGAACCCCCAATATACAGCTCTCAGTACACAGGGGAGGTTTTATCAGTGATTGATAGCATCAGGGGTGGACACAGACAGCAGCGGGCCAGCAGCTCCCCAAACCACACATACAGACGTAAAAATAATCCTGGAAGACCAAGGAACATATAAGAACAAGGAGCGCAGTGCTGGCCCAGGAAGCAACATGTAATAAGTACAGTACCAATGGAAAAGGGGGGGAAATGAATACAAAAAAGATACAGTGACCCCTTTAAGGCTACACAGTGCTTTTGGTCAATAATGTGTTGTGCAACCAAGGATCACAGCAGCACAATGCTGCAATGCATTGAGTTCAAAAGAATGGGGTCGGATTGTGACCTTGAAGTTTCTTAAAATCACAATCGAAAAAAGTTGCAAGAAATTCAGCAGGCTGGATTTTTTGTGACCGTCAGGTCATGGCCCCATTTACTTTTACTAGTTGCCAGCCTAAGGGCTCATGCACACGAACGTGTGCTGGCCGTGCCCGTGCTGCGGGCCGCATACTGCGGGTCCGCGATCCGTGATGCGGGCTGCACATTCACTTCAATGGGTCCGCGTTCCGGGAGATGCGGAGCGGAGGCACGGATCAGAACACCACGGAAGCACTACTGTGTGCTTCCGTGGTGTTTCTGGCCGTGCCTCCGCACTGCAAAAAAGTAGCGCAAGCACTACTTTTTTTGCGGTGCGGACCCTCGGATGCGGATCGCGGACTCCATTCAAGTGAATGGGTCCATGATCCGCATGCGGTGGCCTCACGGTCAGTGCCCGTGCATTGCGGACCGCAGTTTGCGGCCCGCAGCATGGGCACGGCCGGCACACGTTCGTGTGCATGAGGCCTAAGGGCCCATGTAGACGGCCTTGCTTTATAGTCTGCAAATTGTGGATCCACAAAACACGGAGAGTGGCCGTGTGCATCCTATGATAGAAAATGCCTTTTCTTGTTCGCAATTGCAGACAAAAATAGGACATGTTTTATCATTTTTGCGGGGCTGCAGAACAGACATATGGAAGCTGACAACACATGATGTGCTGTCCGCATCTTCTGCACACCCATTGAAATGAATGGGTCCACACCCATACTGCAAAATTGCGGAACAGATGAGGACACCTTCATACGGCCGTCCACATACTGGACTTTCATACATACAACCGCTCTTTTTCACACATCCTCACACATGCAAACACTCTCACATACACACACTATCACATATGCAGACACTCACATACACACAGGGCCGGGACTAGGGGTAGGCGGGGGAGGCGACCGCCTAGGGCGCCATCTGGAGGGGGGCGCAGCCACAGAGGGGGGTCCAACGGGTCTGGACCCCCCCTAGAACCATTCACTTTTTTTTTTTTTTTTAAATTCCTCAGGGCCGCACTGCCGATCGCCATAGGCGGTGTGGCCCTTGATCTAAGTGCAGCCGGCGTGTGGGGGCAGTAGGAGATGAGCGCTTCCATTGTGGAAGCACTCATCTCTATATTCTGTGCCTGTGCTGCAGCAGGGGAGGGAGAGGCGTCTCCCTTCCCTGTTCTTCTGATAGGCTGCAGACACTAATGGCTGCGGCCTATCAGAGGCCAACTCAGGCAGCGCGATGACGTCATTATCATCGCGCCGCCTGAGCCGGGCAGCACACAGAGCGGGACACAGGCCGGAAGAGGCCTGCACCTCATCGCTGCTGATGGAGGTAAGTATTAGTGTGTTTTTGTTTGTTTTTTTAATAGATGCCATATTATAGGGGGCACCTGCTGGCAATTTCTCACTGGCCCATTAACTGGGGCATTTCTTACTGGCACATTAAGGGGGGGGGCACCATGGGGGAGAGGAGCACTGTGGGGGCATCTGGGGGCCTTTTTTTGGGCACATTATGGGGGGGGCAATACAGGGGCATCTGGTGGGGGCAGCAAGAAGGAGCATTTTTTACTGGCATATTATGGGGGACACTATGGGGGCATTTACTGGGGCACGATATAGGGGTATTTTCTACTGGCATACATTATGGGGACATTAGCTCAACTGCAGGCACTAAGTGGGGGTATTTCTTGTTCTGTCATATTACAAGGTGAATTATTACTACTTGGGGGTATTATGGTGAGCTTTACTACTACTGGGGGCTATGGGGAACACAATGTCTAGTATGGGCACTATGGGGGCATTACTATTAAGTGTACTCTGGCAGATAATTATTTCTATTGGTGGGATTTTGGGGAGCACTGTTACTTTGGGGGGCACCATGGCACAGTATCAATTTAGCACAATTATTTTTGGGGGACATTATCTTTATACTATTAGTGTCCGGACGCAGTTATTTTTTAGGGGACTCTGTGCCAATAATTGTTGTAGGGGGCACTATCTGTGTGGTAGTTGTATTTTTCAGGGGACAGTTTCTGCAGTATAGTATTAGGGGGCACAGTATTGGGAGTGGCAGGATGAGGTGTTCAGAAGATGTGAAGATGATGGAAATGTGGGAAACTAATGTCTGTTTGTATCTCTGCAGATACAAGAGATGGCTGAAAAATCTTCATGGCGGTCTGGTCCTAATGGAGAAGATGAGGAAAGAGAACGTCTACAACAAAGGTGACATCACTGGATTAAGAGGTATGGGGCGCTATGTAGGAGAGGAGATGCTCTGGCTTTCAGAGCTGGGTGAGGACAGCCAAGGGGGGCAGCAGGTCACGGGTGGGTGGCAGATGGTGGTGGGGAACCACAGGCCTTGAGCAGGATCTGAGGAGAGGGAAGGAGCTTCCTTGCTGCAGCCTGCTGTTGTCTATTGTATAATGTGAGGCAGGCAGTGCAGCCAGGACACGTCCTCCCCTCTCTGTATGATGTGTACAGGCGGGACTAAACAATATCATTTCAGCTGTACAGTGTTTGCTGGGAGTGGCCTACTATATTTAGGAGGGGCTTATAATAATGGGCAGGGCCAATTTGGGAGGCCCCATTTGACTACTTTGCCTAGGGCACCAAACTGCCTAGTCCCGGCACTGCATACACACAATGTCACATATGCAGACACTATCACATATGCAGACACTCACATACACACACTGTCACATATGCAGACACACTCACATACACACACTCCTTCTAGCAGAGCTGGCTCATTGGATGGGAGCCTGTCAGCGCTTGTGAGCAGGGGTGTAGCGAGGGGGGGGCAGGCGGGGCATGTGCCCCGGGTGCAGAGGCGGGGGGGGGGGGGCGCACTCACCCGGCAGTTCTTGTGACTGCCGGACGGCTCGTTTACATAGTGAAGCAGGGAGGCCTCTCCTCTCCCTACTTCTCTGTTCTTCCAAGCTCCAGCGCTCCCCCTGCAAGTGACACATCGTGCTGCTGGCTGTGGGAGGAGCGCTGAAAGCCCGGGAGTGGGCCTCTGGCACAGCCAGCGGCGCAATGTGAGTGAGAGAGCGCGTCATCAGGGAAGCAGTTAAGTATGTATTTTGTTTTTGTTTTTTTAATTTCATAAAGACTGGAGGCAAAAGGGGGCAAGACTACAGTGAGGGGGCACCTGTGAGGGAGCATATATTAATGTCACATTACTACAGTGAGGGGCACCTGTGAGGGGGACATATAATTAATCTGGCATTACTACAGTGAGGGGGCACCTAATGTGACATTACTACAGTGAGGGGGCATATAATTAATCTGGCATAACTACAGTGAAGTGAGGGGGGCATATAATCTGGCATAACTACTGTGAGGGGCATGTATCTGGGCATAACTACAGTGAGCGGGTATAAACTGGGCATACGTACTGTGAGGGGCACAAAGATGGGCATAACTACTATGATGGGCACAGAGGTGGGCATAACTACTGTGAGGGGCCATAAAGAGGACATAACTATTGTGAAGGGGCCACAATGTGGGCATTAGTACTGTGTGGCGGCACTAAGGGAAAATGCCCTATATTACCCTGTTACACAGTCACCATCCCTTCCTTATGTGATTATTCTTTTTTCTCTGTCACCAAAGGGACCTTGATCCGGATCCAGCGGACATCACGACGATGCCAGCGACACCCTGGATGAGGTAGGACCAGCTTGTTCTTTAATTTATAGCAAGGTGTATTGGAACCGCCGTGTACCCTGTGATAGATTTTAGCTGGGACTGGTTAGTGTAGCTATGGATTGGGCAGAGTTAGAGGAGTGACTCTTAATTGCCATCTTTATATGTAATTTGGGGGGGGGGGACAGGGCATAGTAGCGGGGATGGGGGGCGCAAATTTGAATCCTTACCCCGGTGCAGGAAAGCCTAGCTACACCTCTGCTTGTGAGTGACAGTTTTTAGACCAATCAGCACTCCTGGTCAGTAAGGCTGGGTCCACAAGGTTCTATTTTCCAGAAAATCGCGGCAAAAGGCGGTGTGTTTTTGCCATGATTTTGTAAAAATCGGACCCTGTGGACACAGCTTTAGTGACCAGGAGTGCCCCTGAGCAGCACATTATCTTTGTCTGAAGTTCAGGAAGTGGACCAATGAGTGGATCAATCCAAGCTGGGCCCCTGTGCAGCTGAACCGGCTGCACAGACGGTATGTCCGCCCCTGGATAGCATTTCCTATGTAAGGATGCATTCACATCTGCATTGTGAACTGGGGGCGTTTTTACTGGCACTGGGGGCATTTTTACTGGCACTGGGGGCATTTTTACTGGCACATTGGGGGCACTGGGGGCATTTGTTACTGGCACATGGGGGCATTTGTTACTGGCACATAATTTGGGGGGCATTTCTTACTGGCACATAATTTGGGGGGCATCTATGGGGGTGGGACACTTTTTACTGGCACATGATTTTGGGGGGGAATCAATGGGGGGAACTTCTGGTGCATTATTGGGGCGTTTCTTACTGGCAACTAATTTAGGGGGCATCTATGGGTGGGGAGCCCTTCTTACTGGCACATTATTGGGGTGAAATTTTGGGGGCACTTCTGGCACATTATGGGGGCACTTCTTACTGGCACATTATTGAGGCACTTCTTACTGGCACATTAGAAGCATTATTACTTCTGGGGCACAGTGGGGACATTAGTACTGTTGGGGGCACTATTACTAACAAGTGCACTCTGGCAGAGAATTATTAGTTGGGACTTTGGGAGCACTATTACTGTGGGGAGCACTATTCCTGGGGGGGGGGGGGGCACCCTGGCACAGTATCAGCATAGCGCAGTTATTTCTGGGGGACGTTATGTTTACACTTTTACTGTCAGGGACACTATTTGCTGAGCGCTGTGTGCCAATAATTATTGAAGTTTGTAGAGAAATCTATGGCACACCATTCGATTTGCAATTAATGCAATTAATTTAATTCATATATTTTAAAGTGACAATTTCTCATTTCAAGGTGCTCCAGAGAATAAAGCATAATACATCTTAAAGACCAGTATTGTTCCCAACGTTTCAGTCGGAGAACGACCTTTTTCAAGGTATCTGTGAAGTAAACAAGCATAACGTGTATAAGGAATAATACTAATATATCAAATGAGCTTGGTTGAAAATATAGGAAGCATATACATATATACAAAATCAATCCACACTGCTGCTAACACAACCAAAGGTAGATCTTGTCCTGTTGCATCTTTCTCCACTAGACCTTATTTTATTTTTTCTATACCTAACCGCATATACATTCCATACCTACCTGTAGGCTCGGTCTTCCTCTCCTAAGTGAATATAGTTTAATAGGGATACCACACAGGTGTTATCTTGAAGATCACTCTATATCACATGTTACATTATGTATTACTGAATGGATTGATTTTGTATCTATGTATATATGTATATGCTTCCTATATTTTCAACCAAGCTCATTTGATACATTAGTATTATTATACACGTTATGCTTGTTTACTTCAGAGATCCCTTGAAAAAGGTCATTCTCTGACCGAAACGTTGGGAACAATACTGGTCTTTAAGATGTATTATGCTTTATTCTCTGGAGCACCTTGAAATGAGAAATTGTCACTTTAAAATATATGAATTAAATTAATTGCAAATCGAATGGTGTGCCATAGATTTCTCTACAAATTTGACGCCTTCATCTATGAGCACCCAACTAAGGGGAGTGCAAATCTCAACTACCTTTGAAAATTATTGAAGGGCACTATCTGTGTGGTACTAGTGGCACAGTACTGGGGGTGGTAGGATGATTTGTCCAGAAGACTGGAGGATGATGGGAAAAGTAGTAAACTAAGATTTTTTTCTGTCAAACTGCAGAGATGAGAAATGTCTGAAAAATGGTGTCTGGTCTGAAAGTAGAAGATGAGGAAAGAGAACATCTACATCAGAGGAGACGTCACTGGATGTACAAGGTATGGGGCGCTGGATTAGGCTACATTCACACGAACATTGTGTTTTGCAGTCTGCAAATTGCAGATCCGCAAAAAAAGGATGATGTTCCGTATGGCATCTGTTTTTTTTTTTTGCAGATCCACTGTAACAATGCCTATCCTTGTCCGCAAAACAGACAAAAATAGCAATGGACATACAGATGCGGACAGCACACAGGGGGGAATTTATCATTATGAGAATATTTGAAGTCAGTTTTGCTTGCATCTATGTTGGAGTACTTTGTGCCACATTTATCAAACGTCCCAGGCTGTTTGATAAATGTGGCTTGTCCTTAAACCTAACACTTCTGTCTACAGAAGCTCCTCCACTTTTCCTACTCCACCCTCCTCCTGGAGTGAGATTGCGACTATTTTGCGACTTTTTTAAAAAAGTCGCAATGATAAATCTGGAGTGAAACTCATTAACATGGCTAACCACACCCACTTTTCCACCCATATTACAAACTGGAGTGAGTGGTGTACACATGCAAAAAGTCGCAAAAAAATGCGCAAAAAAGTCGCAAAAGCCCTATCGTGCGACTTTTTGAAGACAGAATTCTGGAGTGAAGGTGTGATAAATCAGGGCCACAGTGTTCATTTAAGTGAATCGGTCCGCATCTGAGCCAAAAAATATGCAGATCGGAGGCCACAAAAACAATGTGAATGTAGCCTTACCCTGTATGTTCTGTAGTGATATACGTAATGTTAGGAGGGAAAAGGTTAAGGTGAGAATTTGGCATGGGGGGGGTTTCAATTTTTGACTTAGTCGGCAGAAAAGCTAGGTACACCAGCGCTGAGGGAAGGGGGGGGCCCAAGCTGAACTCTTGCACCAGGGCCCATGGGCCTTTAGCTACGCCCCTGCCTTCCGATATATGCTGGCCTTCGGACGGACAAACAATGCTTTGTGTGTTTTTTGTCCAGCCGAAAGCCTGGATACAGAGGCTGGAATAGAGTGCCAGCCTAAGTGTGTGCTGACAGCTGTCACTGATAGCTGTTCGTGAGGGTGGTCTTAAGTTGAGAAATGGCTGAAATATAAATGTATAAATTACAACTATTACTGAATATTGTCCCACAAAATATGGTATATCAACTGCTTAGCTTCTCCTGCTCTAAAACATACTGCCTGCAGATTGCACTGCATTTTGTGGTGAGAGGTCCTCTTTAAGAGGTAACAACTTACTCTACCTCTGGCTTGCATTGCACCCAGCCACATAGGCCATGACACACTGGCTCTGGTCTATTCAGAGTGACAGTAATGACTGATAACAGTATTTGCATTTATCAGTATAGCTCTCTCGACGTGGTGCAGTACCACACAATTATTTCTGTTGTATCACTGTATCTCTTTCCCGTGACTCACATTATTGCACGCAGTTTATCACACAGTCTTGGGGCTCATGCACACAAATATATATATATTTTTCTGTTTCCGTGTGTTTTTAAAAAAAATTTAGGCCCATACGCGGATCCATTCACTTCAACGGGTCCGCATAAAAAATGGAATTTACTCGTGTGCATTTCGTTTCCGTATGTCCGCATGGTCGTTCTGCTAAAAAACGTCCTATTATTGTCGGTATTTTGGACAACGATAGGACAGTTCTCTTGTGGGCTGGAAGTTCCATTCCCCAAAATGCGGAATAGGCACAGTCGGTATCCATGTTTTGCAGATCCGCAAATTGCAGACCATAAAACAAGCAACGGTTGTGTGCATGAGCCCGCCTTTACAGGCTGACCTTTGTAACATGCCTGTCTCTCTTACAGGGACTGGCTGTTTCATTATACCTTTCCAACTCTGGCCTCATCCCCTCTGTTGTATTAGGCTTCAGTTTCTCTAGCTAATCTCTGTGGTATTGCACCCTTATTTCTAGTACCATTCACCTCTGCTAATTATTTGTGGGAATAAATACTGGCTTAGGCCCCTTGCAGACGAGCATGTGTCACGCACCGAGTTTGCAACACAGCTCCCAGCCTGACCTAGCAGCACTGACAGGGTCAAATAGCATTATATTTATTTATGATGCTATGTAACCCTTATACTTCTGGAATGTATTGTGTGCTGTTCCAGCATTTTATTTTCTCCATTATCATCATTGCCTATTTGTGTTGTTGTATAATTACTATGTTATGCAATGCTGCCACCCTGTGGTCATTCTTGTTATAGGTTTTGAATGTACAGTATAATGTAATTCCCATATGCCTTTGCTCTCGGCTTTCTCCTCCCTTTTCTGTGACATCAGTTCCTGTCTTTCTCGGTTTCTCAGTTGCCTGCTCCTGCAACAGACACAGAACTGGTGAGAGCATTCGTTTTGACCTCTAATGTCCCCTAAGGTCCTCTAATATCCTGTTATATCCTCTAATGTCCTCCATATATAAATCTTCAATAAACTACCAAAGCATCTTCATCTGCATCCTGCTCATTGGATCTTCACATGCAACTGGTACCACAACCTATGGGATATTAGTGAGTTCAACTATCTACCATTGCTTGTACAGGGATTACCACTCACAACCAGAGAGACTTCTCTAACGTACATCTGTGGCAGAATAGTCAAAAACGAGGTTTATATCTTCAGTCTTTGCATGTCTACACGCAGTCTGCAAGCAAGCTTGGAACTGGACGCCATCTTACCTGCACGTGGCTTCTTAAGCAGAGTGAGTAAGCGGAAATCCTTTCTTAAAGTGACAGTACCACTTAATCAGAAACAACATGTCCACAAGAGGCTCAGTCGATTTCTCGGTCACTGAACATAGGGAAACTCACCCTGCTCCCAAAAACTCAGATATACAGGAAGCAGAGTCCATGTTCACTGAGGAACTAATTGTACGATCTAAACGTGTTATCAAGCCAACACAAAAGATTAGAGAGAACTTTGAGGCAACCAAAGAAGAGTTCAGTGACAATTTAAATGATTTATGACAAAGAACAGAACACTATATAGCAGCTCTTTCACGCTATAACAATGACACACCAAAGTTAACCACAGCATTGAATCGTTTAACTAACCCCTATGTCCGCTATCAGCGACTGTCTGCAAAGTACATCACTTTCCTGAGCGATTCAGATTTTGATGATGCCTCAGAAGAGTTGAGAGAGAGGAAAGATCTCCAAGAGAAGGATGCCTTAGTACAAGACACTAAGAGTAAAGAAGAACTCCGCATCGCACACTTGCAAGAAGAGAGATCCCATCGATCAACTTCAACCAAATATACACTTGCATCTTCCAAAACCTCTTGTTCCGGAAAGGTCAGTGCTACATGACAAGCTTATAGAGATCTGGGCAGAAGCAGAGGAAGCTAGTGTTAGAAGTTCCTTTGCTAAGAAGGAGGCAGAAATGGCAAAGAAGAAAGCGCAGTTGGAGGTAGAGGCAGAAGCCCAACTAAAAATTCTCCAAACAGAAAGGGAAGAAGCAGCTGCCTTAGCTAAGCTGAAGGTCCTCGAGCAAGCATTAGGCCAAGGTACCGACCTAGACTGTTTCATCCCAGGAGAAGTGGAAGACCCAGCTGACCGCACTGCCAGATATGTGTGGTTACATGCTAAATCGCATGTAACCACAATACTTCTAAATCACCAACTGTATGAACCCACAGAGCATCAGATGCCATCATCTACCAAAGACAAGGTAATTTCCAGCATTGAGCCAGCTCATCCTCCAGAGACTAAACCACAGCTTAACCCTTATGCCACATCATTTTGTCCTGATCAATCTCAGCCTTACAAGCCAGAGTCACCACAATTCAATCCAGCTACAAGGAATGGGAGATCAGACATGTCAGACTTTGCCAGATACATAATGCGCAGGGAGCTGATAAACAATAGTCTCTTACAGTATGGTGACCATGCTGAAAACTACAGAGCCTGGAAATCGACCTTTGAAGCAGTAATCAGTGATCTTAACCTCACTGCCAAGGAAGAACTTGACTTGCTTGTCAGCTGGTTAGGCCCAGAATCTGCAGAATGGGTAAAGACATTAAGAGCAGTTCATGCAGGCCACTCAGAGGAAGGTCTCACTGTAGCATGGGAGAGACTTGAACAAACCTACGGCGGTCCTGAAGCTATAGAGAGTGCATTATTCAAGAGACTTCAGGCCTTCCCAAAGATAAATGGCAAGGACAACCGCAAGCTCCAGGATCTGAGCGACCTACTAAAAGAATTGGAATTGGCTAAAATGGACCCACGTCTACCAGGACTGAGTTACCTTGATATGGCCCATGGCGTCAATCCAGTCGTGTTGAAACTACCACACTTCATGCAAGAAAAATGGGCAGACCAGGGCTCCAGATACAAGAGAGAACACAATGTGTCTTTCCCCCCTTTCTCTTATTTTTCCAGATTCATCAGTGACCAAGCTTGGAAGAAGAATGATCCCAGCTTCGACTTCATAGAATCCAGTCTACCTGTTCATCCTCATGCTCAAGGTATGACAACCCAACAAGTAAACGTAGAGACTTAAGGGGAATAGTATCTGTAAGAAAGACAAACGTTCCACTGATTGCAGCCTCCACTACTAGGAAGGACACCCCTAACTGCATGTGTCCTATCCACAAAAGACCTCATCCTTTAAAAGAATGTTGTGGGCTCAGAGCAAAGACTTTGCAAGAACGCAGAGAGACACTCAAAGAGCTTGGAGTGTGTTACAAGTGTTGTGCCTCATCAATTCATATGGCAAAAGACTGTAAGGCTATAATCAGATGTGCAGAATGCAACAGTGACAAGCATGTTACTGCAATGCATCCTACCTTGCCTCCAGATAATGCATCTCAAGCCACAACCAATGCTGTCCCACCCCATGGCAGGGAGCCACTGACTCAAGAGCTAGCTACAATGACTGTCTCCTCTTCCTGTATGGAAATATGTGGCAAGGGGACTGGTTCCAAGTGCTGCACAAAGGTGTGTTTGGTCAATGTATACCCAGAAGGGCAGTCTGAAAGAGCCACCAGAATGTATGCCATTATAGACGATCAAAGCAATAGGTCTCTGGCGAAGCCTAAATTCTTTGAGATCTTCGGTATAAAGGGAGAAGCAACGCCATACACCCTCAACACTTGTTCTGGTCGTGTAGAGACTTATGGAAGAAGAGCTACTGGATACATTATCTCCTCCATTAAAGGGAACATTCATATACCCTTGTCAACGTTAATTGAATGTGACCAGATACCTGATGAAAGAGATGAAATTCCTACTCCAGAAGCTACATACCACCATCCCCACTTGAAACATCTAGCTAATGAGATTCCCCCTATGGGCATGAATGCCGACGTCTTACTCTTGCTCGGGAGAGACATTCTGAGGGTCCATAAGGTATGGCAACAATGCAACGGTCCTGACAATGCCCCATATGCGCAGAGACTCGACTTAGGCTGGGTTATTGTGGGCAATGTGTGTATTGATAAAAGCCACAAACCATCTCGGGTGAATTCCTTCAAAACCTTTGTGAACAGCAATGGTCGTCCAACTAACTTTAGGCCATGTGTTCATCATTACGAGGTAAAGGAAAGGCTTTCTGACTTCCCTAAGGAACCAGACATTTCTACCCTTTATGACGACTTAGGAAGATCAGTGTTTTGTACAACACCAGAAGACAACAGATTAGCCCTGTCCATAGATGACAAAGAGTTTATTAAAATAATGGACAATGGATTTTTCAAAGATGCATCTAAGCACTGGGTTGCACCTTTACCTTTCCGTGCTGTAAGAACCAAACTTCCTAACAACCGAGAACAGGCGCTATCCAGATTCATCTCTTTGCAACATACTTTGAAAAACAAACCGGAAATGAAAAACCATATTGTGGCCTTCATGGAAAGGATATTTCACAATGATCATGCAGAGCTGGCTCCACCTTTGCAAGGGCATGAAGAATGTTGGTACCTTCCCTCTTTTGGAGTATATCACCCACGGAAACCAAATCAGATAAGAGTGGTATTTGACTCAAGTGCCAAACATCATGGCGTATCTCTGAACGACGTTCTTCTCTGAACGACGGTCCAAACCTGACCAATAATCTGGTAGGAGTACTTATGAGATTCAGAAAGGAGCCGATCGCCATTACTGCTGACATTGAACAAATGTTTCATTGCTTTATCGTATGGCAAGACTACAGAAATTACCTCAGGTTTCTTTGGCACCAAGACAATGACACCAGCAAGGAAATGGTTGAATACTGCATGAAGGTTCATGTGTTCGGTAACAGTCCTTCACCTGCTGTCGCAACATATGGCCTACGTAGGGCTGCCTCTGATGGTGAGTCAGAGTTTGGGAAAGATGCCCGAAACTTCGTTGAAAGAGACTTCTACGTGGACGGCGCACTCAAATCTTTGCCCACAGCGGAGGAAGCCATAGACCTGCTCAAAAGGACACAAGGTATGCTTTCAAAATCTTGTCTGAGGTTACATAAAATCACCTCTAATTGTCCCGCTGTAATGAAAGCCTTCCAGCCCAGTGATCATGCCACAGAATTCAGAGACTTGAATCTAGGAATAGACAATCCTCCAGTACAGAGAAGTCTGGGTTTGAGGTGGGACTTATCGAATGACTCCCTTGGTTTTCAAGTAAGCTGTGCAGATAAACCGTTTACTAAACGGGGAGTTCTCTCAGTGGTGAACAGCCTATATGATCCCCTGGGATTTGTAGCACGTTTGACTGTACAAGGTAAATTCCTGTTAAGACAGCTCTCAGAGTCTATTGCGGACTGGGATGCTCCACTGCC
>ONZH01013171.1:0-48033 GCA_900303285.1 Rhinella marina | reverse complement strand
AACAGACGGTGGGTATTTACACCAGGTATGTGAGATAATTTAACAAAGAAACGCACAGTACAGTGGCCTATTAAATGGCCTAGATATTGTATATTTCAAAGTACACAGCCGTGTAGTAACTGAACAGACGGTGGGTATTTACACCAGGTATGTGAGATAATTTAACAAGAGAACGCACAGTACAGTGGCCTATTAAAATGGCCTAGATATTGTATATTTCAAAGTACACAGCCGTGTAGTAACTGAACAGACGGTGGGTATTTACACCAGGTATGTGAGATAATTTAACAAGAGAACGCACAGTACAGTGGCCTATTTAAATGGCCTAGATATTGTATATTTCAAAGTACACAGCCGTGTGTAGTAACTGAACAGACGGTGGGTATTTACACCAGGTATGTGAGATAATTTAACAAGAAAAACGCACAGTACAGTGGCCTATTAAATGGCCTAGATATTGTATATTTCAAAGTACACAGCCGTGTAGTAACTGAACAGACGGTGGGTATTTACACCAGGTATGTGAGATAATTTAACAAGAGAACGCACAGTACAGTGGCCTATTAAAATGGCCTAGATATTGTATATTTCAAAGTACACAGCCGTGTAGTAACTGAACAGACGGTGGGTATTTACACCAGGTATGTGAGATAATTTAACAAGAAAACGCACAGTACAGTGGCCTATTAAATGGCCTAGATATTGTATATTTCAAATTACACAGCCGTGTAGTAACAGAACAGACGGTGGGTATTTACACCAGGTATGTGAGATAATTTAACAACAGAACGCACAGTACAGTGGCCTATTAAATGCCTAGATATTGTATATTTCAAAGTACACAGCCGTGTAGTAACTGAACAGACGGTGGGTATTTACACCAGGTATGTGAGATAATTTAACAAGAGAACGCACAGTACAGTGGCCTATTAAATGGCCTAGATATTGTATATTTCAAAGTACACAGCCGTGTAGTAACTGAACAGACGGTGGGTATTTACACCAGGTATGTGAGATAATTTAACAAGAAAACGCACAGTACAGTGGCCTATTAAATGGCCTAGATATTGTATATTTCAAAGTACACAGCCGTGTAGTAACTGAACAGACGGTGGGTATTTACACCAGGTATGTGAGATAATTTAACAAGAAAACGCACAGTACAGTGGCCTATTAAATGCCTAGATATTGTATATTTCAAAGTACACAGCCGTGTAGTAACAGAACAGACGGTGGGTATTTACACCAGGTATGTGAGATAATTTAACAAGAGAACGCACAGTACAGTGGCCTATTAAATGCCTAGATATTGTATATTTCAAAGTACACAGCCGTTGTAGTAACTGAACAGACGGTGGGTATTTACACCAGGTATGTGAGATAATTTAACAACAGAACGCACAGTACAGTGGCCTATTAAATGGCCTAGATATTGTATATTTCAAAGTACACAGCCGTGTAGTAACTGAACAGACGGTGGGTATTTACACCAGGTATGTGAGATAATTTAACAACAGAACGCACAGTACAGTGGCCTATTAAATGGCCTAGATATTGTATATTTCAAAGTACACAGCCGTGTAGTAACTGAACAGACGGTGGGTATTTACACCAGGTATGTGAGATAATTTTAACAAGAAAACGCCACAGTACAGTGGCCTATTAAATGGCCTAGATATTGTATATTCAAAGTACACAGCCGTGTAGTAACTGAACAGACGGTGGGGTATTTACACCAGGTATGTGAGATAAATTTAACAAGAGAACGCACAGTACAGTGGCCTATTAAATGGCCTAGATATTGTATATTTCAAAGTACACAGCCGTGTAGTAACTGAACAGACGGTGGGTATTTACACCAGGTATGTGAGATAATTTAACAACAGAACGCACAGTACAGTGGCCTATTAAATGGCCTAGATATTGTATATTTCAAAGTACACAAGCCGTGTAGTAACCTGAACAGACGGTGGGTATTTTACACCAGGTATGTGAGATAATTTAACAAGAAAACGCACAGTACAGTGGCCTATTAAATGGCCTAGATATTGTATATTTCAAAGTACACAGCCGTGTAGTAACTGAACAGACGGTGTGGTATTTACACCAGGTATGTGAGATAATTTAACAAGAGAACGCACAGTACAGTGGCCTATTAAAATGCCTAGATATTGTATATTTCAAAGTACACAGCCGTGTAGTAACTGAACAGACGGTGGGTATTTACACCAGGTATGTGAGATAATTTAACAAGAGAACGCACAGTACAGTGGCCTATTAAAATGCCTAGATATTGTATATTTCAAAGTACACAGCCGTGTAGTAACTGAACAGACGGTGGGTATTTACACCAGGTATGTGAGATAATTTAACAAGAAAACGCACAGTACAGTGGCCTATTAAATGGCCTAGATATTGTATATTTCAAGGTACACAGCCGTGTACTAACTGAACAGACGGTGGGTATTTACACCTGGTATACAAAAAGGGTATTGCAGGCACACAGAACCCAGAACACTAGAGCCAAATAAACTGTATTTAAAAAAATAAAATAAAATTCACAGCCGTATACTGCCAGATCAGATGGTGCATATACACACTAGTTATATAACAGGGTTGTTCAGCCTAAAAGAACGCTGAACAGTAGTGCCAAATATAGTTTGGTATGTAGCAGAGCACCTAATACACCACTAATGCCTCTCTCTGTCCCTACTCCAGCAGCTATCCCTGAATACAGCAGCCGTTCTCTGTAAAGTCTATATTGTAGTAAAGCTATCACTGAAGTCCACTGTAGTAGCCCTGATAAGGGCTTTTAATCACGCTCCTGCCTGTCCAACAGCTAAAACCTATCTGTCCCTTCTCCAGCCTCTGTCCCTGACTAAGTTCACGCAGCATATGCGTACGAGCAGGAAGAGCTGAGTTTTTAATATTCGAGGTCACATGGTTTTTCCAGCCAATCCATGTAGACGCTGTTTTCGCGCTGCCAGCGTGCTCAGCGTGCCTGTCATACCCCCCCTGCATGTTGATTGGTGGAAAAAGAGCGCCAGGGAAGGTGGGAGGGGAAACGAATTCTAAGTGCGCCATCGCCGTTATACTCGATTGAAATCGAGTATGCCGAATATCGTAGTATTCGATCGAATACCGGCTCGATCGAACACTACTCGCTCATCTCTAAAGTACATTTGAACTTGAAGAACATGCATGTTTTTTTCAACCCAAGTAGCTAGGTTACTATGTATAAAGCAGACTATTTTTCCCTATATCTATTATACTAAAACCTATCTAAAACAGCATCTCTTTAAGAACACTATACCTTTATCAAAACTTGACTTTCGGTGACAGATTTTCAGTTACATTATATCTTGTTTATATTGACCTCTTTCTTAAAGAACCACCTCTTTGGAAGACACTACAGTCATGGCCAAAAGTTTTGAGAATGATACAAATATTAATTTTTACAAAGTCTACGGCTTCAGTTTTTATAATGGCAATTTGCATATACTCCAGAATGTTATAAAGAGTGATCAGCTTAACAGCAATTACTTGCAAAGTCAATATTTGCCTAGAAAATGAACTTTATCCCCCAAAACACATTTCAACATCATTGCAGCCCTGCCTTAAAAGGACCAGCTAACATCGTTTCAGTGATTACTCCATTAACACAGGTGTGGGTGTTGATGAGGACAGGGCTGGAGATCAGTCTGTCATGATTAAGTAAGAATGACACCACTGGACACTTTAAAAGGAGGCTGGTGCTTGGCATCATTGTTTCTCTTCTGTTAACCATGGTTATCTCTAAAGAAACACGTGCAGTCATCATTGCACTGCACAAAAATGGCCTAACAGGGAAGAGTATCGCAGCTAGAAAGATTGCACCTCAGTCAACAATCTATCGCATATCAAGAACTTCAAGGAGAGAGGTTCCATTGTTGCCAAAAAGGCTCCAGGGCGCCCAAGAAAGACCAGCAAGCGCCAGGACCGTCTCTTAAAAGTGTTTCAGCTGCGGGATCGGGCTACCAGCAGTGCAGAGCTTGCTCAGGAATGGCAGCAGGCAGGTGTGAGTGCATCTGCACGCACTGTGAGGCGGAGACTCTTGGAGCAAGGCCTGGTCTCAAGGAGGGCAGCAAAGAAGCCACTTCTCTCCAGAAAAAACATCAGGGACAGACTGATATTCTGCAAAAGGTACAGGGAGTGGACTGCTGAGGACTGGGGTAAAGTCATTTTCTCTGATGAATCCCCTTTTCGATTGTTTGGGACATCTGGAAAACAGCTTATTCGGAGAAGACGAGGTGAGCGCTACCACCAGTCTTGTCTCATGCCAACTGTAAAGCATCCTGAAACCATTCATGTGTGGGGTTGCTTCTCAGCCAAGGGAATAGGCTCTCTCACAGTCTTGCCTAAAAACACAGCCATGAATAAAGAATGGTACCAGAATGTCCTCCGAGAGCAACTTCTCCCAACTGTCCAAGAGCAGTTTGGCGATCAACAATGCCTTTTCCAGCATGATGGAGCACCTTGCCATAAAGCGAAGGTGATAACTAAATGGCTCAGGGAACAAAACATACAAATTTTGGGTCCATGGCCTGGAAACGCCCCAGATCTTAATCCCATTGAGAACTTGTGGTCAATCATCAAGAGACAGGTGGGCAAACAAAAACCTACAAATTCTGACAAAATGCAAGCATTGATTGTGCAAGAATGGACTGCTATCAGTCAGGATTTGGTCCAGAAGTTGATTGAGAGCATGCCAGGGAGAATTGCAGAGGTCCTGAAGAAGAAGGGTCAACACTGCAAATATTGACTTGCTGCATTAACTCATTCTAACTGTCAATATAAGCTTTTGTTACTCATAATATGATTGCAATTATATTTCTGTATGTGATAAAAACATCTGACAAACACACATAAAAACCAGAGGGCAGCAGATCATGTGAAAATATAATATTTGTGTCATTCTCAAAACTTTTGGCCATGACTGTAATTCTATTCAATTCTGTGTTGTCTTCTCAAAGAAGTCACACAGTGTGTAGGAAATATTACTCCATCATTGATAATAATAAAATTATATCAAAATCAATGTGTGTCCCTGTTTAATCCACCCTATGTTTGACAAGCATAGAAAATATTTACCCAGATTGTCATAGACAACCAAGCACACCTCTGCCCAGGTTTGTCTTTATAGGACTTTTCCAGTCCTCTTAAGCACATTCACTGCCAAAAATTATTTACATGCTGCCATAGAAAACCCACATTTTGTTTTATTCTGGTTTATGTATTAAATGCATTAAGAAAGTATGTGTCTCCAATATGGTAGCCACAGCCATGATTATAAATATAAAATAAGAGTAAATTTAATGGTTACTAACCTTTCATACAACTTTGCATTAAATCAATAGGCAAATATACTCCTTGTATTATATTACCTTTATCTTTCTCCTCTTATCAGCTCCCTCTCCTTTTCTGAATGTAATATTCACTCAGAATTATCCACTAATTCCAACTTGAAAGACAAAGGAGGAAATTATCATAAACCAGCATTTTGCATGACTCGATAGTATCCTGCAGTTCCGACAATCAGGCAGCTCAGACAATCTGTGCGCCTAAACTGAAATCTATGTCAGTTCCAAGGAGGCGTAGATTTCAGTCTTCTTTTATGCCAGAAAACCGGCATAAAAGAAGATAATTATGTCAAGGCCCCATCTTTTCCTCCCCCTTGCTATACACCCATTTTGGGAAAGTGACGAGGCTGGCAGTGAAACACCACTTGCACAAAAATATTTGCAGAACTGTCAAAAAGTTATCAACATAGTGTTTGTGACCTTTTTTTGGCAGAAAACTGGTGTGAGGGGGAATGATAAGTTCCCTGCAAAGTGTCAACTCACTGAAGAATCAGATTACATGCTGCCCTTAAAAGTGTCTGGAGAGTGGATTGAGCCACCGTGGAAGAGAAGCAGAGAGACAGACATATACAATCACTGAAGAAGCTAATGGGAAGTGTTATATCTCACCCCTCAAAGTGCTTTATTCATATCACTATTGTTCAGTACTACACAGTGTTCAATATGGTGATACACAAGAATCAGAATTTCCTGTCTAAATATGTATTCTTTTGGGATCATCTAGGTTCCACCCACCAGCTTAGGGACAACTAAGAATTAAAAATGTAGCATGCAAAGGAGAAATCTGCTAAAATATGCCAGTTTTGTGCAATCACTCATGTATACATAGCTTATTCTACCAAGTTACCTGACAGATTGTGAGTCCCATTGGGGGGCATCTTGATGCTAATGTCTGTAAAACGTTGTGGAATATAGTAGTGCTATATAAGTGCATGAAATAAATAAATAAATAAAATATGCTCATTTGGGTAATGGAGCTCCACTACGAACACAATGCTAAGATCTATTCTACTTTGAAGTAAACCGGAAGCATTTTAAAGAGCTAATAGTGGTATGCCCATATATTTATTTCTGGCATTAAAAATGTTGCCAGATTGTTCAGAAACTGTTTATCTTGTGATATACAATGTAAAGAAACACTCTGAACAAAACTAATACATAAGCCTAGTGCAAGGACTAAGATGGTCATGTATACCATATCTCTTAATATTATAAAAATTAGTTTCTGTCTGTCTGTCCATCTGTCTGTCTGTCTGTCTGTTCTCTATGCGCGACCAAAATACTGGACCGATTTTCACCAAATTCGGCACACAGGTACATCAGGTGTCCTGGAAGGTTTTAGACTAGGTCTCATCTCTCTAGGACGTACCGTTCCCGAGATATTCCCAAAATATAATCTCCATTAGCCAATATTACCCTGGTAGCATTCTCTGCACAGACACACACAGGGAGGGCAGGTTTCCATAACAACACAGCCAGGTAATTAGCAGCCAACTGAGGAGCTCAGGTAAAAACCCAGCCATTGCTATTCACTGACACTGTTAAAGGTATTCCGGTTACCATAAATATAACTTATATTTAAGACTAATTTTAGACTAAGACAGTTTAGAGGTAATAAAAGATGTTTTCTTCCACTGCTACCCATTGCGTGGCCTCATAAAGAAGCATGGTATCGACCTTTAATTCAGGCCACCCTAAAAGAAGTACCTAAAACCCTCGCCCCAGGTCTAACTAAGCCACGCCCCAATTCCATTAGGCCACACCCCCTCCCATTCCTCAGCCAACAGGGATTGAAAAAATAATGGTAAAAATCAACTTCTGTCAGCTGCAGGGATAAGTGGGAGGTTAACTTTCTTTCTACAACGACACACAAAAACATTAAATGAAATAGATTAAATACACCCATGCGAAGTGTCTTGCTAAGCCACGCCACGGAGAGCCACGCCACTCCCCAGCCAATGGAGATTTAAAAAATTAAGGTAAAAATCAACTTCTGTCAGCTGCATTGAATTTCTCTCTGCAACGACACACAGAAACATCAAATGAAATAGATTAAATACACTAATTTTAGACTAAGACTGTACAGTAGTAATAAAAGAAGTTTTCTTCCACTGCTACCCATTGCGTGTCCTCATAAATTACCATGGCATCGACCTGTAATTCTGGCCACCCTCAAAAGAAGAACTTAAAACCCCCGCCCCAGGTCTCGCTATGTCACGCCCCCGACTCGGTCAGGCCATGCCCCCTCCCACTCCACAGCCAATGGAGATTGAAAAATTGAAGGTAAAAATCAACATCTGTCAGTTGCAGTGGTGGGAGGGAGGATGACTTTCTCTCTGCAACGGCACACAGAAACATTAAATGAAATAGATTAAATATACCCGTGCTAAGCAATGTTTTCTTCCACTGCTACCCACTGTGTTTCCTCAAATTACCATGGCATTGACCTATAATTCAGGCCACCCTGAAAAGAAGGACTTAAAAGCCCCCCCAAGGTCCCGGTAAACCACGCCCCCGGTCAGGTCATGCCCCCTCCCACTCCGCAGCCAATGGGGATTGAAAAAATGAAGGTAAAAATCAACTCCTGTCAGCTGCATTGACTTTCTCTCTGCAACGACACACAGAAACGTTAAATGAAATAGATGAAATATACTCAAGCGAAGCCAGGTCTTTCTGCTAGTATATTATATAATAGATATGGATAGCTAAAACTATACCTACTATGTTCCTTAACCCATTACAGGTGTATACCACCATGTTATTACAGATAACTTATTCTTAGTGCACTGGGGGTCTGACTCATAGCACTACCATATTCCAAAGGATGTCATATTAAGTATGTATTCTACCCTTGAAGAAACTCCTCTCAGGGACAATAAGGTGACACATGGAGGGCCTACAGGTCAGTCAAATGGAAACCCTGTGTACTTTTTATGCCACAGTATAGGGTTAGTGCCTGTGACTTTGCATATGAATGAACCTTAACTCGTCATCCAAATAAAATAATTTATATTTACAGTAGCTTTTATTTCTATTGGTATACTATTAGAGTTGAGCGAACGTGCTCGTAACGAGCACTGTAGCGCTCGGATCCCCTGCGCTTGCATGGGCGCAGCCATCCGGATCCGTCCTCCTCACCCGACTGCAAGTCAGTGGGGACGGATCTGGATGCCTGCGGCCATGCGAGCGCAGGGTATCCGAGCGCTACAGTGCTCGTTACGAGCACGTTCGCTCAACTCTATATACTATGTTTTTTTCCTAATGTTTTATAGCCAGGAAGCATAAAGATAATATATTTAGAAAAATTACCTTAAGAACACTAGAAATTTTTGTATGGCTGTGTCGGTTTTATTTTGTGTCATACGTATTAAAATATGAAATGAAATATGTACTCACCCCTGCATTGCAGCTTTTAGTGATGCAGAGTAACGCCAGTCTGGGTTAGGATGTTTTGGCTGAAGAAGCAAATAAGAACAAATGTTTAGTTCCAGTTAGAAATTCTTTAATGTATGCAATCATTGTCAACATAAAGGATCAAACATTTGCACTGTGTTTGCCAATTTAAAAAAAAACTATAAATATCTTTTTTTTTACATTTGGAGAGGAATAATTTATCATTCTGCAGATTTTGAATTATGAAAAAATTAAATTTGTAAAGGATAAAATAAAATGTTGGACTATATAGCCAACAATTCCAAACATTTATTGAATCAATTAAAATAAAGTAAGTGCATGAGATGTGGAACCTAACCATAATTAAAATCATGATTAGATGTTCATTCATTGGAATTGACAAAAAATAAAGTGTAAAATTTAATTTAAGCCATTTTGGGAAACATGACCCAATATATTTTGGGTGTCATCTGCAAAAATTGGAAGTATCTTGTAGGCAAAACACTAGAAGGTGAAATATAAAATAAATAAGAAAATATATTTCTTATTTGAGAAACCTGGAGTTTTTCTGCACCACTGTTGCCAATATCTGTAATAAAACATTTCCAACAAATAACCTTTTATTTTCTCTTAAATAATTGTTTTCAGTACAATGTATGAGTACATTAGAGTTCTCCTAAGCAAACAGGTTTTTGGTTGTTGAAACTCTTCATTATTATATTTTTGCTTTGCACTGATAAATAATTGTAGGAAATATAACTAATGCATTTGTAAATAATAACAATTACATTTAACAAAGCAGGTTAGTGTTATGTCTGGGATTTTTGCTTCATGCTATGACTAAGAACCATCAAAGGTTCAAAATGCGTATGCTGTTGTGAGAGTTGTGCATAGTGTTTTTAATGAATTCTTAAATAAAGTCTTTATTTTAATCTTCTGAGTGCTTGAGAACCATTTTTGAAAAATGGACTAAAGCAGCTTATGCAACATACAGTAGTTGCTTTTTGCCTCTCGCAGTAACAAATAACCTAATACAAAATTTTCATATAGTGTAGTATATAATGCGCCATTCCTTACCTTTTCTCTTGGCTTGTGATATCTTGAGATGACTGGTGTTAAATGACCAACTTTGAAAAGAAAGTTTAAAATACCATACCAGACATAATAAAAAAAAAAGTAACCTTTTCAAAGTTGCTCATTTGGTACCCCTCTTCTTGGGATACAGCATACAGATGTAGCAGGCATTAAAGTAATTCCTAGCACGTTAACACACAAGCTTATCATATTGGCTAGGTTTAACAATGTGCAGATCTTCTGCAGCTTAAAGTTGGTGTTGAGTCACACTGTAGGGATAAGATGTTAAGCCAGTGGCTCAGTGGTTAGCACTGTTGACTTGTAGCACTGGAGTCCTAGGTTTGAATCCAACCAAGGATAACATCTGCATGGAGTTTTTATATTCTCCCCATGTTTGTGCGGGTTACATCCCACCCTCCAAAGACATACTGACAGGGAGCTTAGATTGTGAGCCCCACTGGGGGCTCACTATATAAGTGAGTATAATAATAAGTCCCATACACTTTTTTCTGAAGTTCGACAGCCTTTCCCTTTTTGTGCTGTCCCAGAACCTGTGCACACGGATAAGAGCATTGAATCTGCTCCAAATTTGGGTCCTATTTTCATCCTTAGTTTGGAGTCCCTGACTAAAAGATCTTCTATGGAACATATGTATATATGACAATGTGTTGTAAGGGTATTTTTGAGTACTGATTGTTTCTCCCCTTTAATTCTGTTTAATACTTTGTGTAATAGTTTATAAGTTTCCCTTGTAATGAAGTGGGTTAGAGATAGGATCCATCCCTCATTGTGCTGAAAGACCACATTCCTGAGTGATCTCAGAGATATGCGTGCTGCACACTAGAGGAGGGGCTAACAGGTTAAAACATTATGACACACATTCCCTTGGCAGACTCCACTAGGCTCTCCATTCTAGGTACGATGTGAGAATGATTACCCTATCTCTCTTGTACGCCCTGGGGCGACGGTCATGTGTTATAACGGGGTAGACAGCCATGGGTTATAGCATGGTTGATGGAGTTTCCACCCCATTTAGGCTAGTGATGTTTATTTACTTTTTATTATTCTCTATGTGATTTGTGTTATCATATATTTAATCACTTAGTAAATATATTTATTCACATAGCCTGCGTAAGCTTATTTATTCTCAAATGTTTTGAATTCACTTTACGTTACAATGTACCAAATTTTTACCCTTGTCTACCCACACTAACTCTTCTTTCTAAGTGTAGCTGTCTTGTGTATGTTTTAATGTCAGACCACTGGACTGTGGCAAGAGTAGTGTCAAGCAAATTGAAGCCAAATGAATTGGCGTCAATATGAATTTTAGGAAAAAATTGATTTGCTGCTAAGACGAATTTCCTTGTGCTTCATGGTAATGAATCAGTTTTCCCTGAAATGGCATTTAAAAAAAACAAACTCACCTCATTCATTTGCACATGAAGAGTCTTTAGCGGCCATCTTGATTGAAGATACACTGCAAGGTGGCACTCATGTCACTCCACCTGGCCAGCGTGATGACATCATCACATTACCATGCAAGATTTTGTGTGGTGTATTCAATCAAGATGGCCACAAAGGGCTATATGCAAGCAAATGTATATGGTGAGTATTTTTTAATTTTTACCCTGATTAACCCTTGAAAGGCCTAAATGGTAGCCTCAGTTGAATCAGCAATGAGTGTGGTATCTGAGGGGTTCAATAAAGGAGGTGGCGCGATTGCCATTCCATGTCATTGCACCCGCTACATACAAAGAAATGTGTTTCATGATGAAGTAGTTCATCTCGAATCAAATTTCTTTGTGAAATTTGCTCATCTCTAGGCAGGAACCAATAGACTTCAATTTTACATCTAAATATGAATTACTTGATAATACATTTACTGAGGTATTGTGCAAACAAGCTTTTGCTCTGTTTATGCTACTATTTATGTCTATTTGTGGCCACCAAGTAGTAATCACGCCTGTTTACTGCTTTCCTAGCATGTTGTATGGGATTTGTATAGTGAGAAATTGGAGTCTTTAACATAATGTGGAAAGTAAAATGTGGACCCAGTTGTATTCTGTTGCAATTTCTGTGTATATGTTTCTTATCATACAGAAGTTATACAACTTTACCAAGAGTGGATCAGACACAGTATACACTGTATTTCTTATAATGGTGATGCATAAATAGATATGGTATATAGGTATGTATATGCAAAATAACCACATAAAATTATGTTAAATGTATAACGCAAATAAAATATATATAAAAAAATCACAATCTGCCAGTCTCAAATGCATATAAAATAATGCAGGGTCCTCAAGTTATATATTGATAATGATAAAATCAATGTAGAACTTCAAATGATGCACTAAAATTGTCCCCTAAACATAATAATATCCACTGTTGCCATAAGTATATTGTGTGTTGCTAAAATAAAGCAAACATTTGGGATGAGCGAACCCGTGGAAGTTTGGTTTCGCTGGGTTCAGTCGAACTTCGGGTCAAAGTTGAAGTCAATGGGGACCTAAATTTCACTTTATTATTTTCTGTTATAACATGGTTATATCGGAAAATAATAGCATTCTTAAAACAGAATGCAAAACAATATGGCCATTTAGAAGTTAATAAAAAAAAAAACTCATTCACTTGTTCGCACTGAAACAGCTTCTTCTATCTTCACTGAAAAGGACCTGCCAAAGGACCTGCGATATGTGAAATGTTGCATGGGAGAGCACAGTGACATCATCACGCACCTTGTAGATCCTTTGGCAGGTCCTGTTCGGTGAAGATAGAATAAGCTGCTGCAAGGCGATCAAGTGGATTACGTGAGTTGTTTTTTCACCTCTAAATGGCCATATTGTTTTGCATTATGTCTAGAGATGAGCGAGCACTAAAATGCTCGGGTGCTCGTTATTCGAGTTGAATTTTTCCGGATGCTCGGGTGCTCGTTTCGAATAACAAACCCCATTGAAGTCAATGGGAGACTCGAGCATTTTTTGCAGGGGACTGGGGCTCTGCCTAGGGAAGGCTGGGTGAAAACCTGGAAACCTCAGAAAATGATGGAAACATCATGGAAATGGACAGGAAACAGCAGGGGCAGCATGCATGGATGCCTCTGAGGCTGCCTAATCCCATCATTACCCCAAATTCTCGGACAACAGCCTGGTGTTGACCCTCAAGGCAATTGTGCTCACCCAGACCATAAAAATTTAGTGTGGCCCTGTATGGCTGTGACTACAGAGTGACCGAGTTACACTGCAGGAGCAGGCGAAGCACATAAAAATTTATCGTGGCCCTGTATGGCTGTGACTACAGAGTGACCGAGTTACAGTGCAGGAGCAGGTGAAGCACAAAAAAATTTATCGTGGCCCTGTATGGCTGTGACAACAGAATGACCGAGATACAGTGCAGGAGCAGGCGAAGCACATAAAAATTTAGCATGACCCTGTATGGCTGTGACTACAGAGTGACCGAGTTACAGTGCAGGAGCAGGCGAAGCACATAAAAATTTATCGAGGCCCTGTATGGCTGTGACTACAGAGTGACCGAGTTACAGTGCAGGAGCAGGCGAAGCACATAAAAATTTAGAGTGACCCTGTATGGCTGTGACTACAGAGTGACCGAGTTACAGTGCAGGAGCAGGCGAAGCACATAAAAATTTATCGAGGCCCTGTATGGCTGTAAATACAGAGTGACCGAGTTACAGTGCAGAAGCAGGCGAAGCACATAAAAATTTATCGTGGCCCTGTATGGCTGTGATAACAGAGTGACCGGGTTACAGTGCAAGAGCAGGCGAAGCACATAAAAATTTACAGTGGCCTTGTATGGCTATGACTACAGAGTGACCGAGTTACACTGCAGGAGCAGGCGAAGCACATAAAAATTTATCGAGGCCCTGTATGGCTGTGACTACAGAGTGACCGAGTTACAGTGCAGGAGCAGGCGAAGCATCTAAAAATTTAGCGTGACCCTGTATGGCTGTCACAACAGAGTGACCGAGTTACAGTGCAGGAGCAGCCGAAGCACATAAAAATTTAGCGTGACCCTGTATGGCTATGACTACAGAGTAACCGAGTTACAGTGCAGGAGCAGACGAACCACATAAAAATGTATTGTGGCCCTGTATGGCTGTGACTACAGAGTGACCGAGTTACAGTGCAGGAGCAGGCGAAGCACATAAAAATTTATTGTTGCCCTGTATGTCGGCGGTGACAACAGAGTGATCGAGTTAGACTGAGGTAGCAGGTGAACCACCCAAAAATTTAGCCTGACACAGCATGGTGGTGACAACACCAATGCCTTTGTCTGACTGAGATTGCAGTCAAATGGCTGTAGGTGAGCCTCCCAAAACTTTTTTTTTGGAGTGTGTGAAGTCGACCATCCGAAAAAAATTTTTTTATGTGTCTGTGGTTGAAGATACTGAAAAATTGTTTTAGAGTGTCTGTAGTTGACGCTCCTGAAAAATTGTTTTAGAGTGTCTGTAGTTGATGCTCCTGAAAAATGGTTTTAAAGTGTCTGTAGTTGACGCTCCGGAAAAATTGTTTGGAGAGAGGGCCTGTAGGTGGCCCTCCGGAAACATTGTCTTAAAAGAGTTCCAGTTGGCCCTCTAAAAAATTCCCTTTTGGGTCAGCGTTTGGCAATGAAGAGAAGGAGGAGGAGGAGGAGGAGGAGGAGAGGAGAGGAATCAGATACATACGGAATCTAATTATTTCGCTGCTTTCCCCCGGAGGAGATTTGAATTCCGGTGAAATCCAGGCTTTGTTCATTTTAATAAGCATCAGCCTGTCAGCGCTGTCAGTTGACAGGTGTGTACGCTTATCGGTGATGACGCCACCAGCTGCACTGAATACCCGCTCTGACAACACGCTAGCGGCAGGGCAGGCCAGCACCTCCAAGGCGTACAGCGCCAGTTCAGACCATGTGTCCAGCTTTGAAATCCAGTAGTTGTATGGAGCAGAGTGATCGCTACAGACGTTGGTATGGTCAGCTAGGTACTCCCTCACCATCTTTCTGTACAGCTCCCCCCTACTCTGCCTAGACTGGGAACAGGTGACAGTGTCTTGCTGGGGTGACATAAAACTGGCAAAGGCCTTGGAGAGCGTTCCCCTGCCAGTGCTGGACAAGCTGCCTGCTCGCCTCCTCTCCCCCGCTACTTGGCCCACAGAACCACGCCCTCTGCTGCTAGCAGCATCAGATGGGAAGGATTGTTTCAGCTTGTGCACCAGGGCCTGTTGATATTGATTCACTCTCATACTCCTTTCTTCTACAGGGATGAGAGTGGAAAGTTTCAGAGAAACAGACCGGAGGGTGCTCTGGCTATCAAGCGACGTATCTTCTTCCCCATCTCCTGTGACAAGCGCAAAGCTTCTGACTTCATGTTGAGCAGTGAGTTTTTCAACAGGCAAAGCAGCGGAATGGTGAGGCTGATAATGGCGGCATCACCGCTGACCATCTGTGTTGACTCCTCAGTTGTTCAACACCTGACAGATATCAGACATCCACGTCCACTCCTCATTGTAGACTTGAGGAAGCTGACTGACCTGACTACCAGTTCTGGTGGAAGTTGACATCTGGCAGTCTACAATCGCTCTGCGCTGCTGGTAAACTCTGGATAACATGTTTAATGTCGAATTCCATCTCATGGGCAAGTCGCACAACAGTCGGTGAGCGGGCAGTTGTAGGCACCGCTGCGCTGCCCTGAGAGTGGCAGCATCTTTACTTGATTCGCAGAAATGCGCACAGATGCGGCGCACCTTGGTGAGCAAATCTGACAAATTGGGGTATGTCTTGAGGAACCTCTGAACTATGAGATTGAACACGTGGGCCAGGCATGGCACATGTGTCAGTCTGCCTAGTTGCAGAGCCGCCACCAGGTTACGCCCATTGTCACACACAACCATGCCTGGCTTGAGGTTCACCGGTGCCAGCCACAGATTTATCTGCGCCATGATGCCCTGTAACAGCTCTTGGGCGGTGTGCCTTTTGTCACCTAAGCTCAGCAGTTTGAGCACCGCCTGCTGGCGCTTACCCACGGCAGTGCTGCTGCGCCTAGAGCTACCGACTGAAGGCGCCGTGCCCACGGATGGTAATTCAGAGGAGGAGGAGGGGTTGGAGGAAGAGGCATAGTACATCTGAGAAACCGTGACCGAGGTAGGTCCCGCAATCCTCGGTGTGGGCAGTACATGAGCGGCCCCAGGGTCAGACTCGGTCCCAGCCTCCACCAAGTTAACCCAATGTGCCGTCAGTGATATATAGTGTCCCTGCCCAGCAGCACTTGTCCACGTGTCCGTGGTTAGGTGGACCTTATCACTAACCGCGTTGGTCAGGGCACGGATGATTTTCTCTGACACGTGCTGGTGTAGGGCTGGGACGGCACATTGGGAAAAATAGCGGCGGCTGGGGACCAAGTACCGAGGGACAGCCACCGCCATCAGGTTGCGGAAAGCCTCAGTCTCTACCAGTCTATAAGGCAGCATCTCCAGGCTCAACAATTTGGAGATGTGGACGTTTAGGGCTTGTGCATGTGGATGGCTGGAATTGTATTTGCGCTTGCGCTCAAATGTCTGCTGCAAAGACAGCTGAACGCTGCGCTGGGACACATTGGTGGAGGTTGTAGAGGATCGTGGAGGTGAAGGGGTGGTTGTAGGGCGGGAGGCGCTCGTGCCGGGGTTGACTCGCCGAACCAGCATGTGACACAGAGGAAGGGGCAGTGGTGTGACCCGCAGGAGGTGAACGGCCTTGGTTCCACTGAGTCGGGTGTTTAGCACTCATATGCCTGCGCATGCTGGTAGTGGTTAGGCTGGTAGTGGTGGTTCCCCTGCTGATCCTGGTGTGGCACAGGTTGCACACCACAGTCTGTCGGTCATCCTCACTTTCTTTAAAAAACCTCCAGACTTGCGAACATCTAGGCCTCGGCACGGGAGCTTGACTCCGTGAAACAGTTGCTGATCTACCTGCTCTGGCCCTTCTTCTCCCTCTGACCACCCCACTGCCTCTTCCAACCTGTTCTGGTGCTGCACTTTCCTCCCCCTCAGAAGCATTGTCTTGAGTTGGATTACCAACCAAGCTCAGGTCAGTCACCTCATTATCCACCAGCTCTTCCTCCGATTCCTCACTATGCTCCCCCCTCGGACTTACTGCCCTGACAACAACGTCACTGTCTGACAACCGTGTCTCATCATCATTATCACCCGACACCTCTTCACGCACTACTTGCACTAAGTCCACCCTCTCATCACCCACAGACTGTGAAAGTTCTAAATTTTGGGCATCGGGAAAGAGCAACTGCTTAGGTTGCTCTTGAGCAGTGGTTTGTGTCTCTGGGTAGGGTCCTGAAAAGAGTTCCTGTGAGTATGCTGGATCTGAATCCTTATTTTCCATGGGGGGGCAGGCTGGGGGGAAGGAGGTTGAGCTGGAGGAGACAGAGGTCTACTCCCTTGGCTAGCGTGGGTGGACTGCATGGAAGACTGGGTGGTGGATAAATTACTGGACGCATTGTCCGCTATCCACGTCATCACCTGTTCGCACTGTTATGGTTTCAATAGTGGTGTACCACGTGACCCAGTAAGTTGCGAGATGAAGCTAGGGAGCGAAACTCTGCGGCGTTCCACTGCTCCCTCATCAGCATGTACAGTGTCACCCTGCCCAGGACCACGGCCTCTGCCTCCTACACTACTTGAACGCCCACGCCCTCGACCCTTAGCCCTTGGGTTCAACATTTTGTATATTCACCAAACTGTCGAGTTAATATCTGAGGCCAAAACCGTATACAGTAGACAGTAGAATTACTATCTGAGGCAAAAAAATGTAGTCTTTAGACTCCAGCTATTGCACCGCAAACCACTCAATTTTGCACTGGACTGTAGTTTATAGAACTGAGAATAAAAACGTATTCTCTAGACTGCGGCTAGTGTATCGCACACCTCACAGTTGTTCACTAGACTGTAGTTTATATAATTGAGTAAAAAAAATTATTCTCTAGACTGCGGCTAGTGTATCACACACCTCACAATTGTTCACTGGACTGTAGTTTATATAATTTAGTGAAAAAATTATTCTCTAGACTGTGGCTAGTGTATCACACGCCTCACAATTGTTCACTGGACTGTAGTTTATATAATTGAGTGAAAATAACGTATTCGATAGACTGCGGCTAGTGTATCGCACACCTCACAATTGTTCACTGGACTGTAGTTTATATAATTGAGTGAAAAAAATTATTCTCTAGACTGCGGCTAGTGTATCGCACACCTCACAATTGTTCACTGGACTGTAGTTTATATAACTGAGTGAAAAAAATTATTCTCTAGACTGTGGCTAGTGTATCGCACACCTCACAATTGTTCACTGGACTGTAGTTTATATAATTGAGTGAAAAAAATTATTCTCTAGACTGCGGCTAGTGTATCACACACCTCACAATTGTTCACTGGACTGTAGTTTATATAATTGAATGAAAAAAATTATTCTCTAGACTGCGGGTAGTGTATCACACACCTTACAATTGTTCACTGGACTGTAGTTTATATAATTGAGTGAAAAAAATTATTCTCTAGACTGTGGCTAGTGTATCGCACACCTCACAATTTTTCACTGGAATGTAGTTTATATAACTGAAAATAAAAACATATTCTCTAGACTGTGGCTAGTGTATCGCACACCTCACAATTGTTCACTGGACTGTAGTTTATATAATTGATTGAAAAAATTATTCTCTAGACTGCGGCTAGTGTATCACACACCTCACAATTGTTCACTGGACTGTAGTTTATATAATTGAGTGAAAAAAACGTATTCTCTAGACTGTGGCTAGTGTATCGCACACCTCACAATTGTTCACTGGACTGTAGTTTATATAATTGAGTGAAAAAAACGTATTTAATAGACTGACGCTGCTGTACAGCACAGCTCACAATTGTTCACTGGACTGTAGTTTATATAATTGAGTGAAAAAAACGTATTCTCTAGACTGCGGCTAGTGTATCGCACACCTCACAATTGTTCGCTGGACTGTAGTTTATATAACTGAGTGACAAAACATATTCCCTAGACTGCACTGCAGATCCCAGCAAGCCAAGGTACAGCAGCAGCAAAAATGAGTACTGAGAGGACTTTGGACAATTTCATTGGGGTCTGTGTGGACCATGTGCTGTCCCCTTTCTGCCACCAGTGCACAGTGTGCAGCCAAAATGGCGGCAGCTGCCCTACAAGTCCCAGCCAGCAGCCGAGAGGAGGACAAAAAAAATGTCGTTGTAGCCCTTACAAGGAGCGTTGGGTTCTTTGTGGATGATTCCTGCCTAACCAGATTCTAATTTCACGCCCTAACAGTGTGCAGCCAAGATGGCGGTAGCTGCACTACAAGTCCCAGCCAGCAGCCAGGAGGAGGCCGAAAAAAAAATGTGCTTGTAGCCCTTAGAAGGGCTGTTGGGTTCTTTGTGGGTGATTCCTGCCTAACCAACAACTAAATTCAGGCCCTAACACTCTCCCTGACAGACAGCAGCTCTATCCCTAATCTCATGCAGACGGCGTATGACGCGAGCAGCGCGGGACCAGATTCTTATATTCCCAGGTCATCTGATCTGGCCAGCCAATCCCTGCTATCGACTTGTAGGGGCCCCACGTGATGCTAGGAGGTACCAAAGACTCTCCTGCATGTTGATTGGCTGAAAAAAGGCGGCTAACATGCAGGAAGAGGAAGTTGCCATTTCCTCGAGGAATCCGATATGCACGTCCGAGTAGCGAGCATATGCGAATACCCTAATGCTCGAACGAGCACCAAGCTCGGACGAGCATGTTCGCTCATCTCTAATTATGTCTTTAGAATGCTATTATTTTCCGATATAACCATGTTCTAACAGAAAATGATAAAATCACCCGAACCCCGAAACCAGACTTCAGTGAAAAAGTCCGGGTACCCAAACTCGCAAAGTTCGGGTTCGTTCATCCCTAACAATGACCTATTCAAGCACCATGAGCCAAAAATACAACTGTTCCTCATTTTTATCACCTAGATGAGTGCACCGACAACTCTGATTAATGTTTATAATATAGCCTATTTATTTTCTCCCAAGTTATGTATCACACAAATCTAACATTTTGATCGCTAGTATACATACTAATATCTGATATCTACCCAGTGGTGGACTTGCCTACTAGAATACCAGAGGATCCGATAGTGGCCTCAGGTTTTGTCCTTTGACTTGGAGCCTATCACTTGTAGCCTGGGGACCTGGGACAAATCTTAGATTGATACAAGGTACCTGGAGTCCATAAAAATGTAGCCTTAATTTAGCTTAAAGGGAACCTGTCGTCAACTTTATGCTGACTGTACTGAGAGCAGCATAAATTAGTGACAGAAATGCTGATTTCAGCGGTGTGTCACTCATAAGCTAAAAGTAAGTGGTTGCAGAGAACCAGCATCATAATCATTGCAGCCGAGGCCTTGAAAAGAGTCAAATCTACCTGAGAAGAGTCATGGTTATTCCTAATCTCCTGCTCTCCCCGCCCATCTGCTGATGACTGGTAGTTCTCTCCTAGAGAGAAAGGGAGAAAAGCCTGTCAGTCATCATCAGGTGGGCAGGGAAAGCAGGAATTCATGAATAACCATGACTCTTCTCATGAAGATTTGACTCTTTTCCAGGCCCAGTCTGCAATGTTTGTGATGTTGGTTCTCGGCAACCACTTACTTTTAACTTATAAATGACAGACCGCTGAAATCAACTCACCTGTCTCTACTTTATTATGTCGTTAGTATGGGTAGCATAAAGGTGATGACAGGTTCCCTTTAAAACTTTTTTCTCGTTTTAAGATGAGATACATCAAGCATGGGCAGCAGGTGGCAGAGGTGAGCTACACATCCGAATGGTAGGTTGATTTACTTATTTATTAAAATGTATTAAGGATGTGATGTTAGAACAACAACAGTTTAACTTAAGATACACTATATGGAGAAAAGTATTGGGGCACCTCTTAATCATTGAATGCAGGTGTTTTTTCAGTTCCAGTGTCATGCAGTCTGCCTTTACACGCATTCTTGAAAGAATGGGTCAATCTAATGAGCTCAATGTATTTTGGATTCTGGTACTGTAATAAGATGCCATAATTGTAACAGTTAGTTTATGAAATGTCTTTCCTATGAAATATTCTACTATCAAATTCACATCTCCACCTATCCCTTGATTGAACTTGGTGGACATCTTTTTGAACTGTATTAACTATGTAACTGTGAGTGGTATTGTAAAGAGGAAGCATTTAGGAACCACAGCAACTCATCCATAAAGTGGGGTCGATAAATGTTGAGGCACATAGTGTATAAATATAATATAGGATTGACATGCATTCTACCATCTGGAATTGTATGCAAGGAATATATACAATATATCCATACTTTAATGGTACCAATTAATAACACACAATTAATTAAAATATATTAAGAACTTGATATTTCCAAAAAATAAATTTAAACCTGAAAAGTAAAAACTAATTGGAAGAATCAATATCTCATGATCAATTATACATAACTTCAGTCCTCTTTAAATTCATAGAGTGTATAGAGATGAGCGAGCATGCTCGTCCGAGCTTGGTGCTCGTTCGAGCATTAGGGTACTCATAAGTGCTCGATGCTCGGACGAGCATCTCGCCATGCTCGAGTAAATGGCATCTCCCGCATTTTCAATTTTTGGCGCCTACAAACTCAGCCAATCACAAGCCAGGAGACTCTGCGGTACACCCAGCATCACGTGGGGCCCTTACATGTCGATAGCAGGGGTTGGCTGGCCAGATCAGGTGACCCTGGAATATACTAGTGACTGCCCACGGTGCTCGGCTCAGTCGCTGCCTGGATGCCATTAGGGACAGATCTGCTGCGTTTCAGGGAGAGTGCTAGGACCTGGATTTAGTTCTCTGTTAGGCAGGAGTGATCTCAAAAGAACCCAACAGCCCTTCTAAGGGCTACAAGACACTTTTTTTGCCTCCTGGCTGGGCTGGCTGGCACTAGTAGTGCAGCTATCGCCATATATAACAGTTTTTTTTTATTGTTTTATCTCAGTGATACAAATCCATTTCATACAGCTGTGTGGAACCATTCTGTGTGTCACAGTTCAGCTGTCCATTCACCACAAACCACAATCCATATTTTCTGTCCAGGTGACCCATACTGTATGTCACGTAATTAAAAAAGGTCTTTTGCTCTCACTGATACAGCTACATTACAAAAATCTGAGTGCAACATTATTCTTGGTTGCAGTCAAAATAGCCACAGTCAGCAGGGGCTAAGTTTGCTCTCTGATATATTCTGCACGTCACGTTAAAAAAAAACTAAACAAAAAAAAAAATATATACTTTTTTTGTTGTTTTATCTCAGTGATACAAATCCATTTCATACAGCTGTGTGGAACCATTCTGTGTGTCACAGTTCAGCTGTCCAGTCACCACAAACCACAATCCGTATTTTCTGTCCAGGTGACCCATACTGTACGTCACGTAATTTAAAAAGGTCTTTTGCTCTCACTGATACAGCTACATTAAAAAAAACTCTGTGCAACATTTGTCTGGGTTGCACTTAAGCAGACCAAGTCTGCCTAATCTAATAGTTTCAGTATAATTGCTCCATACTGCACGGTACATAATAAAATACGTAATTTTGCTCTAACTTATCCACCTATATACAAAGCACAATCCTTATTTTCTGTCCAGGTGACCCATTCTGTACGTCACATAATTAAAAAAGGTCTTTTGCTCTCACTGATACAGCTACATTACAAAAATCTCTGTGCGACATTTGTCTGGGTTGCACTTAAGCAGACCAAGTCTGCCTAATCTAATAGTTTCAGTGTAATTGCTCCATACTGCACGGTACATAATAACATACGTAATTTAGCTCTAACTTATCCACCTATATACAAAGCACAATCCGTATTTTCTGTCCAGGTGACCCATTCTGTACGTCACGTAATTAAAAAAGGTCTTTTGCTCTCACTGATACAGCTACATTACAAAAATCTCTGTGCGACATTTGACTGGGTTGCACTTAAGCAGACCAAGTCTGCCTAATCTAATAGTTTCAGTGTAATTGCTCCATACTGCACGATACGTAATAACATACGTAATTTTGCTCTAACTTATCCACTTATATATTAACTTGTTCAGATTGAACAAGTTTGTGGGTTTCAGTACAGCAGGCCCATTTTTTTTTTTGTATATATAATACATTTATATACAGAAAATGTTGAACCCCAGGGCTAAGGGTCGAGGACGAGGGCGTGGGCGTGGGCATGGGCATTCAATTACTGCAGGGGGCAGAGGCCGTGGTCCTGGGCAGGGTGAGACAGTACCTGCTGATGAGGGAGCAGGGGAACGCCGCAGAGCTACACTCCCTAGCTTCATGTCTCAACTTACAGGGACACGTGGTAGAGGACTGTTGAAACCACAACAGTGCGAACAGGTGATGTTGTGGATTGCGGACAATGATTCAAGTAATATTCCACCAGTCAGTTTTCCACGCAGTCCACCCACGTTACCCAAGGGAGCACTCCTCTGGCTCCTCCACCTCAACCTCCTTCCCCCCAGTCTGCCCCTCCCAGGAAAATTTGGAATGCGATCCGGCATACTCTCAGGAACTGTTTTCTGGACCATTCCCAGAGTCACAAACCACTTCTCAGGTTGCTGCTGACCTCGTTCCCGATGCCCAAGTTTTCCAACTGTCGCAGACTATGGGTGATGATGATGACATTGTTGACTTAGTGAAAGAAGTGTGTAAAGAGGTATGGGACGATGAGGAGACACGGTTGTCAGACAGTGGTGAAGTTGTTGTCAGGGCAGGAGGTCCGAGGGGGGAGCAGACTGAGGAATCGGAGGATGACGAGGTGACTGACTCAAGCTGGGTTGATAAGCCGAGTGAAGACAGTGCTTCTGAGGCAGAGGCGAGTGCTGCACCAGAACAGGTTGGAAGAGGCAGTGGTGTGGCCAGAGGGAGAAGCTTAGTGAAGCTCCCGTGGCGAGGCTTAGATGTTCGCAAGTCTGGAGGTTCTTTAAAGAAATTGAGGACTGTGGTGTGCAACCTGTGCCACACCAGGATCAGCAGGGGTGCCACCACTACTAGCCTAACCACCACCAGCATGCACAGGCATATGAGTGCTAAACACCCCACTCAATGGAATCAAGGCCGTTCACCTCCTGCGGGTCCCACCACTGCTCCTTCCCCTGTGTCACTCGCTGCCTCTTCTAGTCAACCCCCTGCCCAGGACCCCGGCACGAGCGCCTCCCGCCGGAAAACCACACCTTCGCCTCCATGATCCTCCACAGCGTCCACCAATGTGTCCCTGCGCAGCGTTCAGCTGTTTTTACAGCAGACGCTGGAGCGCAAGAGGAAATACAGTTCCACCCAAGCCCTCACGTCCACATCTCCAAATTGCTGAGCCTGGAGATGCTGCCCTATTGGCTGGTAGAGACCAAGGCCTTTCGCAACCTCATGGCGGTGGCTTCCCCACGGTATTCGGTCCCCAGCCGCCACTATTTTTCCCAATGTGCCGTCCCATCCCTACACCAGCACGTGTCACAGAACATCATCTGTGCCCTGACCAACGCTGTTTCTGAGAAGGTCCACCTAACCACAGACACGTGGACAAGTGCTGCCGGGCAGGGACACTATATATCACTGATGGCACATTGGGTTAACTTGGTGGAGACTGGGACCGAGTCTGACCCTGGGGCCGCTCATGTACTGCCCACACCGAGGATTGCGGGGCCTACCTCGGTCATGGTCTCTCAGACGTACTATGCCTCCTCCTCTGACCCCTCCTCCTCCTCCACCTACTCCTCCGAATTACCATCCGTGGGCATGGCGCCTTCAGTCGGTAGCTCTAGGCGCAGCAGCAGTGCCGTGGCTAAGCTCCAGCAGGCGGTGCTCAAACTGCTGAGCTTAGGTGACAAAAGGCACACCGCCCAAGAACTATTACAGGTCATCACAGCGCAGACCGATCTGTGGCTGGCACCGCTGAACCTCAAGCCAGGCATGGTTGTGTGTGACAAAGGGCATAACCTGGTGGCGGCTCTGCAACTCGGCAGACTGACACATGTCCCATGCCTGGCCCACGTGTTCAATCTAATAGTTCAGCGGTTCCTCAAGACATAACCCAATCTGTCTGATTTGCTCAGCAAGGTGCGCCACATCCGTGCGCATTTCCGCAAGTCGACTACAGATGCCGCCACTATCAGGGCAGCGCAGCGCCGCCTACAACTGCCTGCTCACCGACTGTTGTGTGACGTGCCCACAAGATGGAATTCCACATTAAACATGTTATCCAGAGTTTACCAGCAGCACACAGCGATTGTAGACTGCCAGATGTCAACTTCAACCAGAACTGGTAGTCAGGTCAGTCAGATACCTCAAGTCTACAATGAGGAGTGGATGTGGATGTCAGATATCTGCCAGGTGTTGAGCAACTTTGAGGAGTCAACACAGATGGTCAGCGGCGATGCCACCATTATCAGCCTCACCATCCCGCTGCTTTGCCTGTTGAAAAACTCACTGCTCAGCATGAAGTCGGAAGCTTTGCGCTTGTCACAAGAGACGCAGGAGGAAGATATGTCGCTTGATAGCCAGAGCACCCTCCGGTCTGTTTCTCAGCGCGTATCGGAGGAGGGGGATGAGGATGAGGAGGAAGAGGAGGAGAATGTCGGCGAGACAGAAGAGGGTACCAATGCTCAGTCCTTCTTAACTCTTGAGCCTGTATGGGCTGAAGAGGAGGAGGAGGAAATGGAGAGTCAGGCCAGTGAGGAGAGGGAATTCTTGCCTGTTGGAACTCTAGCGCACATGGCAGACTTCATGTTAGGCTGCCTATCCCGTGACCCTTGCGTTAGAAGCATTTTTTCAAACACCGATTACTGGGTGTTCACTCTCCTGGACCTACGGTACTAGCAGAACCTTTCCACTCTCATCCCTGTAGAGGAAAGGAGTATGAGAGTGAGTCAATATCAACAGACCCTGGTGCACAAGCTGAAACAATCCTTCCCATCTGACGCTGCTAGCGGCAGAGGGCGTGGCCAAGTAGCGGGGGAGAGGAGGCGAGCAGGCAGCTTGTCCAGCACTGGCAGGGGAACGCTCTCCAAGGCCTTTTCCAATTTTATTTCACCCCAGCAAGACACTGTCACCTGTACCCAGCCTCGGCAGAGTAGGGGTGAGCTTTACAGAAAGATGGTGAGGGAGTACCTAGCTTACCATACCAACGTCCGGACCGATCACTCTGCTCCATACAACTACTGGGTTTCAAAGCTGGACATGTGGCCTGAACTGGCGCTGTACGCCTTGGAGGTGTTGGCCTGCCCTGCCGCTAGTGTGTTGTCTGAGCGGGTATTCAGTGCAGCTGGTGGCATCATCACCGATAAGCTTACACGCCTGTCAACTGACAGCGCTGACAGGCTGACGCTTATTAAAATGAACAAAGCCTGGATTTCACGGGAATTCAAATCTCCGGGGAAAAGCAGCTAAAGATTAACATTACTTATGTATCTGATTCCTCTTCTCTACTCCTCCTACTCCTCCTCCTCCTTGTCATCTTTGCCTAATGCTGACCCAAAAACGCCATTTTTTAGAGGGCCAATTGGCACTCTTTTACGACAATTTTTCCGGAGGGCCCCCACAGGCCCTCTCTCTAAACAATTTTTCCAGAGGGCCACCTACAGGCCTTCTCTCTAAACAATTTTTCCGGAGGGCCACCTACAGACCCTCTCTCTAAACAATTTTTCCGGAGGTCCACCTACAGGCCCTCTCTCTAAACAATTTTTCCGGAGGGCCACCTACAGGCCCTCTCTCCAAACAATTTTTCCGCAGTATCAACTACAGACAGTGTAAAACAATGTTTCAGGAGCGTCAAACAGACAGTCCAAAACAATTTTTCAGGAGGTGCAAGTACTGACATTTAAAAAAAAATTTTTTTGCTGAGGGTCGACTTTATGTACTCCGAAAAGAAAAAAATTTTTGGAGACTCAACAAAAGCGATTTCACTGCATTCTCAGTCGGACAAAGTCATTGGTGGTGTAACCGCCATGCTGTGTCAGACTAAATTTTTGGGTGCTTCACCAGCTACCGCATACTAACTCAGTCACTCTGTTGTCACCGCCACCATACTGGGCCACGAAAAATGTTTATGTGGTTCGCCTGCTCCCGCAGTGTCACTCGGTCACTCTGTTGTCACTGCCATGCTGCGTCAGGCTAAATTTTTGGGTGGCTCACCTGTTACCTCATCTAACTTGGTCACTTGTTGGTGTCACCGCCATGCTGTGTCAGGCTTATGCCTGCATCGTGTGGCTGGGGTAGGAGAGCAGTGCCAGCATGGGCATGGGTGATGGACCTTCGTTGCACCTAGTTGGGTGCTTCTCTAACATGTGATGGGCATGTGCCTCGCCTTTCTTGATCTGAGTGAGCACAATTGCCATGAGGGTAACCACCAGGCTGTTGCCTGAGAATTTGGGGTAATGGTGGGATTAGGCAGCCTCAGAGGCATCCATGCATGCTGCCCCTGCTGTTTCCTGTCCATTTCCGTGGTGTTTCCATCATTTTCTGATGTTTCCAGGTTTTCACCCAGCCTTCCCTAGGCAGAGCCTTGGTCCCCTGCAAAAAATGCTCGAGTCTCCCATTGACTTCAATGGGGTTCGTTTCTCGAAACGAGCACCCGAGCATCGGGAAAAGTTCGTCTCGAATAACGAGCACCCAAGCATTTTAGTGCTCGCTCATCTCTACTTATAATTACATACAAAAAAGTGTGAAACAACTGAAAATATGTCTTATATTCTAGGTTCTTCAAAGTAGCCACCTTTTGCTTTGATTACTGCTTTGCACACTCTTGGCATTTTCTTGATGAGTTTCAAGAGGTAGTCACCTGAAATGGTTTTCACTTCACAGGTGTGCCCTGTCAGGTTTAATAAGTGGGATTTCTTGCCTTATAAATGGGCTTGGGACCATGAGTTGTGTTGGGCAGAAGTCAGATGGATACACAGCTGATAGTCCTACTGAATAGACTGTTAGAATTTGTATTATGGCAAGAAAAAAGCAGCTAAGTAAAGAAAAACGAGTGGCCATCATTACTTTAAGAAGTGAAGGTCAGTCAGTCCGAAAAATTGGGAAAACTTTGAAAGTGTCCCCAAGTGCAGTCGCAAAAACCATCAAGCGCTACAAAGAATCTGGCTCACATGAGGACCACCCCAGGAAAGAAAGACCAAGAGTCACCTCTGCTGCGGAGGATAAGTTCATCCAAGTCGTCAGCCTCAGAAATCGCAGGTTAACAGCAGCTCAGATTAGAGACCAGGTCAATGGCACACAGAGTTCTAGCAGCAGACACATCTCTACAACAACTGTTAAGAGGAGACTGTGTGCAGCAGGCCTTCATGGTAAAATAGCTGCTAGGAAACCACTGTTAAGGATAGGCAACAAGCAGAAGAGACTTGTTTGGGCTAAAGAACACAAGGAATGGACATTAGACCAGTGGAAATCTGTGCTTTGGTCTGATGAGTCCAAATTTGAGATCTTTGGTTCCAACCACCGTGTCTTTGTGCGACGCAGAAAAGGTGAACGGATGGACTATACATGCCTGGTTCCCACCGTGAAGCATGGAGGAGGAGGTGTGATGGTGTGGGGGTGCTTTGCTGGTGACACTGTTGGGGATTTATTCAAAATTGAAGGCATACTGAACCACCATGGCTACCACAGCATCTTGCAGTGGCATGCTATTCCATCCGGTTTGCGTTTAGTTGGACCATCATTTATTTATCAACAGGACAATGACCCCAAACATGCCTCCAGGCTGTGTAAGGGCTATTTGACCAAGAAGGAGAGTGATGGGGTGCTACGCCAGATGACCTGGCCTCCACAGTTACCAGACCTAAACCCTATCGAGATGGTTTGGGGTGAGCTGGACCGCAGAGTGAAGGCAAAAGGGCCAACAAGTGCTAAGCATCTCTGGGAACTTCTTCTAGACTGTTGAAATACCATTTCAGGTGACTACCTCTTGAAGCTCATCAAGAGAATGCCAAGAGTGTGCAAAGCAGTAATCAAAGCAAAGGGTGGCTACTTTGAAGAACCTAGAATATAAGACATATTTTCAGTTGTTTCACACTTTTTTGTTAAGTATATAATTTCACATGTGTTAATTCATAGTTTTGATGCCTTCAGTGTGAATCTACAATTTTCATAGTCATGAAAATACAGAAAACTATTTGAATGAAAAGGTGTGTCCAAACTTTTTGTCTGTACTGTATATGATTATACCTTACTATGAGAGTCCTTATGGTATATAAGTACAGAAGGACTTTAGGTGTACTAGTGTGTAACCAGGCTAAATAATCCAGGCATTTAGCCCGGTTCCGGTGACGTATCGGGCTCTGCCAGGCGGAGGCTTCCGCCCGGCAGTTAGCCCGGTGACGTCACCAGCGCTGATGGGCGGGCTTTAGCGCTGCCGTAGCCAGTACAGCTAGGGCAGCGCTAAAGGCGGCCCATTACAGCCTCCGCCCGGCAGTGTGTTATGTAAATAAAAGAGCCCTTGCCTTGCGATTCAGCACAGGGCAAGGGAGGGCATCGGAGCATGAGATGCTCCTATGCCCTGTTCAGGCGGGCTGCCTGGGTGAATATAAGGGTATGTCCGGGTTCAGCTCTGAACCTGGACAACCCCTTTAATAATACCACTAATTGTACATCTTTAATCTGTCCCCCCTATTAGGCGCCCCTAGTTTCTCTATCCTCTGAAGGTATTTATTTATCCTTCTGGATTGGATTAACCTCCTCCACATTTTTTATTTTGTTTTTACATTGTCTTCAACCTCTGTTTACACATAGTGTAAACTTTACCTATGATTTAGTTTTAAGTCTACCAACAGCCATTTGTTGGAAGAATTGATTCATCCATTATTTGTGAGCAATTCTGCAATTTCAGTGGGATGCATTTCTAGGACCATTATCATCAATGTATTACATGAAACCAAGTCACTGGTATGTTTTTACCATATACAGTGTTTCTTTATGCACATTACATATATATGCAGAAATACTGAAAAAAGATTATCCCCGCATTCTAATATGTAACACCTATCCTGTGGATATTCTCTGTGGAATATATTTTCAATGGAAACCTGATCGAAACATGCAAATGTGTATCTATCTATCTATCTATCTATCTATCTATCTATCTATCTATTAAGGGTCAATTTTTTTACTTGCATGCCCTTGTCTTATGCACCTCAAAAACATCTCCAGAATCCACATTTTCTCACTGTGGAAAGAGTCAAAACTCTTTGGCTTCGATTAATTCTTATATTGACTACTGTAACTCATTACTAATCGGTCTTCCATGCAATAAACACTCCCCCATCAGTCCATCCTAAATACAGCAGCCAGGCACACTGTCTGTTTATCTGCTACACCAATGCTTCTAACCTGTATCTGTCACTTCACTGGTTGCCTATCCACCACATAATACAATTCAAATTCTTCAACCTCATCCACAAAGCTCTCCAAAGTACTGTACCTCCATAAATGTCACCCCAGCCTATCACCCTAGTCTCTGTTCTGCCAATGATCTAAGATTAATATCCTCCACAATTCAAACCTCTCACCCCTGTCTTCAAGACTTTTCTCGAGCTGCACTTGCTCTATGGAATGCTCTTCCTTGGACAATCAGGTTAATTCCTAACTTCCTTAGCTTCAAATGTGCCTTAAAAACACATCTTTTTAGGCAGGGCAGGCTTACTGTATCATGTTTGGTAAACTGACTCTTCCCCTAGTAAACCCCTGTCCTCCAACTATTATTCTGAACTGAATACCGCGAATTCCGCGTGTGCTCGAGCGCCATGCTCGAGTCCCCTCCCCGCACGCTAATTAGCCAATTAGCGTGCGGGAAGGTGCTGGCATTCACTGTAATGCTAGTAGCCATGTTAACTACTGATTGGCTGGCCGGGAAAACGTCATCGGGTGCTATAAAGCACCCGGTGACATGTGACCGGATCATACTGAGCAGGGAGAGCTGCTGCAAGCAGGGACAGACAGAGTAGGGACAGAAGAACGCTAGGCAGGGATAGAAAACGTTCAGAAAAGACCCAAAAGCCCTTTTAAGGGATATTATACACTCACCGGCCACTTTATTAGGTACACCATGCTAGTAACGGGTTGGACCCCCTTTTGCCTTCAGAACTGCCTCAATTCTTCGTGGCATAGATTCAACAAGGTGCTGGAAGCATTCCTCAGAGATTTTGGTCCATATTGACATGATGGCATCACACAGTTGCCGCAGATTTGTCGGCTGCACATCCATGATGCGAATCTCCCGTTCCACCACATCCCAAAGATGCTCTATTGGATTGAGATCTGGTGACTGTGGAGGCCATTTGAGTACAGTGAACTCATTGTCATGTTCAAGAAACCAGTCTGAGATGATTCCAGCGTTATGACATGGCGCATTATCCTGCTGAAAGTAGCCATCAGATGTTGGGTACATTGTGGTCATAAAGGGATGGACATGGTCAGCAACAATACTCAGGTAGGCTGTGGCGTTGCAACGATGCTCAATTGGTACCAAGGGGCCCAAAGAGTGCCAAGAAAATATTCCCCACACCATGACACCACCACCACCAGCTTGAACCGTTGATACAAGGCAGGATGGATCCATGCTTTCATGTTGTTGACGCCAAATTCTGACCCTACCATCCGAATGTCGCAGCAGAAATCGAGACTCATCAGACCAGGCAACGTTTTTCCAATCTTCTACTGTCCAATTTTGATGAGCTTGTGCAAATTGTAGCCTCAGTTTCTTGTTCTTAGCTGAAAGGAGTGGCACCCGGTGTGGTCTTCTGCTGCTGTAGCCCATCTGCCTCAAAGTTCGACGTACTGTGCGTTCAGAGATGCTCTTCTGCCTACCTTGGTTGTAACGGGTGGCAATTTGAGTCACTGTTGCCTTTCTATCAGCTCGAACCAGTCTGCCCATTCTCCTCTGACCTCTGGCATCAACAAGGCATTTCCGCCCACAGAACTGCCGCTCACTGGATGTTTTTTCTTTTTCGGACCATTCTCTGTAAACCCTAGAGATGGTTGTGCGTGAAAATCCCAGTAGATCAGCAGTTTCTGAAATACTCAGACCAGCCCTTCTGGCACCAACAACCATGCCACGTTCAAAGGCACTCAAATCACCTTTCTTCCCCATACTGATGCTCGGTTTGAACTGCAGGAGATTGTCTTAACCATGTCTACATGCCTAAATGCACTGAGTTGCCGCCATGTGATTGGCTGATTAGAAATTAAGTGTTAACGAGCAGTTGGACAGGTGTACCTAATAAAGTGGCCGGTGAGTGTATCTGGCACAGACTATTATTTTTTTTATATTTGAGGACTTTTAAGGTGTTGAAAATAGCATTAGGTGGCCTGCCATTAACGCCACAAGCGCTGCTGCAGCATCTTTAATAGCATCGACTTTGGTGTCCAAGATGCATCCAGACATCCTCCCCATGCTGTTCCCTAACCATTTCTGTGGTGTTTCCACCATTTTCTGACATTCTGGGTGCCTGGTCTTCTCCCATTGACTTCCATTATACTCGGGTGCTTGGCCGAGCACTCGAGCACCACCTAGTGTTCGGTCAGAGCACCCGAACATAGGGGTGCTCTATCATCACTACTTGTTACATATAGTTACATAATTGTCAAGGTTTGAAAAAAAAAAGTGCATCAAGTCCAACCTTTAACAGTAATCCCCACACCCAATGTACTAGCTCATGTAGCTCAGCCTGCCAACTCTATTTAGTACATAGGCAGCTGGACTGCTTCGTAAAACAGCCAAGTTTAACTTTTGTATCACCTCCATTCCCACATAGATTGTAAGCTCTTGCAAGCAGGGCCCTCACTCCTAGTGTTTTATTTAGCTTTTCCGAATGTGGTTGCATTATACAAATAAAGATAATAATAATAATAATAATAATAATAATAATTCAGTCTGTATGTATTCTCTTTTGTTATTCTACAATAAATCTGCACAGAATACAATGAAAGCTGTATACATGAAAGGTAAAGAACTGCTTTACAAAGTCCCACTGGTTAACATCACAAACTCCCAAGGAGGACAAAAGGGCAAGAAGACCCATATTACAGATGAGTGCTTTCAAAATGATAACCTGAACACTGTCACATGTATAGCGTTATTTTGTTTACTGGCATTTACACAAGTAGTATTGTCATAATAATATAAATTGTCTGACTTAATGCATCAAGTGCAAAATGGAAAATTTTCTTAAAGAACTTGTTTACAGATCAGGATTCACCTACAAGATCAGTGCTAGCTCAGCTATCAGGCCAGTGATCTGTTGTCATCCAGACATTGTAGTAAATGTTGATTGATGAAGGACAAAAAAATAGTCAGTACATCTTAATTTTGATCAGGGAATATCAAAAGAATCCTAGTGGACTGCTTGAACAAGATGGTGTTGCAATAAGTTTATACTGTAAGTACAGGAGGAAGAGGGATTAAACAAGCCCTACAATCCACAATTCTGCCTTCAGAACATTGCAAAATAGAATTCTGGGTTTATTATTTGCACAAAAAATTTGTGAATTTTTTTACACCATTGATTCCAGTTTGGGTGGGAAAATGGGTGTGGTTAGCTGTGGTAATTAATATAACAAGTCACAAATAACTCCAGTAGAGGTGGGGTGGAAAAAACTAAGGTAGTGTTTCTAGACAAAAGTGTAAGGGTACTGCTACACAGCGTCATGTTGTGCGACAAAAAAGTCACACAATATTCCATGTAATGTATGCCAGTGGTGTCACAATGCAACACATAACATACTGCAACAGTCGCAAAAGATCCAGGCATATTAGGTTTTGTGTCGCAACTTGCATGTTGCACACGACTTTTACTCATGTGACTCACCTGCGACTTGGCTGTGTTTTAATAGCCAAATCACAATTCTAAAAAACTTAAGAGACAGGTGCCTGAGCATTAGGTTGTAGTTAGCTAGTTTCCTGCAAAGGTGCTCCATTGTCCTTTTTGCATTCCCATCTATGGGTCTCTGCCTGAGTCTGAATATGAATGTGGCCTGGATGCAGAGGCTGGAGGGGCACACCTGCCAGGCAGATCCTCTACATAGTGAAGCAGGGAGGTGTCTGGTCCCTGCTTCATGGCTCAGCTGATCTCCATTGCTCTCCTACAGGCTGCACATGGAGCTGCTGGCTGTGTAGAAGAAGTTGTTAAAGCCCGGGAATCAGCCACCTGCACAGCAAGCAGTGCATGTGTGTGAGCATGTCGGTTGTACTGCTGCTGCTGGGGACCGACAGATGGATGTGCCGATCATCAGGGAAACAGGTAAGTATTTGTTTTTTGTATTTTTTTCATGGAGCTGGCAAGGGGACTAGGGGCCAAAGGGGGGCACAGGGAGGACATAACCACTGTGAGGGGCCACAAGGATGACATAACTACTGTGTGGGGGCACAAAGGTGGGCATAACTACTATGAAGGAGAACAAAAGTGAGCATAACTACTGTGAAGTGGCACAAAAGTGGGCTTAACTACTGTGAAGGGGCACAAAGGTGGCCATAACTACTGTGAGGGGACACAAAGGTGGGCATAACTACTGTGAGGGGACACAAAGGAGGATATAACTATTGCATTAGTATTGTGAGGGGACACAATGTGGACATTCATACTGTGTGGTAGCACTAAGGGGAAATGCCCTAGCTTACCCTGTTATATCTTACAGGGTCAGCACAGTGCCCCCTACTGGGGATTTCACATTATAAGTTACCATCCCTGCCTTGTTCCGTTTCTTAGGGATTAGTACTGCGTGGGTTCCGGTTGTCATTAAAGGTGGCTATTTGTCCACTAAATCCATTGCTGTGTTCTGGAGCAAGCTGTGTAGGAGGATGCTTTAAAGTGGGCCCGTTCAGAGATGGTAGGCTTTCAGCACAGCTTGCTACTTTGGCTGTGGGTGCTCCAGATCCCCTTACCAGGCGTGTGGATAGCACTACTGATGTATTGGTGATGGCTTTATTTCAGTAACTGCAGAGTGGACAGAGCCAGTTGGAGGAAAGCAGCACCTATGGTGTGGACTCCACTGGTCAGAGGACATCAGCATTAATAGGGGGAAAGCCCCCTGACATACCTGGATATTTAGCTATCAGCAGGTGACTGGATTTCAGCACATGGGCAGTGTCAGTCATACAGGAAATATAACTTGGTAGAGCTAACTATACACCCAGCAGAAAGCAGCCTTCAGCATGTTCTTAGCTCTTAGATCAGCAGCCATGCATCCAGCACAGAAGATGAGCTTGGCTTCAGCAGAGCAGCAGTAGAGATATTGCCAGCATTGCTTAAGTACAGCTCCACAAACAAAGATATCCAGTGTGGAGATGCCATGTGAGCTCTGGACCCAGCCCCACCATTCTGGCACACTCTCCTCTTCCTGTAATATGCAAATCCTCAAAGCGGCAGTGCAAAAACCAACTAGTCAGCAGCAGTAATCTAGAGGAAGCCTCAGGCTCAGCATCTCAGGTGCTTCTGACAGTCTGCTTCCTGTGCTTCAAAACAGCTAGCCAACAGCCTGCAGCCATACACCTACTAAAGACGAGAGCAGCTCTGAAAAAAGGAACATGTGATACGATAGCTAGATAAGATGTGATCTGAGGGTGGAATATGATTTCTGTAAGAGGAGGCGATGGCATGGCAAATGCTTTTACGGAAAATTAAAATGACAAGAATGAAATGGAATTGGCAACATAGTAATATTTGTCGCAATATAGTAATATTTGTTGCAGGATACTGCATATAACAACTTCATAATAATAATAATACTTTACCATTACTTTGTGATTTTGCCCAGGCCCCAGTAGATAAACCCTCACACTACAGTTCCTGAAGCTTTCCAAAATCTCTGCTTGCAACTAGCAATTGTGATAGAAAATGCATCCATTTAAGGACAGAGTTTTTGTTCCAGGACAACAACTGCAATCTATCTAGAATACACAAAATACCCAAGAGAAACCAACCTTCACGTTTCCCCTACTGGCCTACTTTTGCAGACCCTGGTGGAATCCACCCTTTCCCATCCTGGGCTTGGCATATGAGCCGCTAACCTTGGACCTCCTTGTGCTTACTAGCACCCATATAACACTGTACATCCCTGTACAGTGCTTTCATGTGGGCGCTGAATGCAGCAGAAACCACTGCCACAGGGTGGTGAAGCAGGAGCAGCAGGTTGGTGTAGAGAGAGATACTCTCAGCTACACTGCTGAGTTCAGGACACAGTCGAGTGAGTTTGGATCTGAGTGCCCCAAGAGCCACTCTCCACTACACAATTAAGTGTACATGAGAATTGTCTACTCACATACATTTTGCTAGTACTGTATTACTCTGTAGTTTTTCCACATGGGAAAATGTGCATAATCTGCAATGCATGCAAGTACACTAACATGCACCCCAGGTTTAAACAACAGAAAATTAGATAAAAATATTTACTACTTATTAAGCCTTCCCTGTTTTTTTAATTAAGTGAAGGGATTGAGGTCAGTACCTTACACACAGCTGCATACATCTCATGACAAACTCAGCTAAGAATCACAGCTGACATATATACACAGCACTGCTATACACACATAACACAGCCCTGCTACACATACATCTGTCTCTTTCTCACACATACACTATTACTGTGATGGCTAACCTCTGGCACCACAGCTGTGGTAAAACTACGGCTCTCAATATGTACACTTGCTTAGCTGTTCTTACACTCATGACATCATCAAAGGTCCTTTAGCTTCCAGAGATTGAAGTTTTTGTCTCCTTTCATTATAACAGGACCTGGAGGTGGCTGTGTTCCTCTTCAAGGTTGCACACCCTTATGTCTGCACTGATAATACAAATCGGTCTCAGGCAGGGAGAGAGAGAAGTTTGCACAGTCATACATCTCTCATTGATCCAGCAGAGCATTGTATGTGTGCCCTGCCGGATCATTAAGGCAGCAGTTAGAAATGTAACCTCCAGGTGGCAGTATTTCTGTTACAAATCAACACAGTACAAGACTAAGATATATCTTAGATACTAGATGACTTGATGTTATAGAAACTACAAATGAATACATTTCTTAAAATTCATTTTGGTTTAATTTTTCTAAATTGGCCAAGAAATTTGATTACGGTATGAATACATTCTACCTGAAGTGCCTGGAAAATCTATCTTTCTCTCTATCTCTCTCTCTCCTTCTCAAAATTATACCCAAATAAATCTGAAGAAATTCCGACTCTACTATTATTCACATGGGTTATTAAAAAATAAATACATATATAATAAATAAATAAGTGAATAAATAATGTTAAAGGGGTTATCTGGGGGCATGTGATATTTTTCAAAATAGGTTCAGAGTGGTTTAGTTCCAATGGTTACCAGGTCCCTGAAGATCCTAAAGAAGATGCCTGCTTACCCTATTACTGGCTGAGACCGGTAACTACTTGGGCCATTGACTGATTGAACTGATATCTTTAGTCTCTAGGAATGTCCTGTGTATCAAGCAAGGACCAGAAAGCAGAGGCCAAAATGGATATGGTAAACATTTATACAATTTCAGAAGAATTCCGTTATATAGGGCAGCATAAACTGGTGTCATATACTCTATCCAAAATGTTGGGTCACATTTTTGAACTGACCCAGTTGTATTGATAAAGTCAATATTGAGATCCAGGGGAAGCCAAGTGCAGTTAATCCACTCAATACACTGCACACATTCTGGAGCCCTCATTTTCATGAGTTCCCAACTCTACTCACTGCCACCGATTAGTACGAGTAGAAAGTGGTCGGAGCCAGGAACTCATAAATCTGAGGACTCCTAAAGTCTTGCACTGTATTGAGTGGACTCAGTGTTTTACTCAGGGGTTTTGTCATAAGTGTTTTACTCAGGGCATTTTTCATAAGTTGATGCTGCCCTGCATTTTGCCACTCTGTTATTCTTCCTGGAAATGTACTAATACAGTGGTCCCTCAATATACAATATTAATTGGTTCCAGGAGGACCATCGTATGTTGAAACCATTGTAAGTTGAGTAATTTGTTCCAAAGACCCAAAATGTCATCCAAGATAAGAGAAAATGAAGATTTAAGAAAAATAAGCAGATAACTAAGACAGATAAAAGACGTCCATACATAACTGTCAGAAATAGCTGATAACTAGCAACTAATCCAGCTATTTGACCAGAGAAGTGGCCTTGATTGGTTGGATCCGAGTCTGAGACATTGTATATTGAGTCTGGTTTCAACTTATGATGGTTTAGAAAAGACCATTGTATTTTGAAATATTGTATCCTGAGGCCATTGTATCTGGAGGGATCACTGTACATTGTCAACTGGATGTTATCATTCCCCTTGTCAGTCTAGAATACCCTCACATACGTTAACACTATCCAAGCAGTGAGGACAGTGTGAGACTCTATAAACAATCTGCAGTTGTCAATTATTTTATACATTTCCAGAAAGAATAGCAGAGGAATATTATATTATACTGAGTTAGAAAAATAGTAACAGTAAATAGAATACAGGTACTGTATATTCTAAATTAATCATATCTGAAATTAAGAGGAATTCATAGCAATTTACTAATAGACATCCTACAATCTGTAAAGGTAGCTACAGATTGCAGAAACTACAAGTGAAATACATGTACAAGAAGTATATGTATGGCATGTGTGTATGAAATGTATATATAGTTAGTAATGGCGTGTATATTGCTGAATATTGTCTTTTATGAGTCATTCCTTTACAACTATGAAATGTGGATTTGCGCAGAAGCTAGGAAATATAGTATATACGGTACTCATTGGCAAAAAGTAATGCATCAAGGAGGACACCAAGAATGGCCAATACATTCCTAGGAAATATTAGCTGTATGTGGGCAAGCCATAACTTGCTGAAAAATGCCAGTTGGAAGCTATGCTATGAGATGTCCTGCACATATCACTGAGCTGTTTTAGTGTCCCTTGTATTACTACTAGAGGTATTGTGTGCAAAAATCTCCCAGAACCTCACACTAGCAGTATAAAAGCATCTCCACAACATGATGCTGCCATCACCATGATTCACTCTAGGGATTATATTGGGTGGATTATGAGCAGTGCCTAGTTTCCTCTAGACATGGCCCTAAAAATTGAGGCCTGAAAACTGAGGAGAAGCTTCTTTCTGGCTATTCTGCCAAGTCTAGATTGGTGAAGTGTTGAAGTGATGGTTGACCTTCTGTTTTCTCCCATCTACACACAGGATCTTTGGAGCTCAGCCACCTCTCTTGTTCACCTCTCTTTGTTCCCTGATTACTTAGTTTGAAGGGGCAGCCAGCTCTAGCAAGAGTCCTGGTGGTTTTTCTATTTAAGAATTATTGAGGCAACTGTGCTCTTGAGAACTTTCAGTGTAGTCAAATTTTTTGTGCACTTCTCTAGATCTGTACCTCCACACAATCCTGTCTCTGAACTCTACAGGCTGTTCTTTTCTCCTTACGGCTTGATTTTTGTTCTGATATGCATTGTTAGCTGTCAGACCTTATATAGACAGAGGTGTGTTTTTCCAATTCATGTCCAATCTAGTGACTTTACTCCAAGAAGATGCCAATCAAGTTGTAGAAACATCTCAAAGATGATCAAAAGAAATGTGACCATCATCCCCCCTCCCCCAGCTAAATTCCAAGTGTTAAACACAGGTCTGAATGCTTATGTCCATGGGGTATTTTATTTTTTCCTTTTTAGTAAATTAGAAAAAAAGCAAATTCTGCTTTCACTTTCCCATTATGAGTTATTGAGTGCTTCATGTGGGAAAACATTGGGGGTAATTTACTAAGCTAAAATACACCTCAATTAGGCTTATTTTAGTGGCAGATGGTGGCACAACAATTAGTTGTAAAGTTCTAAAGTTATGGAGTGGGCGTTAAAGGGGATGGGATACCATTTTCTATAGCTGTTTTAGGCATAGAAAATGGTATAAATATAAGATAGATCGGAAGCTGTCTTACATTTAGAATTATGTAGAGGCCTGCGACTCTTCATAACTTCGGTGGATCCACCACCAGCTATAGGGCTTTATTAAGACCAGTGTCTAAAACGCCGGTCTTAATAAATGTGCCCCATTATTTTTTTATTTTAGCACAAGACCGAAACATAACAACATGTGAAATAAGAGAAAGGGTTTGAAGACTTTCGGAATGCATTATATACATCCATAATGTATAACTAGTGCAGGGCCCTTCCCCCATACCTAGTGTCTGACCTGTGGTTTGCCTTTATTGAAGATACTCCACTGACTCCCATTACAATTAGGATCTATTTCCTTTGATGGCTAGTATAGCAAAGTTCAATGACCTATTTTTTCATGTAAAAAAAAAAAAAAGAAACCTGACAGACTTCTATATACTGTAAATCAATGGGATCCATCAGCCCCCAATATAATTTGTAATATATCAAAACCATGATAACTGTCATCCTTCAGATAATAGAAGGGGTAATGCCAATAGTGTGAACAGAGACTAAAATAATGCCAAAAAAGTGTGATAATTTAGCTTTTAAGATGGTTTTCATAGATATCTTCATTGCGTTAATCTTCTAGCTGTACCTGACAAAAGCTTTACACGCAGTAATGCCTATTACGCATTATGTTTTTCTAACAATAGAGTTGACTAGTAAAGGCATCAAGGAGCAAGGTAAATTGACCAAAATGAATTACGATGCCATAATCAAAGCAGGAATTCCCAGTCAGACAAATGTTGCTAGGTAACAATCGCTTCAGTTCCCATGGTGACTGTTTCTGCTAGTATAGTATTCTCCGATTCCACTACTGAGGTGAGTTTTCATTGATAAAAAAGTCACAGTAATGATTCATAGGTCAGATTATTTTCATTTTAATCCCTGTCATTCACCGAGTGCCTTCATATTCTTTAGAACTGTCCACATCAGTCAAAATTCATTTGAACAAAATGGGTAATAGTGAAGAGCCATCACTGGCTCTATTTTTATTTAAATAGTACCTGAAGACAATTTATCTCAGCTATTGAGTGTCAGAGCATGCATTATCCTTTTCATACTGTACTCCTGCTGTGTTGCTTTTTGTTTAGTTTTATCAGGACTATGATATTGTTCTCTCTTTGATAAAGGAGGAAAAAAGAAAAGGCCAGCTCACACAGGGCTGCCATCAGGAATTTCGGGGCCCCCTACAGGCAAATTTCACGCCCCCCCCCCCTTTCTGGTAAACGTTACAGATTTGCTTAAAGGGTTTCTGTCACCAGATTTGGGCATACTAAACAGGATGGCATTTGCAATGTGCAAATGCCACCTGATGCCCAATCTGGTTTTCTTACTGTAATCAGATCAGCCGTTTTGTTAAAAAAAAGCACTTTTATAATATGTAAATTAGGCGTACTAGGTGCAAGAGGCGTTTACCTTGCACCTAGTAATCGCCGTGTTCCAACCTCTAGTGCCGCCTCCTGCTTCCTGATTGACAGGGCCAGGCAGCTTGCTCGATGAGCTGCCGGCCCTGTCCTCGTTCGAAATCCCGCGCCTGCGCCGTGTAGGCTAAATTCGGCGCAGGCGCAGATAGTTCGCCCGGCTCCTGCCTCTCTCACTGCGCCTGCGCCGTGCGGAGTAAAAGCGGCGCAGGCGCAGTGAGTTCCGCCGGCCGCCCGGCTCCCGGGTCTCTCAGTGCGCCTGCGCCGGCGGAACTCACTGCGCCTGCCCCGCTTTTACTCCGCACGGCGCAGGCGCAGTGAGAGAGGCAGGAGCCGGGCGGCCGGGTGAACTATCTGCGCCTGCGCCGAATTTAGCCTACACGGCGCAGGCGCGGGATTTCGAGCGAGGACAGGGCCGGCAGCTCATCGAGCAAGCTGCCTGGCCCTGTCAATCAGGAAGCAGGAGGCGGCACTAGAGGTTGGAACACGGCGATTACTAGGTGCAAGGTAAACGCCTCTTGCACCTAGTACGCCTAATTTACATATTATAAAAGTGCTTTTTTTAACAAAACGGCTGATCTGATTACAGTAAGAAAACCAGATTGGGCATCAGGTGGCATTTGCACATTGAAAATGCCATCCTGTTTAGTATGCCCAAATCTGGTGACAGAAACCCTTTAATATGCAGCAGCCTCCACATAGCACATTACATCTTTCTTTTTTACGGCATATCACAACTGCTTTTTTTGCCCAAAAGATTAGTAAGCCTGCCACCGCGACAAGGTAGACTCTTTAGGCAGGATCCTACCCTAGGCTAATGTTTTTACGCTACATGTTATATTATTATTATTCACACGCTGATAAACATTTTCAATAGGGAAACACAGTTGCCATTAAATTCAGTTACATGCTTGTAAGTGCAGAGTGTTGAGGCACATTGTGTTGATCTGAGGTCTGATGGGGGCACAAGACGCTGATCTGAGGTCTGATGGGGCACAAGATGCTGATCTGAGGTCTGATGGGGGCACAAGACGCTGACCTGAGGTCTGATGGGGGCACAAGATGCTGATCTGAGATCTGATGGGGGCACAAGACGCTGATCTGAGCTCTGATGGGGGCACATTGTGTTGATCTGAGGTCTGATGGGGCACAAGACGCTGATCTGAGGTCTGATGGGGGCACAAGACGCTGATCTGAGGTCTGATGTGGGCACAAGATGCTGACCTGAGGTCTGATGGGGGCACAAGACGCTGATCTGAGGTCTGATGGGGGCACAATGTGTTGATCTGAGGTTTATTATCCCTGTACAGTGACATCACTGTGTGTATTATCCCTGGACTTTGACATCACTGTGTTTATTATCCCTGTACGGTGACATCACTGTGTTTATTGTCCCTGTACTGTGACATCACTGTGTTTATTATCCCTGTACGGTGACATCACTGTGTTTATTATCCCTGTACAGTGACATCGCTGTGTTTATTATCCCTGTACGGTGACATCACTGTGTTTATTATCCCTGTACGGTGACATCGCTGTGTTTATTATCCCTGTACAGTGACATCACTGTGTTTATTATCCCTGTACGGTGACATCACTGTCTTTATTATCCCTGTGCAGTGACATCGCTGTGTTTATTATCCCTGTACAGTGACATCGCTGTGTTTGTTATCCCTGTACAGTGACATCGCTGTGTGTATTATCCCAGTGCAGGAAGAGGTAAGTGGTCTGTGTTTGTGTGTTTGTTTTCTATTTTTCAGGGTCGTGAATGCAGAGGACTACGTCGGATTCGGTGGACTACGTCGGACCAGCTTTTTTTTTTTTTTAATAAAATGGTCAAACAGGGATCTGGGGGAGTGTTTATTTCAATAAAATGTTTTATACTTGTGTGTGTGTATTTTTTTTTACAATACTACAGTTTTAGTAATTATGGCTATCTACAGACGGCCCTGATTACTAATACTGGGCTTAGTGCTTGCCGATATGGCAGGCCAGCACTAACCCCAACATCTATTACCTCGGCACCCACCGCTACCAAGGGGTGCCGGGAAGAGCCGGGTAATTGAGGGTCTGGCTCTGGGGCGGCTGCAGGCTGGTACCATTAGGCTGGGAAGGGCCAATAACCGTGTCCCTTCCCACCCTGGTAGTGCCAGGCTGTCGCTGCTGGTTGTATCTGGCTGGCGAAGGAAAAAAGGGGGGGACCCCACGCCATTTTTTTAAAAAAATAATTAAATAATTTTTTAAAAAATGGTGTCGGGTCCCCCCCTTTTTTCCTTTGCCAGCCAGATACAACCAGCAGCGGCAGCCTGGCACTACCAGGGTGGGAAGGGACACGGTTATTGGCCCTTCCCAGCCTAATGGTACCAGCCTACAGCCGCCCCAGAGCCAGACCCTCAATTTAGAAGGTCCGGTCCTGGGGTACCCGGCTCTTCCTGGCACCCCTGGTGGCGGTGGGTGCCGAGGTAATAGATGTTGGGGTTAGTGCTGGCCTGCCATACCAGCAAGCACTAAGCCCAGTATTAGTAATCAGGGCCGTCTGTAGATAGCCATAATTACTAAAACTGTAGTACTGTAAAAAAAAATACACACACACAAGTAAAAAACATTTTATTGAAATAAACACTCCCCCAGACCCCTGTTTGACCATTTTATTAAAAAAAAAAAAAAAGCTGGTCCGACGTAGTCCACCGAATCCGACGTAGTCCTCTGCATTCACGACCCTGAAAAATAGAAAACAAACACACAAACACAGACCACTTACCTCTTCCTGCACTGGGATAATACACACAGCGATGTCACTGTACAGGGATAATAAACACAGTGATGTCACAGTACAGGGATAACAAACACAGTGATGTCACAGTACAGATATAATAAACACAGTGATGTCACAGTACCGGATAATAAACACAGTGATGTCACTGTACAGGGATAATAAACACAGTGATGTCACAGTCCAGGGATAATAAACACAGTGATGTCATAGTCCAGGGATAATAAACACAGTGATGTCACAGTCCAGGGATAATAAACACAGTGATGTCACCGAACAGGGATAATAAACATAGTGATGTCACCGAACAGAGATAATAAACACAGTGATGTCACAATACAGAGATAATAAACACACTGATGTCACAGTACACATATAATAAACACAGTGATGTCACAGTCAAGGGATAATAAACACAGTGATGACACAGTCAAGGGATAATAAACACAGTGATGTCACAGTACAGAGATAATAAACACACTGATGTCACAGTACACATATAATAAACACAGTGATGTCACAGTCAAGGGATAATAAACACAGTGTACAGAAAGTTAAAAAAAAATTAAATTATACTTACCTTTTTCATAGCAGCAGGGCCAGCATCATCAGAGCAGGAGATCTTCTTCTCATGTCTGAAGGGGGCGGAGCCTATGCTGCCGGCCCCGCCCCCCACTGAGACCTGAGGAGTGCCTGGGAGGCACGGAGAGCTGCAGGGGGGACAGGAGGGAGGATGGAAGAAGCTGCTCCTTCCTGCAACAGGCAACTGTCTCTATGTCCTATGGACGCAGAGACAGCTGCCAGAGGCCGGGACATACCTCCCCCGTACCGGGACAGCGCCAGGCCCCCCTTTCTTGACGAATCTGCCCGGGCCCCCCACAGCAGGTTCTGCTGTACCCCCCTGATGGCGGCCCTGAGCTCACACAATGCACATCTCAGTTGCACAGCATGGAGTTGCATGGGTTAGACTTGTATAAATTCTTGAAGCACAGTTTACTCATCATTATGTAGGCACTGCCACAATAAGGATATGTGACCAATGTTGTAATATACCATGCAGCTTGGATGTTATGTACCACATGCAGTAGATTCATAGGGCTCCTTCCAAGACTCCCATCCCCACCCCAAAAAGAACAGTAGTCTTTTTGGATTCTGATCAGAGGATGACTAGGTAGGAGAAAAGTTCACGTGGTAATCGAACATGAATAGGGTCTGCTGAACTAAAAATAAAAAATAGAGATGTCATATAGTAAATGTGATGAGCACTCTCTACACCTGATTTACTAAACAAATTAAACGATAAATAAATAAGAATGATACAATAAGATAAGATAATGTGGGCTACCAGCGCTGGTTAAAAAGATATCCCTACATTTATAGGTAACCTAATATTCGTGGGTAACCTAATATGCAGAATGATTAAAAATATATGAATCATAAAAGGTTGCAAGAAAGTATATTTGTAGAATGCTCCCGGTTAACCAATTGTATGATAAAATATTAGTCTGAGTAGTCAAGTATGTAGTTGCTGATATACAAGTAGTCCGTTGTAGGTGGCTATATATTCCTTATTTGGACATATATAGCTTGATCTGGGTATATGTAAAAACGTTCCTTATTGACAGCAATATCTTGCCTATTGTATATCTACAACAATGCTTTACCTTTTAAGTAGCAATACTTTGCCTTTTAAGTAGCAGATTATGTTATTACAATTGCAGGCATATATATGGAGAGGACCTCCACGCGTATACTTTACCGATTCCGGGGGTCTTTTCATCACCCTTCTGGATGGGTTCTTTGTGTCTGCAGGCTGGGTATCTGCTGGCGCTGTATCTCCCGTGCGGCTCTGTAGTTGCAGGCTCCGATGTGCGGCGTCCCACGCTGTCTTTTGGGACAGGATTCAAACAGCGTACGACCAGCGTTCGAATAGCATATGATTAGTGTATAGATTCAAATAGCGTACAATCAGCGCTCGATTAGCGTATAAATTCAAATAGCATATAATCCGCGCTCAAATAGCGTATGATCAGCGTTCTCTCGTAGCGTGGTGAATCCTGGAGCTTAATATTCTCTTACAAATCCGATTGTTTCTCACATGGTATTCTTCCTTCTCATTGTCATATATGTATTGGAATATGGAATGAGAAAAACATGTAAGTCCCATATCAAGTGCCTTATTAAATGCCTTATTAAATGATCCACAAGGTAACTCTGTATAAATCAACCAAACGCATTTCGGGACCTCACTTGTCCCTTCCTCAGTGGTCTATGGATCTATGGGTCTATCTTGGCACTTACATATCCTTCTTGGTTCAACTCCTCCTATTATGATGGGGCTGTTTCCAAAAACTGAGCTGGAGTATGTCCAGACCCTGTGGATTTGCACTTGATTTCATGTATTCCATTGATGTCCATTATACGTATACATACATATGACTAACTAAATTATCTTACATACATACTAATTTTAATAAACTAGTATACAATAAATAAAATAGATTAAAAAATAGATTAAACAATAGATTACAAATAGATTAAAATATATAACATGTAACATATATAGTACATATAATATCTATACATATAGTGTGAGATATGGATTTCCTTCGTATCTATGTTTACATAGTTCTCTAGTATTCGCGTAATGGATTATTATTAGAGATGAGCGAGTAGTGTTCGATCGAGCCGGTATTCGATCGAATACTACGATATTCGGCATACTCGATTTCAATCGAGTATAACGGCGATGGCGCACTTAGAATTCGTTTCCCCTCCCACCTTCCCTGGCGCTCTTTTTCCACCAATCAACATGCAGGGGGGGTATGACAGGCACGCTGAGCACGCTGGCAGCGCGAAAACAGCGTCTACATGGATTGGCTGGAAAAACCATGTGACCTCGAATATTAAAAACTCAGCTCTTCCTGCTCGTACGCATATGCTGCGTGAACTTAGTCAGGGACAGAGGCTGGAGAAGGGACAGATAGGTTTTAGCTGTTGGACAGGCAGGAGCGTGATTAAAAGCCCTTATCAGGGCTACCTACAGTGGAACTTCAGTGATAGCTTTACTACAATATAGACTTACAGAGAACGGCTGCTGTATTTCAGGGATAGCTGCTGGAGTAGGGACAGAGAGAGGCATTAGTGGTGTATTAGGTGCTCTGCTACATACCAACTATATTTGGCACTACTGTTCAGCGTTCTTTTAGGCTGAACAACCCTGTTATATAACTAGTGTGTATATGCACCATCTGATCTGGCAGTATACGGCTGTGAATTTTATTTTATTTTTTTTAAATACAGTTTATTTGGCTCTAGTGTTCTGGGTTCTGTGTGCCTGCAAATACCTTTTTGTAACCAGGTGTAAATACCCCCGTCTGTTCAGTTAGTACACGGCTGTGTACCTTGAAATATACAATATCTAGGCCATTTAATAGGCCACTGTACGTGCGTTTTTCTTGTTAAATTATCTCAACATACCTGGTGTAAATACCCACCGTCTGTTCAGTTACTACACGGCTGTGTACTTTGAAATATACAATATCTAGGCCATTTTAATAGGCCACTGTACTGTGCGTTCTCTTGTTAAATTATCTCACATACCTGGTGTAAATACCACCGTCTGTTCAGTTACTACACGGCTGTGTACTTTGAAATATACAATATCTAGGCCATTTAATAGGCCACTGTACTGTGCGTTCTCTTGTTAAATTATCTCACATACCTGGTGTAAATACCCACCGTCTGTTCAGTTACTACACGGCTGTGTACTTTGAAATATACAATATCTAGGCCATTTTAATAGGCCACTGTACTGTGCGTTTCTCTTGTTAAATTATCTCACATACCTGGTGTAAATACCCACCGTCTTTCAGTTACTACACGGCTGTGTACTTTGAAATATACAATATCTAGGCCATTTAATAGGCCACTGTACTGTGCGTTTTCTTGTTAAATTATCTCACATACCTGGTGTAA